>OY101440.1:116828503-117328503 GCA_956483585.1 Gymnocheta viridis
GGCATAGTTATGTCTATGTACGCCCTGTTAAGAAGTATGCCCCAGCCTTCAATGAAAGATTTAGAGATTGCATTCCAAGGTAACTTGTGTAGGTGCACCGGGTATAGACCCATTTTAGAGGGTTATAAAACATTTACTAAAGAATTTAGCTGTGCTATGGGTGAGAAGTGTTGCAAGGCTAATGGCAATAAATGTGGTGATGGAGGGGAGAACGATGATAAACTATTTGAAAAAAGTAAATTCGTGCCATTCGATACAACACAAGAACCAATTTTTCCACCCGAACTCCAACTGAATAAAGAATGGCAGAATCAAACTTTAGTTTATAAAGGCGAACGTGCTACTTGGTACAGACCTGGTAACCTAGAAGATTTACTTAAGATTAAAGCGCATTTTCCGGAAGCCAAAATAGTTGTCGGCAATACTGAAATTGGAGTGGAAGTCAAATTTAAACATTTTCTATATCCGGTCTTGATAAATCCAACAAAGGTAAAAGAAATGACTGATATCGAGGAATCTGAGGAGCATATGTATTTTGGTGCTTCGGTAAGTTTAATGGATATCGATGGGATTTTAAGGAAGAAAATCAAAGAGTTACCTGAGTACCAAACACGATTTTTTCTATGTGCCGTCAACATGTTGCATTATTTTGCCGGCAAGCAAATACGTAATGTGGCTTCTTTGGGTGGCAACATTATGACGGGCAGCCCCATATCCGATATGAATCCAGTGTTAATGGCTGGAGCTGTAAAATTGAAAGTGGCCAAATATCTAGATGGTCAAATCAAATACAGAGATGTTTGTATGGCATCTGGCTTCTTTACGGGATATCGTAGAAATGTTATAATGCCCACTGAGGTATTGGTTGGGATTTATTTCCCAAAGAGCTCAGAACACCAATACATGGTGGCTTTTAAACAGGCCAAACGTAGAGATGATGATATTGCCATTGTAAATGCTGCCATTAATGTATTTATTGAGCCTACAACAATAACAGTGGACAAGGTTTATATGGCTTTTGGTGGTATGGCCCCTACCACTGTTTTGGCGTTAAGTACTGCCGAAATGATGATTAAACAGCCATGGAATAAGATGCTAATGGAGCGTGTTGTAGAAAACCTATGCGCTGAGTTGCCTTTGGCTCCATCTGCTCCCGGTGGCATGATTGCCTATCGTCGTTCGCTGGTAGTGAGTTTATTTTTTAAGGCCTATTTAACAATAACAAAGAACTTAATGGATGCTGGCGTGTTGCCTGAAGACTCTTTGTCCCCGGCTGAACTAAGTGGCTCCGATGTTTTTCATACTCCTATTTTGAAAAGTGCTCAGCTCTTCGAAAAAGTTTCAAACAAACAGTCTGCATGTGATCCCATTGGCAGACCCGAGGTTCATGTCTCGGCATTAAAACAGGCTACCGGAGAAGCTATCTACTGTGATGATATACCAAGAATGGATAATGAATTGTATTTAGCTTTAGTATTAAGTACAAAGGCTCATGCTAAAATACTAAATATTGATGCTTCTAGAGCCTTAGCAACGCCTGGAGTTCATGCTTTCTTTTCCAGCAAAGATTTAACTCAACACGAAAATGAAGTAGGTCCAGTATTTCATGATGAAGAAGTTTTTGCCTCAGATGTGGTACACTGTCAAGGACAAGTTGTAGGTGCTATCGTGGCCGATAATCAAGCAATAGCTCAAAGAGCAGCTCGCATGGTAAAAATAGAATATGAAGATCTAAAGCCGGTGATTATAACAATAGAACAGGCCATCGAGCATAAATCATATTATCCAGACTATCCTCGTTTTGTGGAGACTGGTGATGTAGAGAAAGCTTTCAAAGAAACCGATCATGTGTATGAAGGTACTTGTCGAATGGGTGGCCAGGAGCATTTCTATTTGGAAACCAATGCTTCATTGGCCGTTCCCCGTGATTCGGACGAAATTGAAATATTTTGTTCCACACAACATCCCTCTGAGATACAGAAACTAATTGCCCATGTGTTATCTACATCTTCACACAAAGTAGTATGTCGTGCAAAACGCTTAGGAGGTGGTTTTGGTGGGAAAGAGTCTCGTGCTATATGTGTTGCTTTACCCGCTGCTTTGGCTTGTTATCGACTTCGTAGACCAGTACGATGTATGCTGGACCGTGATGAAGATATGATGATCACCGGTACTCGTCATCCCTTTCTTTACAAATACAAAATTGCTTTTACATCCGAAGGTCGTTTAACCGGGTGCTATATTGAATGCTACAACAATGGTGGTTGGTCTATGGATCTTTCTTTCTCTGTATTGGAAAGGGCCATGAATCATTTTGAAAATTGCTATAAAATACCGAATGTAAAAGTCTGCGGTTGGGTGTGCAAAACTAATTTACCATCTAATACAGCTTTCCGTGGTTTTGGTGGTCCACAGGGTATGTATGCTGGAGAGCATATAATACGTGATGTTGCCCGCATACTAAACAAGGATTATTTGGAAATAATGAAATTGAATTTCTATAAAGAAGGAGATATAACACATTATCATCAAAAAATAGTTGACTTCCCCATTAGAAGATGTTTTAACGACTGCCTGAAACAATCCAACTATCATCAGAAAGCGAAAGAGATTGTAGAGTTTAATCGTAATCACCGCTGGCGTAAAAGAGGCATATCATTAGTGCCCACAAAATATGGTATAGCATTTGGTGTTTCCCATCTTAATCAAGCTGGTGCTCTAATAAATATTTATGCGGATGGGTCGGTGTTGCTTTCGCACGGTGGCGTAGAGATCGGACAAGGTTTACATACCAAAATGATACAATGCTGTGCGCGTGCCTTACAAATACCTCCGGAGCTCATACACATTTCCGAGACAGCCACTGATAAAGTGCCAAATACTTCGGCAACAGCAGCAAGTGTGGGATCCGATTTAAATGGTATGGCCGTGTTGGATGCATGTGAAAAATTAAATAAGCGCTTGGAGCCCATAAAAATATCCAATCCAAACAGCACTTGGAAGGAATGGATAAATAAAGCCTATTTCGAACGTATCAGTTTGTCTGCTACAGGTTTTTACAAAATGCCCGATATCGGCTACGATCCTGTACATAATCCTAATGCTTTAGTTTACAACTACTACACCAATGGTGTTGGCGTTTCAGTAGTTGAAATCGATTGTCTAACTGGAGATCATCAAGTTTTGAGTACAGATATTGTTATGGATATTGGTTCTAGCTTAAATCCAGCTATAGATATTGGCCAAATTGAAGGGGCTTTTATGCAAGGCTATGGCCTATTTACTTTGGAAGAACTGATTTATTCCCCTCAAGGTGTTTTGTATTCTCGTGGTCCTGGTATGTACAAATTGCCTGGTTTTGCTGATATACCTGGAGAATTTAATGTAACGATTTTAACGGGTGCTCCAAATCCCAGAGCAGTTTACTCTTCCAAGGTAAGAACTATTTTGAGTGATCGTTGATTCAATAGTGCAGTACTTTATATAAATTATAATCTTAAAATTTTCAAAATTTTAGGCTGTTGGAGAACCTCCTTTATTTATTGGCAGCAGTGTGTTCTTTGCTATCAAAGAAGCAATAGCTGCCGCACGAATATCAAACGGATTAAGCAGGGATTTTAATTTAGAGTCCCCAGCTACAGCGGCACGTATACGTATGTCTTGTCAGGATGAGTTTACAAAATTGGTAAGACAATTAACAATATTGTAAGTTCTGTTTATCTATAGATAAATAGGCAAAGCCAAATTTTTCTCCTTCGTTTGCCAGCCGATTTTCTTTATTTTATTTGCCAAATGGTAGACATTGTTGAGCTTTAGTGACCTGACTAAATATTTCTTAAATCAGTTCAGTATTAAAGCAATTAAAGGCTCATAAAGTTTACACCACTACAAATGCTAAAAAGACACACGTACACGCATTCACTTATGTAAGTATTGGTTCAAGTTAAAACATAAGCAAAGCAATGAAAGTGTTTAAGAGTACCTACATATGTATGTATGTATGTAAGTAATATGATTTGTTTTGTTTGTATGCAATTTTATTTCGTTTATTGTTTTTTCTAAGGGGAAGGGAATAAGTTCGGTAGTTTTTCTCTTTAAATGGATGCAACTAAAATAGATATATGTTTAAACTGGCGGTCGAATTTCGAATTTCATATACATATGTATATGACCATACATATTATGTATGTAGATTACTTTGAGAATGTTTTAATTTACGACAATCTTTTGTAAATCTCCTGCCAAGAAAACAAGTGACTTACTTCAAATGGCTATAACAAAATACGAAAACGTTTTCCAAAACGATACAGCAATATCAAGAACAAGATATTTTTAAAATTTCCTATAGCTTTTTATTTGGCTTTACGATAGATTTTGTAGTGCATAGATGAACCGCGTATTTTATATCTTGTAACAGTATTGCAAATAAACTGACTATAAGTTTTGCATTAGATGTATAGATACATTAGGCGACAACACAATCAATGGAGACATTTTTTCCAAATATTAATTTATTCGATCCTCTTCAGCACAATTTTCGTTATATGTAAATGACTTGCCAACACATCTTTGAAATTACAAAATTCATTTATACGCAGATGATATGCAACTTACTTTAAGTAGCCCAGTCAGCTATATAGTGAGTGGCAGTCATATCGTCCCTAAATGAAGAGTTGCACAAAATTTACCTTTGTGCCACTGCCAATGGATTTTGTCTGAATCCGCTCAAATCAAAATGTATTGTTATCGGTAAGAAAAACATTAATCCTTCCATTTCTCAAGACATTGTTATAAATGATGAGAAAATTGAAATTGTTAATGCAGCTAAAAATCTCGGTATAGTTTTTAATAATAATTTAACATGGACTAAAAATGTGATAGATAACTCCCAACTATATTTCTTTGGTTGTTCTATCATTTGAAATTCATTTGAACGTAACTTCAGAAAAATAGGATTTTGCGTAAAAGTTTGGGTTTTTCTCAACTTGTGAAATGTGTTAGTTCTTAATATGTAATTGAAATTAAATTATTCCATAATAGTCAAGTTTTTCATACTCTTAAATAATAAATCTCTGCATTAAATAATTACGATACTCTAAAGACGACCTAATATAACGGAATGTTCAAGTACAAGCCTCTTTTTGATTGATATGTTACTTTAACACTTATAGGTTTTTTCTGTCCGAAATATTTACTATCGGTCAGTATCACAAAAACGAGGACCAAAACTAGTCGCTTTACGCATGAACAACGTTTTGAAATATTGTATTTTTAGTTTGAAAAACACTACAATTTGGGAAAATACACTTTATTAAATATTCGCAGCCTTGATGAAGATCGATGTAGTTTAACATTAAGGTCGGCATTTTACTCTCAAATGTTCGATTCGGCACCAAAAATTTACTATCAACTAACGTCAATTTGATTTCAAACTTTAATCTCAAACCTTTATCTTGTTCTGAAAAGAGGTTAAGAATAATATTTTTTTATCAGGTAAAGCCATGGTGTTTGTTTCGATAATATAACATAAACGCAAGAACAAATACAATTCATTATATGTTTTTAGTTAATAAAGAAAAAATTACAAAGATTTCAATGTAGTACTGTGGGGGTCAAAAATATATTATTTAAAATATTTTTTTGTACCAAAGAAAAATTTAATTTTCCATCACTAACATAAAATACAATTTTCTTCAACTGTTTTTGACTTTCCTGCGATTTTAATCAAAAACAAAATGTCTGTTTTTTTATTGCTTTATTGTTGTAATTGTAAACAGACCTGTATTATTAGATCGTGATTCCAATATTATTAAATAAATAAATACGTAACTTCTAAACGCATGTTTTATTTTCAATTTTATATAGTCAAAATAAATAATTATATCCTAACTAACATATAAAAATCTAGCTATAGTCCAATTCGCCTTATAGTCCACAAAAAGCGCACATTTGCAGCGAATTTTACTGTATATACTTTGAAGAAAAATTTTGATTAAATTTCAATTATTTTGCATATATGTATGTACTTATGTTCATGTATTTTTATATTGCAGATTGACCAACCCGCTGCTGGTAGCTATGTGCCATGGAATGTTGTTCCTTAAAATTAAAATTTAATTTATTAGGCAACCTTCTTTTTAGAAATAAGTGCAATCAATATCTTATATGTATGTATGATACATTTAAATTGTATAAAAATATTGTAAAAATATACATATTGATAAGTTATTATATAAAATAATTAAACTAAATAATTCTAAAATCAATTTCAAAAATATTTATATTTGTTGTTTTTTTTTATATGTATTTTCTATTTGTGTTTTCATTCTCATTAACTGAATAGTCTGATTGCAACTAGTATTATAACTGTCCCAAAACTTTACTAGTTACAAATTTAGCTGCAGGGATATGTATGTACATATTATTAAGGTTGAGATACGGATGAGAAAAAAAAATTAAACATTGATTATTCAAATATTTATGGCTGAATTAATTGTTTGTATTAAATTATTATTATCATTTATCAAATTTTCATTATCATCTCCAGACAATGTTTCATAGGGTTGGCTGTTGCTGTAAAAGAAACAAAATGTTTAATAATTAAATTTTACTTTTGAAAGTAAAGTAAAGTTTATAATAACAATTATCGTGGCCAATAGTGGTTACACTGTGTAATTTTATAATCTTTTTTACCTTGGTACTCTTCTACTATGGATATGATACAAATAATAAAGTGCATTTTTTCTATTAGCTGTTTAACTACTTTTATTTATTATTCAAATTTTAATTATTACACATACGTACACATAAATATTTATACAATTTTTTCATAAAATATTTGAGCATACGACGACGTTTGATGATTTTTTTCATCATTTAGTGTTGCAGTGCTTTTAACAATATAATTTATATTCTGATTAGTCATACAGGAACAAACAGATTTTTTAAATATTTTGCAAAGTTTCGGGCAATGACAAGGAAGCGAACGATGTCTTCTAATGCTAAAGTAGGTCAAATATCAGTTTATTAACGAATTATTAAAATTAACATTTGGCGAAAAATCAAGAAGCGCTAGTGCAAACTTTATGTGTACTCTTAAAGATAAGTATGTATACATTTTAAGCCAGTTTTATTGAACTGGCTAAAAGCCAAAGTGCAAGTGATACAAATACGCACATACATACATTTATGTTGCTAATTTATATTGTAAAAATTACTTTAAAACACAAAATAAAATAATTTACAAATTACCTATGATTACAGGATACATATTTGTATCCATACATACATACATATCGTCACCTAAAATGCAAAACAACGTACATCAAAAATTTTAAATTTGATTTTTTTTATTGAATATGATTAACTACATCATTTTACATATGTGTGCAAAATTTCAAGCTTCTGGTAATAAAAACAAAAAAGTTATGACCCAAAATTCAAAATAACGTATCATCAAGTGAATGATTTTATGAAACAAAAAACGTATCAACATCAGTGTTGTCAATTGTTTACATAAAAAATACGCTGTCCTTTTGGTTAAAATTCGCCGTAAAGCGTTAAAAACCGTGAAAATATGATTTCAATATCTCAAACAGTTTCCAGATTATACAGTTTTTTGTTGCTCCTGTTAACTTATGAAAAGAGATGTTACATTATTTTGCATTTTATATGACGATATGTAAATAAAAAATAATTTTTTATGACTTAAATGTTTAAAAAATGTCGTTTATAATGTACAAATTGTGTATTCAATATGGTTGGCACTTAAAATTACAATTTACATGTTCTGTCTAATTTTTTTTTTAGCTAATTTGAGCTCTATATAATAGTTTTACTAGAAGACACTGAAGAAGGGGATACTACAGACTCCACGGTTTCATTGGAATTGGAAAAATCAGTAGAGTTCCTAAAATAATTATGTATTTTTTTTAAATTAAACTGTTTAAATGATAAACTTAAAATAACCGAAATAACAGACTATGGAATGAAGTTGTAATAGTGCTAAGCTATCAATTTTTTTTATATGTAAATGATTTTTATTTAATAACAAATGGGTGAATTTACTAATTTTTACATTTTCGATTGGCTCGCTGCCGATTTATAAGTACCACAATTGAATTAAAAATCACTAAATGAAATGTAAAAAAATATATTTAATGAACGAATTTAACTACACCTTACACCCACAATAAAGTATGTAAACGTAATAATAAAAAATTAAAAAAACAAACCTGTAAAACACATAGTGTTGCAACATGAAGAATATATCAAATAATACCGAAAATAGACCTAGACCAAATTTGGTAGGATCTCCAAATATTGATACCCAGTCGTCTTATGGAAAAAAAATAATAATATATAGTCAACAATTAATGAAATAAAATTTACCATAGTTGTAAGCATTAAGTATCATTTGCAGCATACTTAATGTACCACCTGTGAAGTCCAACAAAATATTACCAATACTCCAGCCCAGAGTACTTTTGCGACGATAATTCATTAAAGCCTGAAATAAAATAGATAAGCAAATAAAAATCAATATTCAAATTTCTTAAAGTTTTCCAATAATATGTATTAGAAAATTGTCGTTCATTATTTGATGTCCCTAAAATTCTTGAATTTCCATTTTTAATATGTCAGATGGTTAGTTTCGAATAAAATGTAGCTAAAATGTATATATGTATATGTGTTTTTACTTGCCCCCGTTGTAAACGTTTGGTTTTCTCAAGAGCAGTGAATCCCTATTCTCAATTTCCTTATAATCGTTAGCAGCGTTGTCAACTTTTTATAACCAAAACGCGCCATACACCTTCTCAAAACGCGCTAAATCATGACCCTGCAGATAATATTCGACTACGTGGTCCATTATAGCTGAAACGGACTAGTTACAACATGGTCCGATGTAATGCAGTCAATTGTTCGTGCTTCCACGATAGTACTCGCGCCGAACAAACTTCTTGTGAGTGGTCTATTTTTAATGACATGGAATAGTTTTTGGGTTAGTCCGATGTAATGCAAAATTGGACCATATGGTCCAGCTCCAGGACATCGTAATGTTAAATAGGCCATGTTTTCTTCATACATTTGGGTTACTTTTGGACTTGTCCTAGTCCTTTATGGAGCATACTTTACATGCGTGTTTGGACTAGTCGCGTTATCTGCAGGGGGCATTAACAGATATTCATAACCAAAACGCGCTATTCTCAAACGCGCTAAGATAAATTTTGATCAAAGTCGATTCATATATTAGAAAAAAATCCAATATTTATTGAAACAAAATAATAACTATATACATACATATTTGTTTTTAAATTCATTCAGGTACAAAAAGTAGATATTTGCAACTATTAACAACAGGTAGGAAGCTTAAAACAACAGCAAGACTTAAAATATTCTTTCGGTATATCAATAAAAAATTTAATGTTTTAAGCACTACATAAAATTATACGTGGTAACGTTATAAAGATGAAATCAATAGCTGAGTCTTGTTTTATTTAATATTAAACTTTTAGGGCCTTATTCATTATAAATTATTAAATGTTTATTAAAGGTTTATGAAACAGTTTTACACTTTTTGGTAAGTATTATAAATAAGGGAGTTAATATTTTCATTGATTAAAAATAAAAACATCAATAAGAAAGTTTTTAATTTTATAAAAATAATAAAAAAAAAATACTTTGATTTACACCCGCTGGCCCATCTTCTGGCCACAAAACCGATTGTATGTATGTAATACTTCGAATTGTTACGAGCAATAATGGTATTTTCCTGATATTTAGAGGATATCAAGTCTCAAACTTATGTTTCTTATTTCAGTTACCATAAACCTATAGTTTCAATGATAAAAATTCCTGCATGTATTGTAAGATAATAAAAATATTTTAAACAATATTAACTTCTCATTTATCGGTCACCACGCTCAAAAAGTGTAACTTGAATTAATATCAAAGAAAAAAAAAAATACTGCATAAATAAAAAATAAATAAATAATTATAATTGCATAAGTTGAGAAGCTTTGCCTTGGCAGTCCCCGAGTGCCACACGTTTTTTTTTTTACTTTCGTAAAATAATAAAATTCTAGTCTGAAATTTTGTTCGTAATATGCATGAAAGTTTCATTATTTTACAAAAAAAGTAACGGCGAAAGTTTTTTTCCATAAAATGTTGCAAAGATTATGTTCAGTGTAGCCCATAAGTGAAACACATACACAAATACGAATGTGTTTGGGTCCCACCGCTGCACAGTGAAGGCAATTTTCACTCCGATTATAATGAAAAACCTGATAATATCTAAATACATAACCATGTACATACATAAAATAATGTAAAGTATTTATGTACATTTTTTAATAATAAAAGACGACGACATACCTGTGGCACATATTTTATAATAGATATTGTTAATTTCACATAACTGCAGTAGTATAAGAACTCCAACCAATGTATTACATTACCAATTGCCAAGCCAGCACATATTATCACAAATATTGCAAATAAACTCAATAGGCCAGTAGCTGTTTTAGAAATTTTTTGCTCACCACTCTAATAAAATTAAAATTCATAATATACAGTTTATTCATTAGTATTCAATCGAATGAAGAAAATACAAGAACTCACCTCATAAGCGAAACATTGATAAATTGTTATAATTGTAGCAAACATGGCATGTAATGAAAATACCACATCATTTAACATAACAGGATTTAGACCACGGGGATAACGATTGGCATATTCAGCTTTTATTTCTGGTATCCAATATAGGCCACAATTAAATATTGAGTATAACGTGAACCCCAATAAATTCAAGAAAACAAAATCAAAATTTAAGCCTATTACAGATTTTCGCCTAAAGTTTATCCATATTTGAGGATAAAAAGACACAGACCAGGCCACGAAATATATCCAACCAAAGATAAATGAAGTATAAATAATGGCCTCAGAGTTAGCAACCGTAATGCGTAAAAACACATCCTTAACGCTGAAATTGTAAAAAGTAAATAGAATGTAAACAAACTCATTATATGCGCAGTCTAAAACGTGTAAGAAATTTTAACTTTCTTTAAGAAGATTTCATACATCTTCAGTCCACAAGTTTAGGTCCGAATTTCATGTTTTCGGGGTTTTGACATCAAAAGCTAGCTGCAAATCACAAGATCCATTAACAACTGATATAATTAACAATTGTTTTGTTCGTTTTAATTTGTGATAGTTTTATCTCATCAAATATCAATTTAGAAGTACAAAATTCAAAACCCCGTAATTTCGACTACTTTAATCATGTTGAGCGATTTCAGTAGCTTTTAAATGGTATCAAGAACACAATTTTTCCCCTTGAAAAATAATGTCCCTTTTGTCACACATATAGTTTACATTTCTTTTGGACCACCGACTGACATTACTTTGTCGTCGCCCATTTTATTCCATTACTGTAACTTTATGATTTCTTTCCAAGTACGATAAAATATTTTAAGCGATGCTTTTAACGTTACATAAAAAGACGTTAATAAAAATATTCCAAATCATATTTTCTTCAAGAAAACATAAATTTTTACGCGCGTGCAAACTTTTGCAATACAGTGTACTTATTACATGATAAATATATTATAACAACATTTATATTTTCTGACTGTCGAAAACATTCCATACATAAGAAATATTGCTGGAAATATATCATAACAGATCAGCTGCTTTAAGGGGGATCTATTTTTTATTGTATCATGATATCGTTCATTTACTTCAAGATACATAGCGTCATATGATTTCAAAAAAGCTCTAAGTTACAAAAAAATTCATAATCAAAAGCTTGTTCCTGGACAATTAACATGTAAAATTGTTCAGGAACAAGCTTAAACTGAAAAAATATTAAAAATGTTGGTTAACTTTTTAAAGTTATTGTATTATTGTAAGTTTAATATTGGATTTTTATATGGGAAAACCGGTTTTAATGTACACATTAACTTTATTAATCGTTTGTGAATAAGGTTATAAGAATATTAATGGCCATAAGTAAATATGTTGAGCGAGTGTTTAATTAGTAACTAAAGTACACATTGCTGTTTTTCCAGTCAACTGCTTCCATAAACGCAACTCTGATTGCATATAAAATTTGTATAATTTTTAATGGCTTTGTAAAACGCAACGAAAAAAATCAAACTACAAAAAACACACTAAAAGTTTTCCAACGCTTAACGTCGCTTTTTATAAAATAACGACCATAATTTTTCACAAATTTAGCAAATCCGACAATTCTGTCACACATATTCGGTTTTAGTCCACAATATCTCAGTTTCTAAGCACACGCGTTTTTTTTGACGGATCTTACGACTAAATCTAATAGTGTGTATGTACTTACATCCACTCTTGAGCTGGTTGACTGTCAGCCGTTACTTCTAAATGGCCAGGATGTAATCCTGTAACTGTAATAGTTTGGTTTTGTATAGTCACTGCATTAATATCAAATCGTGTTGGCTGAATTAAGGCCAAATTGTCGTGCTGAGGCTTAAGAATAACTGTTGTATTCTGTTCCAATGGGTCACTAATAATACAAACCTAAAAATTATTAATCATAAACTAAATGTATGAAATAAAACTTACTTTACGTAAATGTTGACTGTGTGCGTCTTATTTATTAGCACTGTAATATCATTTGTAGATAATGATAAGCCCTTTGGCGCCTGCGCCCACGTTCTTGCAACTGTAAAAATAAATTCATAAAATTAAAATTGCATCGCATAAGTTTTTAAGCAACTTACATATTGTGAGTAATGCTAAAGATGAACAAAATTTAGCTTGAGTTGTTAATTTATAAATTTTCATCGTCAAACCTAAATATCATCGAGAATTGAAGAATTATTAAAATTTACCCAAATCTGTAATAAAATCAAGAAATTCTTGTTGTAGCAAATACATACATAATTAATCGTTAAAAAGAAACACTTGCTAAAATAGAAAAATGACAAAAAAAGTTTTCGGGTTTTTTTATTGAACAAAATTTTGCTGCTAATTAAAAATTAATAATTATTTCCAGATCGCGGTTGAATAAGTAAATCGCCTACTGCTGGTATTAATTACACAGGCCAACATGGAAAAAGTTGTACCGCATTTAATCAGTGATTCTTATGATGTTGAGTTTTGGTAACATATTTAATAATTTTCAATTTTTCCCGATTTTTTTTTTGCTAATTTTAGTAATTTCCGCTGTAAATATTATTTTTTAGGTTTATGACTTGTATCGGATTATTTAGCGATATTTCGAGTTTCGGATATTTCAGTTTCAATGAAATACATACATATGTATGTACATATGAAATTGTTTATAAAATATTTATTTTCATTTTATGTTTATAGAGATTTATTGCAAATAATTTGCCTAACATTTTTTTAAATAATTTTCAATGTTAATGAAACATAATTTTTTCCAACTCAAAATCGTTAGAAGTGCTTTACATTCCAATAAAATTAAGCTCTTTAACTTTATTTTAATGAGAAATATTTTTGGTATACTAATAGCTAGTATTCCTACAAAGAGTAGAACATGTTATTATGCACATGCATGTAAAATTAGGAAACAATGATATCTCTCCTTCACTGCAACGTAGTCATGTCTCAAAAAACGTTATTTTTGAGTTAAGAATTCAGAATTATTAGGTGAGTAAACTCTTGAGAGGTGAATATTTTTTTATTTTTCCTAAAAGGAAAAAAGGGTCTTTTGCGAAAAGAAGGGTCTCAAAAAGGGTATTTGAAAGAAAAAATGGGTAAATTTTTTTTAAACAAAAAAACAGAAATATAGAAGATATACCCTATTTGTACCTTACATTTCATTTCAATAAACACTAGAGAACTATGTATGTGCATACATTCATACATACATATGTATACAAGAGCTGGTTAGTTTGAAACATAAATATGTTCTTGTGCTGCGATCGTTTGTACTGATAAAATAAAGCAATAAGTACTAATTGTCAAAAAGGGTCAAAAAGTAACACGAAATAGACAGAAAAAGGGCCAGAAAAAGGGCCAATGGCTTAAAAAAGGGTCAAATTGGCCCTTTAGGGTCACAACGTTAACGCTGAATGTGAGTAAATTAAAAACGACTACGTTTGCAATAAAGGAGCAATATGTAACAGAATGATGACAAATTATTATTTATTAAAAACGGAAGATAGATAATTTTCAAATTTTATTTTTAAAATTTCACAAAGTTTGTTTTTGTTGTGGGTTGAGCTAGTTCATATACGAGTATGTACATGCATTTCATTGGTGCTCATTGGACCAGCTCAACCCACAACAAATAAAAACTTTTTGAAATTATACATGAGAGAATATCTCAAATAATAAATTTTCTAAATGCTTTATTTTCCAAATTTTATTTTTAACTTAACAATAATCTTTATATAAATTCACTCCACAAAGCTAGACCGACTAAAAGATGCCTTATGTAGCCCTGTGTTGTACAATAAATACGAGAATTTGCAAGTAAACAAAATCATCAGTTACTACAGACTTATTAAAAACCTGTTGCAGTTTCCTTGCACAACCAAAAAATTAACACATTTTTTAATACATGCGACTGTTATTTTTTAGTACTTTTAAAAATAGGGTTTACATCTTATTTTCCAAAATAAGAGATTCGACATCATTGTAATACTCCTCATCAATCAGAGTACTAATTAAAAAATCAGATTGTTTTTGTAAAATTCTTTCGTAAAATAACTTGCACTAACCTTAAATAATGTTGTATTTTTGAGTAAGTACTACTCCTATTTAACTAATTATAACTTGGCGAAACCAGCTTACATATCGTACGTACATACTCATATAAACTGTATGAAAGTATTTTTTATACTTTTCCGTACTACGAGTATAAACATTCCTACAGTAAATGTTAATTGAATTTCATGTTACTGACCTCAGCTAATGTGCCGAAGTAGTCTGGCTGTGTGCCAGTATTAGCACCTACGATTACTGACATTACGAGTAAAAAGGGAAACAATATTTCTCTTCTGTTATCTTTTCATTTTGTTGACACCAATCTTATGGTATTATTTTCCATGTTTTGTTTTACTTCAGACTTATATTTATCTACATATCTACATACATATGTTTACGTATATAAGTAATTTTAATTTTATTTAAATACTAACTGAATGCAGCCAAACAAAAAAAAACGTCATTTAAAAGCAATCACGTGTCATGAAACATCTTGTTTTGTTGTTTAAAAACAAAAAAACGTGATTGAAATATTTTTTATTTTACGTTTATAGTCCATTAAATAGTTTAGTGCTAATTATTTTTCGTTTTTAACCCGCCCACGACCAGTAAAGAGGATGCTATAAATTTGACGTGCATATCAGTATGCATATATGTACAGTTGTGCTCATAAAAATAGAAATAACTATGCTTAAAAAAAACTGAAATTTTTCGACAAAAAACACAATTTGAAACTTCTAAATACATAAATATTTAAATAAGTTAAGTAAAACTGTTGTAATTTAATGTAGTATGTAAACTTTATTTTTTTTAACAAAATCGTATTTAAGTTATCATTTCAAATTGCAAAGCAGATAATTAAAGATAATTTTGAATGTATTTCCCACAATAAAATCACATTGAAAACCAAAGGACTTTCCTTACATGAAAGTGAAAGAAAAACTTTTTTAAATTTACTAATCGAGATTGCCTCGATATCTTTTTACAAAGATTTTCAAAAAACTTTTGTTTGTTGAGGGTTTTTTAGTTAATCTATATACATACATGCATTTATTTAATTGGTGCTAATCAACAAACAAAAGTTTTTTGAAAATCTTTGATAAAAGAAAACCTTCAAAATATTAAGAATAAAATATTTATTGAAGAACTTAAAGTATTTAATCGAAATGTTGATTAAAAACAATATATATTTAATATATTCGTCAAGTTAAGTTAAGTTTATTTGAGACTTCAACAACAAACATTACAAAGTAAATAATTAAAAATAGTATTATAAAGAAAACTTAAATCTATAATGTTTTGATAAAATGGTATTAATGTTAGACAGTAACAAACTTACCAATTTGTGAATGTATATACATATATAATAACAATTTTTGTAAATTAAGTGCTTGCTCCCGGCACAAAAGTCAAAAAAGTAAACGTTATCGAAAAGCTCGAAACGTAACAATAGATTATACTTTGTAATAAAAATTTGTTGGATTAAAAATTATTAGTCTGTGTTTTTTCGGCTGCATATTTTTGTGCATATTTTAAATATTTTTTTGGAATATTTGCATGCATATTTCAATTATTTTTGTGCATATTTAAACTTGCCCCGCTTATTTATATATAATGCATTAATTGTACATGGCGCATGGGCTCGATTAAATAAGTCATGGAGTCAATGATATCACGACATCGATGTGACGAAAGTCTTTGCGATGCATCTCGCAACACATTCCACAACTCGATTACATTCGACGTTTTTTTTTTCTTCTTTACATCTCCCCATAGACGTTTACGGCGTATCCTCATGCCCGCTCATTATGAGCCACACCTTTTCCTATTTGCTCGTGTGCTTTGGGTCAATATCCTGTTGGGAGAATAATTTTAGGGACATATTCCGCTTTGTTTATGGCAGAATAAAATCATTCACCATGTCCTTATACATTCCCAGATATCCCGTATATCCCGTGTCTTTGGCATCACCTTGATTTGCCGTTCTGCTTAAGTAATTTGAAATGTGGACTTATTATTTTTCATATCGCTCATTTGTTGCAAAATCGTCAAAAAAATTAAAAAATATTTATTTATTTTAAAAAATTATTATTTATTTATTATTTTTATTTAAAATAATTTTTTTTCTCCCAAGAGGTGAGTGAGAGTATACAAGATATTTGTATGAATTTTTATACACAAGATAAATTACATTATTTCTGCATTATTAACTCAAAATATATTATACACCCAATCCTGTTTTTACACGGTACATACGTTCCACGAGCCATTTGTTTGATTATTTCAATCTTGAAGGTGGTCTAAAGGATTAATATTTCTATGAAACACAACAATTTTGCATCTTTTTCTTCATACAGTGTTTCTTTTATTTAATTCTATGATTTTTAAGTCATAAAAATAAAAAAAATAATTCACAAGTTATCTTAAAATATTTTTTTTAATAAAGAATCACATTTTTAAGGAACCAAATAACTCTGTAGAAACAATATTTTGAAAAACTAAAAATAAAAAATAAAACAAAAAAATGCATATCGTCATCTAAAATGCAAAACAACGTAACATCAAAAAAAATTAAATTTGAGTTCTTTATTGATTACGATTTACTACATTATTTTACATATGTGTGCAAAAATTTCAAGCTTCTGTAAACAAAAACCAAAAAGTTATGACCTAAATTCAAAATAACGTATCATCAAGTGAATGATTTTATTAAACAAAAAAAAACGTATCATCATCAGTGTTGTCAACTATTTACATAAAAATACGCTGTCCTTTTGCTTAAAACTTGCTAAAAAGCGTTAAAGACCGTGAAAATATTATTTCAATATCTCAAACAGTTTCCATATTATATAGTTTTTTGTTTCTCCTGTAAACTTATGAAAAGTGATGACGATATATGTTTAAGGAAAATCTAAATTTTGTATTCGGCGTTAGTGTCTGATAGTAAGCACGGTCTTATAGTTAGTACGTCTGCATTTTCAGGTTCCAGTGGTTTAATTATTTTAACAGCGAATTCAGCTGTGGAACGTATCCATCCTACTTTGGAGATCTCTTTGTGTAGCTCCTTGTATTGAGCCATACATTAATTTATACTATTTGTAAATTAATTGTTATTTTGATTGTTAAACGATTTTTCATCCTGAGGAAGCTATCAAAGGAGGAGCGAAATATCGATAATAAATTTAGATGTTTTTTATATAAAAGTGACCTCAAGCTCGTTAATTAATTAGAAAATCAAAATCGAAAAATTTTTTATTAATAACAAACAGAATTATGTTACCACATCTCGTAATAACTTTTTTAAATTATGTTTAATCAAGTTATGAAAGCTATCAAATGTACATATATGGCAGCTCTTGTTTGCATATGTATGTGTGTACTACTTAAACTGAAAATTCCCCAAAAATATTTTTACCCGTGTAAAAAAAGACATGTAAAAACAGGAAAGGTTTATCTTTGTTAACCGTGTTATTTCAAAATCGTGTAGAAAAAGATCGTGTAATAACAGGATTAGGTGTATATTACAATATTTTTTATACAAGCAAAGTTTGTGGCGTGCACTAGAAGTGCAAATTAAACAAAAATTTAAGTATTTTGTACATCTTATTTATTATTATGGCAGTTTTAAACTAAAATTATTGTATATAAGTGACCGGTATTTATCAAAAATAATTTGGATTTGAAATCTATTTCAACACAAATTTTTCTTAAAGTCAATAGACATTTGTATTCAAATACATTTCAAACCTAAATTATTTTTTTATGAACGTGGCACTAATAGTATAGATATCACTTTTCATATAGTACATACATATGCATATACAGTGCCGGTCAAAAAATAGCAGCAATGGCAAAAAATAACACATTTGGAATGGCGAGCAGAAAAGTGGAGAAATTTTCTTTGGACAGAAGAGTCGAAAGTTGTTTTATTTGGTGGCAAGGGGTCACGTTCCTACGTCAGAAGATCTCTTAATGCAGAATTCAACCCAAAATACACAACAAAATCCGTTAAACATGATGGTTCAACCATTTTGGTTAATCTAAATTCAGTACAAAACGAACTGTAGTGCTATTTTTTTGACTGACTATTTTTTAACGTTTTTTTTTAGTTTGAAATTTATAATAAAAGTAAAAACAAAATAAAAGTTTTTTATTCAATATAGTTACACAGTCTTATAAGTATCATAAGACACATTTTCAATAAAATAAGTTTCACGTATTTTAAAATATATAACGAAGAAAAATTGTTTTTACCATGATGCTATTTTTTTGACCGCAGCTGTATGTATGTAAATATGAACTTAAGGAAATTTTATATTGAAAAGAGACTGTAACGATGTTACTGCATTTTCTTTCTTCGGATTCAGATTCAACTGATGCGTCCATGCTTCACCAAGAGCAATGTATCGGTAAAGAAATTCACCAAGATCGCGAAAAAAATCATTAGAACAGGAAAATTCTAAACCAGCTACTGAATCAGTGGCACTGATCTTATCTATAATTTCTTGCATGGTACATATTTTTTTATTGTATTATTCAAACAGTTCTTGAATTTTCTCGTGCGTACGAATAAAATAAATCAATTGATCGATAATACCATCAACCAAAAATAGTAAAAGTGCATTTTTGTATTCAATTTACTTAAATGTTTATTTGTTGTATTTCAATTTCATTAAATGCTTCAATCACATCGCTTTAATTTACGCCATTGATTTCTCTGATAAATATATTTTACAATTTTTTCTTTTTACTTCAAATTGTTTTGATTAAGAGCAATTTATACGACCATACTGCATTATTAGTTTACACATGATTTAAGTGTATTAAGTTACAAGTTAAATAAATACTGTTGTTGTAAAACATTTGTGACATTTGAACTTTTTATGCTTTTTAGCTTTACAGCCAGCATCTGTTTTTAAAACAATTTTAAACCATTCAGTTTGGCTTTATTTGAAAAAAAATTAAAGTCAATTATTTCGATTCTGGTTTTCGAAAAAAAGTCGAACATGAATACACTTATCACCAAAACATCGAAATTCCACAAAGGAATGTCAAAAAAATCAATCTTTTACGCAAAAAAAATTTGCCAAACAGTGGAAAATCCACAACAAAATAAATTAAATTTCAACAAAGATAGAATTTCCCCCAAAAAAATCTATAATAAAACCAACAAAAATCAAAGTTTCAGCAAGGAATCGAAGTTCCTACAAAATTTTACGCAAAAATTAAGTTTTAACAAAAAAAAATTATGCTTCGCTAAAAAATTTAAAATTCACCAAAAAATCTTAAATTCACTGAAACACCGAAATTAAATTAAAATATAGAAATTTCACAAAAAAATACAACAAAAATCATAGTTTCACCAAAAAACCTCTATTTCTAAAAATATTAAAATTAAAATCTCTTGATTTTCTTCACCAAAATGTCCTGAAAAACTTGAATTCTCCCAAAACAAAAACTAAGAAAAAGGCGTTACGTAATATTTGAACAGCCCAAAAAAAGTAATTAACACAGAAGGGGCTTTTGAATCGGTTGATGTCTTAATCCAATCTTTGATATTTTGGATCAAATAGGCTAAAGTACAAATTATCCTTCAATATACGTAGAGTTTAAAAGTGCCCAGGGGAACAAAATGTAACAAATTCAAATTGTATTACATTTTAAAATTTTACGAAACTTTGCGATTTTCGTTTATTTAATTAACAATAAAGATGCTAAATTATCGCATAAATTAAAAACTCTTTAATCGTTAAATCGCAAAGATTTTTATGACGTTTATTTGCGTAATTGTTAAAAAGTTTTAAATATTCCAAACTGATCCCATATAATAAATTTACTAAATGTTTTTAATTCTCCTGAAAAAATTAAGCAAATTTTGAGGCATATGCCAATACTTTTGAAAATTGTAATAAAGTTTCCGTTGCAAGTCAAACATTGATTTTTAGTTCGGATCCTCTACTGCACCTTTTTGGTCTTCTAATTTCTGATTTGTGCGTATATTTGTTGTAATATTTCATTTTTTGCAATTACTCTTTGAGTAAACAAGAACTACATCTTCAAATTACACTAGAGCCCCGACTTGCGTCGTTAATGGGGACCGGAGAAACGCAACGCAAATCGAATCACCTTTTTCTATATGAATGCACTGAAATTTAATTTATTTGGGAAAGTATTCAAAACAAAGCAACAAATTTTGTATTTTTGATAAAAAAAAAACAAGTATGAATACATTTTTATTTATTTCATTTACTTTAACAAATGTTTATAATTATTATAAAGAAATAACAAAACAATAAATTAAGAAAAAACAAAACAAAAATTAAATTCATTTACATATCGCACTTGATCAACAAGAGGGTATTAACTCAAAATTTTAAAATTTTCAACAGAAGCAAAATACTTTTTGATTTTACATCAAAGGTATATGAAAAATAGATTTTAAATCATCCGTTTCATTAGCGAAACATAAACAAAACAATGTGAAATTTTTACAGCAGCTAAATATGAATATTAGAATGCAAGTTTTGGAGAAAAGTGAAAAAATTAAAATTTCGAGTTAATACCCTCTTGTTGATCAAGTGCGATATATGTATATTCATAAAAAAAGTAGATGCATTAAAAAATTTTAATTTATTTAAATTACATCGAGGTCTCTTCAGATGATAAATCGAAATCAACAACACTTATATACATCTGATTGGATGGTCTTACAGTTTTTTTTAGCAAAAATGTCTAAAGTTTGTTGACTTTTTAAAGATTTTTTTTGATATTTTTTTGTAACAACTAATGGCTTGATCAACGGATGCTGCTACGCCCGTGCTACGGTTTTCCTCAGGATCGTTTTCAGAAAATATATCCATTGCATGGGAAATTAATTGCATAGCTTTGGAAATATTGGTGATTGTTAATTTTTTTTTCTTCTAATGTATCATCACTTATTTGAATTCCTCTTCTGAAACATGCTGAATATCAACGGCTTGTAAATTGTGCTAAATACTACACTACAAATGCTAAAAATGGTTATCCACAATGTTGCAGTAAAAAAATTTACCGCAAATCGAACCGACGCAAATCGGGGTTAAAACGACGCAACTCGAACCGACGCAACTTGAAATTGCAACGTCGCAAATCTTATTTTTCCTAGTTTTTAAAAAGCGACGCAAATCGAAACTACGTAAGTCGGGACGACGCAAGTCGGGGCTCTAGTGCATATATTAAATTAAATATCTCCAAACACATAAATTTTATTTAAAAATACATGAATTTTAGATATTTATATAATCATATAAACATTCACTACATATTCTCATATACATACGTGTAAATTTTTTGACATTTAATATCATAAGATTGTTGTGATAAAATTTATTATAACAACGTTCTCATAATAACAAAACCTATCGTGATGGGCATCATATTAAAGAGCATAAAAATACCATTATTATAGTCGGTTTCACATCTTGTTATCTTAAGAATATTTTTGTTAATTTCGTGATCATATTTGTTGTTCAGATTATCACCTTTGAATATTTTCAAGACCTTGGCAAAATCAAATACAATTGTTAACGTTTCTAAAATTTGACAGTGAATTTTTATTCATTGTCATTAGCATATTTGTTATTCATGTGTTATAGAATATTAGGAAAAACAAATAGCAAGCAATTAAAAACGTTATAGCTTAAATTAGGGGTGTAATGAATGTTCGCATTCAGATTTGCGAAGTGTTCGCTTATTTTTAATACTGAATTAAGATTTCGACACAGGGTTCATTTTATTTTTCAAGTTATGGTTTGATTTTCGCAAAGTCCCTACTTTAAAATGAGGTCTCCACAACCCAGACGATCAACTTGACCACAAAATGTATCATTAATATTTTGTGTAACTTTCGTACCAAATTTTCCACTCAAACGAATCTATCGGATTGTGGAAAACGCACTTAAATCAAAACTTGAAAATTCTAAAAATGTATAAAACATCTGATGCATTGCATAAATTATTATTAAGAAATAGTTTGTGTTACATTTAAACAAGATTTTATTTAAAAAAATCTATGTGTAAATTAAATTAATTTGTGCATTTCATGTATTCGTATGTACATACATATATATGTATGTATATATATGTACATACATACATTTAAGTATATGAATAAGTTACACATTAAGTTTGTAAAAATGTTGAGAAAAAAAATTATTTTTAATTGCAATGACATTTTAATATTCTAAATACGTTGTCTTTATTATAATCTATTGCATATATTTAGTTCACTCCAAGTCGACTTAGCTCGTTTTTGGTTTTTCTACGCTTTGAAATTGTACAGTCAATAGAAAAATCCAGTCATCGGTACTTAGAACAAGCCAAAGCGATGCCAAAAGTATGTACGATAAGTGCGGATTTTTTTTTTAATTAAGTACAGATTCCATGAGCGGTAAGTTCTAAGTTTTAGTCACTATTAAGCCTGATCGACCTTGATTCTTACATAAAATATTTAAGTTCAAGAAAGGCAGGCCTAATTTAAGGCACATATTACATGGATGATGGAGTACTATTTAATCTAATCCACCTTTAAAGTATATCCAATCCATACCTATCATGCCTTCCAATTTGTACCTTAATTCCATTTTGCATTTCCTGAAGGAACACACTTCCTTTAATATTTTTATCTCATTTAAATCTATTTTTTTCTTACTTGTTTAAATTTAAATTTTATTATTTTTATTAAATTTGGTATCCAGTATCGAACCTATGCTGCTAAATCCAACTCAGCCATAATGGTGACAGTGAAATGTACACAAGAAATGACTTTGAGAATACCTGAGGGCGTTGTGTGATACGATTTTCGTAATTGATTTAAGAATTCTTGTCTTATTTTAAGATTAAAATTCTTAAATCAAGATTTTCTTACCCGATATTTTAGGAAATCCTACGATTGATTTTCTTAGGTAATCTCGTTTTCTGCTCGATTCACGTGTAATTCAGTGTTATTCGTAATTAAATTTTTTATCTTTAACATAAATATTCACGAAAGACTCACTTTTCAAATTTGGCATTGAAAAGAATTACTAAAATCATAAAACAACAGTAAAAGATCGTTAAAATCGGGTAAAAGCAAATCAATCGATAAAACATTATAGAATTACAAAAAAGTTAAAAAAAAAATTAAAAAGGAAAAAAGATAGCTCGAATTTTCAAAAAGCAGCAAAAACGATATATAGAAAAACTGCAACTACTTGAAACTGGGCAAATTAAGAATTCGAAAAATTGTTCATATACAATAAAAATTTTAAAATAGAATAAAGTTAAATTGTAATACGAGTAGAAATTCACAAGAAAAAAAACAAAATAGAAAATCAATGTAAAATCGGAAAAAGGCAAAGCAATAGTTATTTAGACGCTCCAACTGTCAAACCGAAAAATTCCACTGTGATTATTGTAAGTGTCAATTTTTATAACGCTATTAAGGCTTCCAATTCGCTCATTATTGATTCAAATAATCGAAATAAGACACGAACATTTGTCAACCCTATTTGAAAGTAAATTTAATTCACAACTTGTTTGTCCAATTCAGGGTAAAACAGAAAATTTTCGTTACCACAGCTGATAATTTATTCTGTATCTTTTACCTGACAAGCTCCATATAAAACCATGAATCAAGAAAACAAGATTGCGCACTCAACCGTACAAAATAAATTTCTACTGCGCATCTACGTCATCATAGAATACAAAGGAGTATTTGTTGTAAAAAGTGTAATAGATTTTTGGCACAAAACGGGAAATAACTAAATAACTTTTAAACGGGTGCATCGACTTTAAAATAGTTTTAAACGGACAGAAAAGAGATGCAGTTGAGTAAAACTTTTGAGTTTGGGCTTGAAACTATTTGAAGAAGACCTTCCTCGGGCTACCAAAGTTTTACATTTCGGCCTCCTTTCCATACAAAAATGTACTTTTGCTTACAACACAAATTCTATGTCTACGTCACAACACAACACAATTACACACAACAAAATAACGGACCTGCCCAGTGCGCAATCTTGTTTTCTTGATTGATGATATCAAACAGCGTAAGCAAAGTATTTGTTTTTTGTTGTAGAAATACTTAAGGTACGGTAACATCTGACAAACATTTGCAGAAAAAACGTAACCAACAGACAAGCTAAATTTGCATTATCTTTAATTCCAATATTTTTTTAAATATGGGTTCGCATTTATCAAAAATAATTTAAAACAGCATTTTGCGGCATAATTGTCTTCATTTTGTGATATGAAAACCAAGTCAAATCACACTAACCCTAAGCAAAAGTAGTGGTTACGCAATTGTCGCAATTGTCGTATCGTTTTTCAGAACTATAAAAGTTAAATAAAAAGGTTACTTATTCTAATCTAAAGAAAACCATAAATAATTATGAAAAAATATTACTAAATTATTCTATTTATAATAAGAGTTTCCAGTTAATATAACAAAAAATCAAAATGAAAAATATTCGTATGCATCAAGGCGAATTCATTTTATCACCTCCTGGTTGACACAAAGTGTCAAAAACAGAAAGTTTATTTAAAACGTATTTTTAGCAAATTTGATCAGAATCCATAAATTATGTAATTCGCCTTGACATGTACCATTTCATAAATAAAATATTGATTGCAATCAAGGCCCAACCCTTCTCACATCAAAAAACTGAATATAACATTATAAAGTATATCGTCGCACTTTTCTCGGTTGTGCAATAAAAAGCACAACTCTTTTGTTTTTTTTCCAATATATTGTGTCACATTCTAATATGACATACGCATACTTCACTTCCCAGTGGAATTTCCGTCCAAAGTCTGTATCTAATTCCTACTTACATTTACACATCGTTGGCCTAGGCTGTCAGATAGATCCGACACTACCGACATTGTAAGCGAAGCTAGAATGGGTCCAATTACTATGGTGATTCGAAGGGCCTTAAGATGTACCTGGATACAATTCGTCTTTAGGTGGGTCCAATTAAGATTGATCATAGGATGGGCTTGAACTATCATATATTTAAACAAACAAGAAATTTTTCTTCAGATGGTTTTATTTTTATTATATTTATTTATCACATTAATTGGTAAAATAATATAATTAATTAGTTTTTCCAGTATTTTTATTATACATAGGAGAGCTTGCGGAGGTGCCTGGTTTTATGAATTTTGGAACAATTTCTAATTTTTTAATTTAAATTTAAATTTTGACATTTTTCTTTGGAAGAATAAAAAAAGGGTAGATCAACAAGGTCTTGAATTAAAAAGAACAAATTGGAAAAAAATAACGAAAAAAAGACAGCAGAAAACAAATGAAATTCATAATTGAAACTAATCAGATGCTAGTGCGAAGGCTAAATGTTATTTTATTCTTTTCTTTTAGTGCACATCTAATTTTACAATTCGATAGGAAAATACTAATCCGAATCGGATGCAAGTTGTATACGCTTAACTATTTTATTTTAAATGTTCCTATTGACATAATAGTATACAATCGAATGTATTTCAATTTATAACAACTTGCGGACTGCTGGGTTCACCCCAATATAATAGAATAGTATGCTCTAACACTTTTTAATATTGTGTGTATTCAAGTTTTTTGAAACCCTTTTTACCAAATTCGTAGTATTTTTAAATAATGCCTTTTCAGTTAATTCGATTTTAATATTTTAACACTATTTACTTCATAGAGTTTAAATTTAAGTTATATTTCTTTATGATTCGTCTGTCAATCTTATATACATATGTAGTTTGATGATTTTAATGTTTTTACGAATTCGTTATTTCTAATTTAGTTCACAATTGTTTATAGTGTATTTGAAAACCCTGAATATATTATATTTTAGTAAGTATACTTACTTTGTTTTATCACTGCTTGATAAGGAAAACTATCAGACGACCAATTAAGTTAACTAACTAAATTCATTTAAACTTGAAATAATGCTTTATGGCCTCTTTGTTTCCCAAATCATTTCGCCAAAGTCAATTTAATGTGACTTATAATATTTGTGCAAAGACATGGTTTTAATTATGGGAATTTTAGAAAGTTTATTTGTGAAATTGTCTTAAAATCCAATTGTTCAGCACTAACGGGACATAGTGCTTTGTCCCCATATGTATAGAAAATTAGCAAAATTATAGGAGTTCTCTCAGATAGAAAAAATGTAATAGATAGGAAACGTGGTGCAAGGATACACAATTTGCAAAATAAAATTTTAGCTACAATTGTGATCAAAATGCAGGAAAAGTTGGTAAGTGTTTCAAGTATAAGCGCTTGGTTTAGTCCCATATACCACTTTTTGTAAAGTTTCTGCAAACCATTAAATATTTCTGGTTAAAAACTTTATTTTCGAAAATTCTTAAAATCTATCAAACCGAATTGGTTCACTTGCTTGTCTCTGTCCGTCATGTCAATTAAAACAAAAATGTTTATGATTTTGCTAAAAATCCCGGCATACGGAATTTGCTAATCTAATATGAATGAGCAGGAAAACTAGTTAAAAATTCAGCAAAATATTCCACAGAAATATGATCAGATTTGGGAAAGAGTAAAATAAAAAATTTAAGTAGTGCAAATAAAACAACTAATAAAGGTACAAAGACTCTTATCAAGTGAAAAATAATAAAAACAAAATAAATATATTAAAATGTGCTCAGAAATAACAACGTACATACATATGTATGTACAAATCCAGTAAAGTTCAGTAAAATGTTTGTAAAAACTTTTGGGTACTCGAACACACTTAATAAATTGAGAAGAAAAATTTCATACCAATCTCAGCTTGTCAAACGTAAATTTATTCAAGCATTCTACTATATAAAATTCCTCTTCGTACTTTATTCTTTAACATCACTTTAAATTAGAAATTGATTAATACCTACATACATACATATGTACATATGTAAGTATGCATTCCCGAAATGCATGGTCATCACCCGTACTTTTCACTTAATTTTTTAATTCATAAGAAAAATGTTTATCAAGTTTATAGAAATTTTTGCTATTTCATACTTTATTGAGAATTTTGTATACATATTTGTATTTTTATGGAAAGAAGAAGTGTTAGTAAAATTTTTAATCTACAGAGCATGCGTTTTTATACTGATATCAATAAAAAGTTAAATATATGTAAGTATATTTAGCCTTTTTGTTTATATTTCTAAAAAGATTTGCAAATAATGGCAAATTGAATGAACAAATGTTTTGACGATAAGTATGCGTATCAACGTTGCCAGCTAAATCTTTTCAAGGTGAAATTTAATCCTTTCTCGAATCGAAATTTTTGTGAAGAATCGCCAAAACAAAAACAATTTGTGAATATAAATATAAAATTTTAAAAGATTATCGGAATCGTAATTACTTTAAAGTACTCTATTCGTATAATAAAAATTTGTCGAATGATCAATAGCAGCAATATCAATACGTTACGTTGCATAGAATAGGAATGTTCCTTGTAACAACTACACGAGAAGATCGAAAAACCATTATTTTTAACGAAACATCCCAAAGCTATGCTTTGAAAAGCAAAAAATGGCTTATTTGCCAAATTTGTCAAATAACCATTTAAAAAGCATAAAATATTTTTTTATGAATAAGTCTATAATTAACTAATGACGGTGGCGTAACTAATGGCTTTTCATGTACATGTCTTTATCTAAGCCGCCTTAGTGACCCGACTATATTTTATTTGAATCGGTTTAGTATTAAAGGAATAAAAGGATCATAAAGTTGACACCACTACAAATGCTAAAAATATACACGTATACGCATTCACTTATGTAAGTAAGTATTGGTTCAAGTAAAAACATAAGCAAAGCAATGAGAGTTTTTAAGAGTATCTACATAAATACATATGTATATAAGTAATAAGATTTTTTTATAAATGTGCATGTTTGTATGCATTTTTATTTGGTTTATTGATTTTTCCATGGGGAAAGGAATAAGTAATTAGGTAGTTTCTTCTGTTTAAATGAATGCAACAAAAATAGATATACGTTTAAGCTGGCGGTCGAATTTCGACCACTAGTCGTACTCTACTATTATTATAAACTGCAAAACTCAGTGTTCCCTTTTTTGTAATATACATAAAAATATCAACTCCGTCATTATTAAGTTGGCTTTTGATTGTGAGCTAAAATATAATATATTTATAATTTACTTCCAAAAGAAAAGATAACTTAAATAATTACGAATTTATGTAAAAGACTCACATGAATTATTTGACGAAGAGACAAGCTTTTGTTAGCTTTTGTTTTCACAATATATTTCTCTTGTAAATAACAATAATTTTGCATAATTTCTTCTTCTTCAAAAGTTATGCAATTTTTTGTTGCCCAGTGTGCCAATGCTAAACGGTTCATGCTACCATTCAAAATAATCAAATTTAATTGATACTGGATTAAATTAATTTTAAGATTAGCCAATTGTAGGAGAATGAAACTAAGTTTAATGGCTCTTAGTAATCGCAATTTACACCAAGTTACACTAATTCGAAAATAGTATTTCAAAATGTATAAGCACGCGATGGACGATATTTTTTTCATTTTATTTATTAAAAATAATACACCTATTAACAGTTATCACACAATTTACAGAGTTTTAGTTATTTACTTAACTTTTTCATCTTAAAAAATAATGTTTTATAGGTATAACAGAATGTAGAATTTGAAAAAGAAAACGTATTATTTTCAAAGGAAATTGTATTGTAAAAAAACCTTTGATTTATGTATTTTGGAGATAAAAGTATTTGTCTATTATAAAGCGATGGATGATCTTTTAAATTTATATACATATATTCAAGGTCAAATGATGGTTTTATTAATTGATTGCAGACGTAATTTGATCTAAGCAGATGTTTGAATTTAAATATATATTTGCATGAAAAACCCCCGTATTGATCCAAAGAAAATTTTATTAAGAAAGTATTGACTGTTCCACTGTCCACGACATCATTAACCGGTATAAAAAAACAAATCCGGTGGAAAATAACACCAAAACCGGACAACCAAAAAAGTTTTCTGCCTCTGATGAATGATGGATTGTAAACCAAATAAAAAAATCCAAAGCTATGTGCACCGAAATTAACAAAACTGGTATCCGAATTAAAGGAAATTTTAACAGCCAGCGTTAGAAAAGTGAGCATTTCAGATAACTTCAAATTCTATCAGGACAATGACCCCAAGCATAAAGCACACAATACTCGGATATGGTTGTTGTACAACTGACATTAATGTCATAGAAAATTTATGGGCATTCTGGAAAATAAATTAAAATCGCGTTCAATTTCCAACGTCGCTGTATTGAAGATATGCCTCAGGGAAGAATGGGAATAAATTGAGCCCGATTACTACAAAAAACTGGTGGAATCACTTCCGAAGAGATTAGATGACATTCGTAAGAACAAAGGACTGTCCACGAAATATTAAAAAAATTTATTATACACATAAGATACAAGCATTTTGAGCTGTCCGATTATTAATTTGATGTTATTTTTTTGATTATCACATTCGTTGTAACGATGAGCGAAAAAAATCACAGAAATTTTTTTATTTAAATATAAATAACTTTACATACATATGTACATATGTATGTATTTGGTAGTGGGAAAACTTTAATATTTTTCAGGCTTTATTAAAAATATTCTGTATTATGAGTGGAATTTGTATAAATTAACCCGAAAAATTTGTAAGCATGAGCGCGAGATCGTGAGCTAAAATTCAAACGTGCACATCACCAGTCTGACACAAATAAATTTCACATTTTTACCAATTTCACAAAACAAAATCGAACATCAGGTTTCAAAAATACATATGTATGTATAATTATTTAAATAAATTATTTATGAATACATATTTATAAATTTATTTTCGCAAATTAACTTAAGAGGTTTGGAGGAGTTTTTTTTTATGTACATACATACATATGTGTGTACGTACATGTTATATTTTTACTAAAATATAAAATTATATCGTTTCATATAATTTTATCAATATCAATATACTATTTACAATTTGAAAACTTTGTTACAATTCACAGAATGTAAAAAAAACACACTTTTAACCGACAGCATGATTTGGCGAATTTAAAATATAATAAATAGTACCTTTACAAAAGAGTTTATAACGAATCCAATTAGAAAAACAAAACAAATAAAGTGTTTAACATAAAAACAAATACACATGTTCATGTGATTTATCAATATTAAAATATTAATAATAATAGCTTACATTTATTTAAATTGGTTTATAACTGCGAAAAATACTAAACAATTATTTAAGAAAATAATCAACAAAAGAACACAAATTGTTAATAAAAATAATGCCGCAATTTTCGAAAAATACCAAAAAAAATTCACGCTTTAATCGAATGAACGAACGAACAGTTTGGAGTACTCCGAATGACTGAATGTTAAAGGGAGTCTAGACTCTAGAGCTAAACTAAACATTTTCTTGCTGTCGTCTGTAGTTCAAGTGTGCCTGCAGAGAAGCGGCTCTTTATCAAATATGAATGAATGAACCTGACTGGCTGACTGACGACTGTTTGTAATGTGAAATTAATTAAACGGAGAATAATAACGGAGAAGTGTGTATGTGAGCATAAATTTAATTTATGTTCGATTACACTACTCGACAACAAAAAAGAGTATAGAGATGTTTTGGGGACACCCGGTTAGAAATATGTTTCTCAATACATACATATTTATGAAGATATTTCACGTGTTAAATAGAGATAGATTTTAGTTTAGTTCTTCTAATGTAGCATAATATGTTTACCTGTTTTACAAGATTGGCAATCGAAACGAACATCGCTATTGATACCGATATTGAAGCAAACAGTATTAGAATACCGGTATTCAATTTAAATAAAATAAAAATAAGCCAAAATCGTTAAGCAGCTCTACGCTGAAGAACAGCTCTCGTGTCATCGTAATTATTTCTTAAGTGCGGTCAGGCTTGCGTGTGTAGTGTGGCCTTCGAGAGTTTTTCGTCTCGCTCGCACTGGCATTTTTTTGTGAAATTTCGTTGGCAACCACTTTGCTACTTCCTATGTGAAGGCACAGGTCATACCGAAAAACATTTTTAAAATACTGTTTATAACATCAACCACATTATGCAACCATATTCTGCAATTTTACTTTGTAGAATATGTACCAATCTATATTATTAATAGGCAAACACGTTATTTTAGATCCCTTTTACGGCCATGCTACTGAACGGATTTGGGAAAGATATACATGCTTTTAATGGGGTTTTTACATAGATGTGCACAATCTTAATTTAATTTGATTGGGATTGATATTTATTGAGCTATAAGCGTTTAAAGTTGTCACTAACACATGCACACTTATTACACATGCGTGTATCAACTTCAACTTGAAAAATTAACAAAGTGTGCATATGTGTTTGTCCAATTTGCTTTTGCATAGAAATGAGACAGAATGTTTTTTGTTTTTGTATTTTTTTCGTATGTATTTATGTAAATGTTTAATATTAATATCTAGAATGCGGTCGATTGAGTTGGCCGCTGGATACACGTAAATAAATAAATAAATAAAAATAAGCCTCGCGAAAGTATACCTTGAAAATTTACATAAAAAAATAGAATAAATAAGAATAAAACAATAGCAATAACAATAGATCACTGCGTACTATGCATTACTTTAAAAGTAAAAGTGTCGCCGTTACTTTTTTTGTAGCCTCTCATTCACAAGATGCATAAATGACGATCCCGTTGCGAGATTTTGAATTACACCAATGTTGTATGCACACACATAGACGTATGCCCGAACCTGCTGCTCTATTTATAATTGTGGATGGTATAAATACTGCTCACATTTTTCAATTCTCAAAATAAGTTCTCAATACAAATTGATAATGCCCACGGACATTATTGCATGACTCCGAAAGTGGAGTAAAACTATCGTGCACGATCCAGTGCTTAAAAACCTATTCTGAAATTACTCGAAGGGGAGCACGAAGGAGCCAACTCTATTGATTCAATTGAGCATTGAAGCCGCAATGAGGGAGGGCATGTCTTACTACTGCGGAATGTGCTCAAATGAAATCAGAGATTTTGTACCCGAAACCCGATACTTTTTGAGAACGAGCACGTTCTTCATTAAGAGCTCGTCCATTTGTTTATACATCGAAGAACGCATTACAGGGAAATTTCTTATTTCGATATAGTGCACCAAATTCTAACTATTATATAGCGTGTATTACAAAGAGAGTTACTGCAAAAGCTTAAAACTGTCGGCTAGTGCTATACATACACATGTGCATGTACATATCCATAAGTAGTTGTTTTCTATAATTCTCATTTTATACCTTTTGTCATTTTGTTAAAATTCCTTAAAAAAACTAAAGTTTTCCAATTTTTTGCTGTTGCCCAATTGTATGGCTTTAAAATTTAAACAAGTGTTTTGAAAATTATTATATTATAAATAAAATGAATTAAACAATAAAAAAATACCTACATTTTAACAACAAAAAATAAGATCAACAAGTGAAATGTGTATCTTACCGGCAACAAATTGACAATGTTTTATATATGTACATTCGTATGTATGTATACAGGGTGCTAAAAATAAATTTGCTAACAAAACATTTTGTTTTTATTTAGAAACGAACTAGTTCATTTATATTTGATTTTTACTTAACATTTAAAAATATTCAAGAACATTTTTAAACTTGAAATGCCACAAGCACAAAGAAAACAACTTATTGAAAATATTAGAGATTAGGATTTAATTTTTTGTTTTTGTTTTTGATGCGGATTTTGTTTACTTTTACTCGTATTTATTTTTGAGATAAATAGCTAAAAAAAACCGCCAATAAAATCAATCACTGACAAATAAAGTTATGGAGGAATATCTCAAATCACTACACAAACGGTATAAGTGGAAACTTTCGACCGCAAATATGAAAATAGGAGACTTAATGCTCGTTATGGATGACCTGTTACCTTCTCACGAATAACGATTAGGCGAATCGATCACATGCAAACCGGCCCTGACCAACGTGTCAGAGTTGTTGATGTACGGGCTGCAAACGGAACCTTAACTGGTCCGATCACCAAGCTTTGATATTTACTCTTTAACAAGGATCTCTGCAGATAATATTAGACTATTTGGTCCATTATAGCTGAAACGTACTAGTTACAACATGGTCCGATGTAATGCAGTCATGGAGTATGTCATTTTCAAACAAGAACTTATTGCTATACGACAATTGTTCGTGTATTCACGAACTTTCATTTTTAATGACATGGAGTAGATTTTGGGTTAGTCCGATGTAATGCAAACTTGGACCATATGGTCCAGCCCCAGGACATCGTAATGTTAAATAGACCATGTTTTCTTCATACATTTGGGTTACTTTTGGACTTGTCCTAGTCCTTTATGGAGTATACTTTACATACGTGTTTGGACTAGTCGCGTTATCTGCAGGGATCAACGGCCAAATACCAACTAAATGTCTACCCGCTCTCAGTGTTCATTTCATCCGCTTATTTATATATCATAATTCTACACTAAAAATTCTCATTTATTTCGTTTAATTTATACCACTGTTATATCCTAACTTATCCTAGCAACCTCTCTCTATTTTATAGATATTGCAGGCAAACCCCACGGGATCCGGCTATCTACCAGTGCCAGGTTTGCCACCGGTACCATCCCCTAAGATTTTGCTGACGGTTTTTGGAAACGGATTCCGAAAAACGTAATCAAATTGCGAGGCAATATAAATTTTGCTTAAATTGTTTAGCCCGGACACACCGGGTAATAAATTGTGCGAGTCCCAATCGCTGCATCAAATGTGGAGTTAACATGTCATGTTTTAACTTTTATTCTTTCTTTTATTCATGTTTTAACTCTTTTTTTAGCAAACAAAAATCAGAACTTTTCTTAAGAAAAAAACCGGTTGACTGGTTGGCTTTTTCCTGAATTTTAAAAACCGTAACCGGGTTTTTCAAAATTTCAAATATTTACACTATTCGAAAACCGGTTTCTGGAAAATGTCGAATAATCGTTCACCCTACTACAGTCCCATTTGCACTTGTAGGGTAAAGCTGGTGGGTGATACCACTAATCCTACTGATTTTGTACTTGAAAGAATAGTGGTAGTTCCTTTAAATTTCGCATTAAATATTCTGAAAGAAAAACCTTGTATATTTATTTTATTAAATTATAATTTATCTAAAACATATTTAACAATGTTAAAAATCATACATATGTACTTACAAGTTATGCGGATTGAATGAAAGTCGCGGTTTGCTCTTGTACTAAAATAACTCTAAATCTTTAATTTTATTCTTACTTTTATACAAAATTTTATGCTTATCAAAACGATTTTATAGTTCACAATTTTATTCGTCTTAATGTAATGGTATCAAATTACAATTCAATTAAAAGTATTATTGCGATTTTGATTAATCAGTCAAAAGTGAAAAAGTACAATAATCACCTTTTCTTAGTCTATTTGTTGTTATTGTAAAATTAATTTAATATTTGAACTTGATAAATCGGCTAAAAATAAGTAGTGCATTGACCAGGTGAAAAAGTATTTATTGTGTTGTTATGTTTGTGTAATAAAGTGTCTACTGATTGTATTATTAGGTGTATTCACTAGAATATGATAACTTACATGCGCTATACCCCACAGCCTATAGCTAAACACTTTCGTCACACGATCAACTTTGACCCACTTTTAACTAAAATCAAAAATAAAATGTACAATCTAAGTACTTCTTCGCTAACGATATCATAAGTACATACTTCGTATAATTTACCACTGTGTAGTTAGTGAGTTATACTCATTAGAAAATTCAGATTATAAAATTTTACTGCCAGGCCCACGACATGTGACATGTGTTCCTTCTTTCGTACAATTACATTTAAAACAATGAGAAAATTTTAGAACTTGCCCTGCAGGAAGTGTCAATAGTGAAACTGTACTGACTTACTATTGACACAGTCAGCAGTACTAGTGAATTATAATACCCCATACAATGCTATTTACTATAGACACTTAACATGTGCGTTTCATTGAAAATCCACTACTAACATTGGTACTATTGACTAGGTAGCTCTTTTGGGACCCTATGTAGACATTGGAACCAGTGATTCACTAGTACGTTTTAGTAATTCTAGTTTACAATTTGGGTACTTTTCTGAAGTTGAGTTAATAATGAAAATGTAAATTTTATTAACTTTTGAAGTTAAATTTAAAAAAAAATTAAAGACTAAAGGGTGCTAATTCATAACAGTCGTTTGAAAAATATAGGTACTAAAAATAAGGTACTAATTCATTTCAGTCTTTAAAGTTTTCTTATGGTGACAATGACGCCAAATAGTCACCAAAATAGTAAACAGAAGTGCTGACTTGGGGACACATGCCCCCAGGTTTCCTTCGGGGTTGTTTTTGTTTTAAATGTAATTGTACGAAATAACGAATATGTGCGACATCGTGTGCCTGGAACTTAGTCAATTTTTTAAAGTCTTAACTTTAGATAAAACATACTGGCAGAAAAAAACAGCGTTGTTTTCTCAAGATCCATCAGCACCATCAGTGCTCATTAGCTATGTATGTACATATGTATGTATGTATATACATATATGTACAATATGGAAATCATATGACGAAATAGCATACGAAAATTATTCAATTGCAATACATACAGAAATTATCAATGATATGTACATATGTGTGTACATATGTATGTGGAAAGCTCTAATCTACTATCAATATCTATTTACTATCACGCTGTAGCGTGATTTATTTCAATTACTTTAACAGCGTCATTTGTAGTGACTGTTTCAGTCGTTTTCGAAGTTAATGTAGACTGATTTAGCTTAGGAACGTACATATTAGAACAAAATCCGAGGCAATATTTTGACAAAAATTTAATTTAAAAAAAAATAAATAGGCTGTCGAAGTAGACAACGACCCCAAGCATTTTTCTCATATTTTTTGAGAGTGGTTTCTTTGTTAAGTTGGCTTGATTTACCGCACCTTTCACCACACTTAATACAATATGTAATATGTGGGATGTTTTTCTTAAAGTTTTTCCGGAAGAAACCGAAAACCCCTAAAAATGATGTACACACGAGTATGTAATTCGTGCATGGGTCGAAATCAGACTCGATATTGAGCAAGTTTTGTTGACTTTAATGGTCCTTCGTCTTTGAACTGCTACTGATGACCGAAGTGAACCTACATAATAAGTTTTCTAATGAATTAAGCACGAAATTTGCATCATTCCTGCGCCTGTATGCCGATTTTTTTCCAATGAATTTCACCGTTTTCTTTTCCAATTCCCTTAAATCTTAATATTATGCCGTGTATGTTGAGTTTTTTTCCTTGACTGTGTTATCAACCAGTTAATTTGAACACTTATTCTCTAAAGTATTTTACCAGACCTAGACCAAATGTGGAATTGAAGGGTGAGAATTTAAAAAAAAATCTGTGGGCGGTAGGTATCATTCTCAAAGTTTTTCGAAACTCATCATAACTGTATAGTTTTGTAGCATGTCTTTTCACCTTAACATGGCACCTATTGTTTCCCTCCAAAAGAAGCAGATAAGCTCTTCTTTGATGATCTTATAATCAATTTTAAAACGTACATATGGACATACTTATTTATACTGACTACTTATTGTATTGTATTATTATTATTGCTTTCGCTTCAGCCTAATAGTGTCAAGTGCTCCAAAAATGCTGCGTAAGCAACTAAATTTTACTCTGGGACACAAAAAATTTGATTAAGTCCACTAAAAACAATAACAAAATACTAGTAAAATATGCATGTTTGTATGTATGTATGTACATATTAATGTATGTACATATGTACATCATATTAATGTATGTATGTATGTACAATAAAAAAAAGTTGCAAACAAAAACTATTAAAACAAGAAGAAAAGCAGAGCAGGTTGCAGTTTTAATGACAGTAATTGGACAAAAGGTATGTTGTTCAGTAGAAAGACTGCACACAAACTTAGTATATACACAAATACGCGTGTTTGTTAATTATATAATTACATATCGCTCATTTACTGCAACAATGTCATAACTCAAAAAAACTCGTTTTACCGAAAATGAGTTTAGTTTTAAATTTACTTAGAACTTAATGGGAAAAATAAAAAAAATCTTCTCTCAGGATTTTTTTTTACACAATATTAAGATCGATATGGCGATTAATTCTGCATTACTAACTGAAAAATCCAGTTTTTTTAAATACGTCCCTGTTGAAGCAAATGTAGTATGTTCTTAATCGTTTTCTTTTGTTTTTTTTGGATTTGAAAAAATAAATAATTTTTCGCAGAGAAATACTTCAAGGACTTGTGATGTGACTTATACAGCCGTACTTAGGAGGAAGGCAGTAAACTTTACTTACTGCATTTTTTTAAATCTTAATGCTTATAAATTCTTATAATAGTTTTTTACATACCATTTTATCACTAAAAATATTATTTCGCAAAGATAAAAAGCTAATGATGTTATCGAATATATTAAATTGGTTACAATTCCAAAGTCCAAAAGCAAAGTTGAAGAAGCGGTCAAATTCAAAATTTACTGATTTTACTTTTTGAAAAATACAAATAATGCCTTTTTAATGCATTGAAAGAGTAGAATCCTGCATTTTACTTAAAGATTTTACTATTATTATTATTATTATTATTATTATTATTATTATTATTATTATTATTATTGAATTATACATTCTCAGCTTGAGCTGGAATTCACGTACCGGGTCATAGACCAAAGGTTACGCTCTGTGGGGATATAATCCAAGTTTTATATCCGTTATTCTATTGTTTCCCTCATTATAGTTGTTGCGTTAATAAGAATTGCCTTTTGCATTTCCGTGAGTATCTTTAAATCCAGGTTTAACCTGTTTATTGCGCTGGTAGTTTCCTCAGGAATCGTTCCTATTGAGCTTATTATAATTGGAAGTATATTTACTTCAGCCAAATTTTGTGTGTTTTTGATATATTGAGCTAATGGTATGTACTTATTTTTTTTTGTGGCTATAGTTTCCTGTATGTTATTATCGTATGGTATTGCAAAATCTATTATCTGGGCTATTTTGTTTTGTTTGTCTATGATTATCATGTCTGGTCTATTGGCCATAGTCGTTTCGGTGGGATTATTGACTAGAATTGATCTATCCCAATAAATGATGTAGTGGCTATTTTCTATAATTGGTTTGGGGTTGTATTTATAGTAGTATGTTGTTATTTCGTTGATCTGTAGTTGTTTTATTACGTTTATATGTATTATTTTCCCAACATTGTCGTGTCTTTGCTTATAGTGGCTTTGGAGTAATGTTGGGCAGCTGTTGAGCAGGTGTGGGATGGTTTCTGGGCTGTTACCACACCTACGGCAACTGTCGTTTGCTATCGTTCGGTCGTGGATTATATATTTTCTATAATTTCTTGTGGGTATTACTCCGTCCTGGATGGCTGTTATAAAGCCTTCTGTTTCAGCAAAGATGTTGCTGTACATGAGCCAGTTGTTGGTTTTCATCTTATCTACATATGGTTTAGTAATCATGTTTGGGTACTTTCCGTGTAGTGGTTTTGACTTCCAGTTCTGTATAAGGGTTTCTATTGTGGTTGGTTGGTTGTTAGTACTATTTTTTAGGTTGAGGGGCGTAAGATTATCATCCGAATTTATTATATCTCTATATAGCTGGGATATTGTTGCTTTGGTTATAATGTATTTTTTAAGGTTATATAGTTGACGACTACATAACAACTTTATACTTATTACACCTCTGCCTCCTAATTTTCTGGGGATATTAATTCTTTCTAAAGATGCTCTTGGATGGTGATATTTATTTTTGGTTAGGGTTGTTCTAATTTTTATATCCATGTTATTTAGATCCGTGTCCGACCATGATATGATACCGAATGTGTACGTGAGCAATGGAATAGCGTAGGTATTTATTGCTTTTACTAGATTTCGCCCATTTAACTTACTTTTGCATATTTGATTGAGTCTATTTACGAACTCCCTGCTAACGCTTTCTTTGTGTTTTTTATGATCAATGGTAATATTCTGCATAATACCGAGATACTTATAGTGTTCGCCTACTGAAAGTGGAGTTATTTGCTCATTATCTGTGGTTGTAAAGTTCGTAGTTGATGCATATTTTCCTCTTATGACATTTTGTGTTCTACACTTGTCTATTCCGAATTTCATTTTTTATTTTTTATTTTTTATTATTATTATTATTATTATTATTATTATTATTACTATTATTATTATTACTATTATTATTATTATTATTATCAAAGATATTGGCGAAATATCGATATTTTTAAAAATTAAAAAATAAATAATACACATTTTTTATATAAATTGACCTAAAGCTTGGAAAAATCTTTTATAATTATTATTATTATTATTATTATTATTAAAATGTTTTGTTCACGAATCTTATAAGCTAAATAAGGTACAATGTTATGAGATTTTACTTAAGCGTATTACAACAATTATTAGATTTAATTTATTTAATTAATTTAATTTAAAAACTGAATAAGGAAACTATTGATAATACCGTCTTGAGGAAAATATGTCACAAAAACCTCTTACAAACTTTGAAAATGTTATAATGAAATTTGGTAAAACAAACGCTAGTAAGATTCTTTTTAACAAAAGATTCTCAGTGACTGTTTAGTAAATTTCTTATTTTTTCAAAATTAGACAATCTGCATTTGTCATTAAATGCGCGAAAGTGTTTATCTTTTTATATTAAAATTTATTGTGCAGTAGGTCCGTGGGGAATCTAGGGGGAAGATCATGAATTATTTTAAAATTTTTATTTTGAGTAACCTGAAGTCTTTTTGTATGTGTCTAAGCAGTTTTGTGAAACCAGGCTGGGCAGCCGTAAGTCATTATCGGTCGAATACACATATGTATTATACAACAATATTTTATTTTTAAGGTTGAGTTTAGGCCTTCTATTTTATAGCTTCCACATTTTATAGCTTTATCACATCGCACTTGATCAACAAGAGGGTATTAACTCGAAATTTTAATTTTTTCACTTTTCTCCAAAACTTGCATTCTAATATTCATATTTAGCTGCTGTAAAAATTTCACATTGTTTTGTCTATGTTTCCCTAATGAAACGGATGATTTAAAATCTATTTTTCATATACCTTTCATGTAAAATCAAAAAGTATTTTGCTTCTGTTGAAAATTTTAAAATTTCGAGTTAATACCCTCTTGTTGATCAAGTGCGACATATGAAATTTACATGTTGTTTGATTTTATGTTTTTTATCTAAAGTGATACCTGAATATTTAATATCATCTTTGATGGGGATGACGTTTCCCCGACAGTACAGAATTTTAGTAGGAATACGTTTTGGTACTTGTTATATGGAAATATTATGGCCTGCGTTTTATTATCATTTACTTTTATTTTCCACTTATTGAAATATTTTTGGCTTGTGGTAAGGCTCTCTTGCATTATCTTTATTATTGCATTTGAAAGTTTTCCACTGCATATAAAAGCACTGTCATCAGCATAAAATGCTGCTTTCTGCTTACTGTGCACCTCAACATCAGACGTATATAAGGAGTAGAGTGTAGGTGACAATACAATCCCGCTGGTATTGTTCTTTCTATTGAGAATTCCCCGTCAACAAATACAATAAATGTACGTTTCTTTAGAAAACTTCGTATTTCCAATTAAAAAAGGAAATAATATTTATGGACAGTAAGAACATTTTTGCTCTGAATTAATGTCAATCAACCAAACTACAGAAGTTCCGAAATGTATTGCAACGGATATAGTTTTGCAGCCTTGTTGGCATTTTAAAATTTGTAATGAGTGTTTGAATTATATGGAATAAAATCAAAGACTTAAATATCCTTATTATCAACAAATCGAAAAAAACCAAAAAAATATCCATGGACATTATTTCCATGTACGTTATTGCATTTCACCAAAATTTCATTATTATTTTCACATTTTATCACATTTCAATTTACAGAAGTTAAAGACAGTTTGTTAACCAGTTTTTTGTTAACTAATTATCGTAGGAATATGCCAATTACAGCAAAAGACGCTCCTTTAAAATCTGCAAATAAAAATAATAATAAACCTGAAAATGTTGATATTTAAAGTTCTTTTTGCAAGGTTAATAAAAAGACCGGGAAAATAAAAAAACTCTAATCACAAACAGTCTACTGAAAAATTATCATATCAGCAATAATTGATTTTTAATGTAATAGCAAACCATACACTATTATTATTTTTTTTAATTATCATTTGTTCAACAAGTTTCATATATGTATGTACTTACGAAAACTAAAGTAAATAATTTAGAACAAAAACATCAAATTACAACATATGAAGTTTGAGAATAAATTGCATAAGCGAATATTTTAAAAACAATTTTTTTGTATATAATAATGGAAAATTATATCAGGCATTTCTTGAAAGAAGTAAATTAAAATAATTAAAAAATACAAATCACAATTTTTATAGAATTTTCATCCTGATTATGAATGTCGAAGTCCAATTTTCGATTGCGACAATTTTCCTCGATTAAAAAAACATTAATTTAGGATAAATCATCGCTCTTGAGAAATCGACTTCGTTATAATGCATTGTGTAGTCATATCTCCAAAAAAAAAATAACTCGTTGTTCAGAAAACGAGCTTAGTTTTTAATTGACTCACACCTCAATGAAAGATTAAAAAAGTATTCTCCCTTCAAGCGGTGAGTAAACAAGATATTTGTATAATTTTTTTTTAAACAAACTGAAGAACGATACGACGAATAGTTCTGCATTCTTAGTTCAAAAAAAATTTTGAGATATGAGATATTGCAATTAAGTAGCGTTATACACATAATAAGGGTGTTCACAAATTTAAAAAAAAACATATTATTTTTTCATTTAAGGCACCATTTTTAAGGCTTAAGGCTTTTATTTATAAAACGTAATTTATTCTGATAAAAATATATGTAATAAAATATAACTCAATAAACTAAATTTAAAAATAAATAATAAAAAAATATTTTAAAATTAAATTAAAAACAGAGTCTGCAAATAAGCGAGGATATGTTTGTTTGTTCCATGTGTATGATAAGCTATACGCGCTTTGCGCACGACGTATGCATATTTTTTCGTTTTGTAGCAAAACGAAATTTCATTTAAAGTTGCTGTTGATTTATGTGGTTAGAATTCAGGTTATTATTGGCATTGGCAGCGTTAGCAACAGCAGCAGCATGTAATTCCTGCAAGTAACGTTCTTGTTCGGCACGACGATTTTTTTCCAAAATTAGAGCTCGTCTGAAAAGTAAAAATATATTAATTCAAAAATAAAAATAGTTACATAATTATTGTTATTGTTTGTAAAATATGTTTAAAATTGTTGTTGAAACAAAAAAAAGAAAAACAAATGCACACGCAAGGGATGTGTTGGAAAAAAGTGCATTTCATATGAATGAAAAACGAAGAACAAATGTTGTGGGAAATAAATGGACATTAAATTGTAATTGATACACAGTTTTGAGTCATTATTACATCTCGCTCACAAAATGTAGCAATTTTTAAAATTCGACAAAAATATTACAAATAAATGTACAAAATTTCACCAATTGGTCCAAATACAAATATATTTTCAAAAATCAATTAAAATTGAATAAACTTAATTTATTTTGGTATTTTATGGCTGTATTAGAAATAAACTCACGAATGGCTTGGAGCATAATAGCCTTAAGGGGCGTATCGTTGCTGGATTATTCGCATAGCAGCGGTATTTAGTGGGCAAAAGAACGATTGTTTGATGAGCTATAAGACATGGTACGTCATAATGCTGAAAACAAAACAAAGGTTGTCAACGTTCATTCTTCCATTTCAGGCCATAAAAAGTCCAAAATCATGAATATGTGCCGTTTCCAGCAGCATTTGACGCTCTTGGACTTTCGGCCACCGCAGCCACATTCTCGCCGGTACGCACCGCACGGCGATGAAGACCATGAGTGATGTCCACTTACAAGCAAGTGCCACGAACTTTTTGAAAAACCGTGCGCAGAGCACACGTGGTGAGTGTTTTATTTCGCCCGAAGCTTATTTTTAACAAACGCACAGTTTATGCGAACTTTTTTGTGAAATATATTATTTTTAAAAATTCTTCTAAATTTGTTGCATTCGACTTGTTTAAATTGGTAATTGGACGAGTACAGAAGAAAGAAACGTGGTAGATAAATTAACATTACATGGAATTTCACATGTTTCACCTCATAATATAAATATGTATGTATGTATGTGGTCCAAGACTTCCGCTCGTTTCAGAATAATAACAATTTCTTAAAAATACATCATTTTGTTTTTTAATGAAATCCAAGCTTTAGCCAGAAGTAATAAAAAATTTGTTTATCCTGTGACCAAAAAAAGGGAAGTGTGACTTCCAAATGGCTAAACCGATTCCGATTTTTTTCGTGAAAAGTGATTTGATCGAATTGAAGAAAATTTGTCTACGCATTTGAAAGTTATCACCTTTTTTCTACTTGTATTCGGGATTTTTTTAATTTAATGTTCTTTTCTATTTTATGTAAAAATTATAAATGCTAAAAATACCAATTTCTTAACAAAAATATTAAATATTTTTCACTTTTTTTTCATACTCACCTGTAACGCTCATAAAATCCGACAATCGTACCCAATTCTTGTTTGAACAAGCGCACCAACATACCATCAAAACATTCCAACTCTTGCAAACTGAACATATTGAACTGTAGCATATGATCCTTTGAAGAATCCGCCTCCGAATACACAGCTAACCATTTGGGAATTTCTTCTAACAAATAAGGATTGGCTGGCACTAACGCATTGTGAGTGTGTGAAGGTGGCGAATAAGTCTCTGGTCGAATAGCCTTTGGCGGCTCAGCGGAGGTGGTATAAACATAATATGATGTTAGGCAAGGATGTTGGCGTTGGCACTGTCCGGTATATTGATTTTCATAATATGTTCCATGCACTTTTGAGACAACTGTACGCCACCCTACAGGGAGACCTTCGCGTTCCAAAGGATGCGACCAATGTGTAGTGTGGGCATTATGATCAACATAGTACTTACGACCGTGTAAAGTATAGTGTGTGGCCCAGCCAGGTGGCAAAGGCAATTCTTCTTCCAACGATTGTTTAGAGGGATGTTTGCGCAACTGAGTGGTGTTTGTTGCATTGGTGGATGTAGAAGAAGATGCATGGTTATTGTTGGCATTGTTGGCGGCACTATTATTGGTATTTTGATACAAAGACTGCATGGACGACGAAGAGTTGGCTTGGTTGTGGGAATGTGGAGTCGCACGTGAACTGAGATCATAAGAAGACATCATATGGCTTGTGTTGTTAGCGTTGATGTTAAAATTATGATGTGACTGTTGGTGGGTTTGATGCTGAGGTTGATAATGTTGATACTGTTGATGATGAGTATGATTAATGTTACTGGCCATTGATGTGGTATTACTATATATAGGTGACTCCGAACGATTGCCATGTGTAGACAGCGACATTTGTGATTCGGCCATTGTTAACGAGGGTGGCATAAGTGTATTAGAGACACGGTAAGGATTTTCATAAATAGGACAGGATTCAGAGGAATAGGTTTGTGTCAAAGGAGGATGTTGACGATGCTGCTGCTGCTGCTGTTGATAGTGATGAGGAGGAGTCTGTGGTCTCGGTGTCGCTCCTCTTGGCATTTGCAACATATTCGATTGCAATGAATCCAAACGTTCCCTCATCATATTTGCATGCCCATCAAAAGAGCTAGCATGCTTTTGATTTGATGAATAACTGCGATGAAAGTAATTGGATTGAGGGTGCTGCAACGGAGAAGATTGCTGTCGACGCATACGATCAATTTGTTCTATATTCACATAGTTGCTATTGCTCAAATTGGTGGAGTGACCATGGGTTGCAGACATTTCCAAGTTGTTTGTGGAATAAAACGAATGCGAGGAAATGGGCGGGGGATGTTGTTGATATTGTTGCATACGCCTCGTTGGCTGTGTCGAAAGTGGAGGTTGGGGCAGAGTTGAACGCGTTGAATTCGTGGACGGCGGTAGCTGAGATTTAGCTCTGCGTGCATGATAATAGTCCGGCTGAGGGTCGGTATATGTATTACGACTCACACTTCCTGACCGACCTCGCCCTCCTGTACCAACGACACCGTCACAACTAGGCGAGGCGGAAGCACATCTTTGTAAAGTCTTCGATTTCTGCTTGGTTCGTTGATCCTCAAAAGACCAAACATTAATTACGGGTATTTCAGGAGGTGTATCCTTTTTGACATATTTTCCCACAACGCCCTCTTTATGTGCCATCTGTTTTTCTTTGCTCCGGCGTGAGAGCATCGTTGGTGGTTTACGATTGCACAACAAAATCGTTAAGTAGTTCATGCAACATCCAATCAAGGAAGTCGCAGTAAAAAAATTATTTCTGGTCTCTAATAGTCAGTACAACAAAAAATAAAATCTGTGGACAAAATGCTTACTCATGGACGCTGCTAAATTCTTCTGTTCAATATTAAAACTGTTTATTTTAAAATATATATATGTATATATATAAAAAGCTTCATGTCCTTATTTGATAGATATTCGTTAATCAAATAAATATTTAAAAATATTAAATTAAAATCACAAAAGAAAAAATTCGTAAAAAAATCCAATATAAAAGGGCTTCCCTTTGGGAGCCAGCTGTTGGCTTTGACATAAGTAGTGTCAAGGTAGTGATTTTCCATTTCTTCTTTTACAGTTTCATTTAATCGATTTTTGCATAGTAAATTAATGTATGTATATACCATGGGGGTTGTTCACATACCACGTAACATGAATAAGAAAAGAATGCCAACACTGTTGATAATTTAAAAAATCATAACAGGATAGGATCATAACATAAATAGTCCGTTTTAGTTTCTCGAACTCTTGGTTACAGATTTACGGGTTTAAAAAGTATTATTTTCAATTGGATATAACTTCTACCATATTGTTGTTCTATTTTTGGTGAAACAACAATGAATTTAGCACGTATTTTTCATGGGACGGATGTGATCCATGGAGCTGATGGGTATACGATTAAAACGTCTTCATTAAATGTTGGGACAAGCAAAATTTTCAGAAAATAAGAATACAATGATGCACATGTTGTATATATCCGTTCAATGCTGTAGGAATTATGACCAATTATAATATAAAGTTTTTAACCCTTTAACTGCGCATGCAAGTAATAGCAAATATTTTTACTATGTATTTGATTATTTTTTTACATTGCCAAAAACAATTAAGAAATAAGCAATCACACATATGGAGAAAGAAAAATGCTATTAGAAAAACTTCAATATTGCATATTATGCCAAACCTCAAAAAATTTTTGAAATCGGAAAGAAAATCTTTAAAACTTTGTGCAAATAAGGACCGAAAGTCGATAAATTACCATTTTTAAAAGAAGGAAAATAAAATAAATAAATAGAGTAATTAAAACACTAAGATATCTTAGAATTCATACAAAAAATTATGAAAATGTTGAAGAAACATTTGCTTTACTTCAATTGTCATAACTCTTTCAAAATACTGAACCGATTTTGATAAAATATAGACTATGCACATCTGCTAATAAATAATTAAAAAAATCTTATTTTTTTCGAAATCGGCTGTATGCTGTAGGTGTAACAAGTGTACACAAGAAACCGCTGTGGGTATTAAACATATTTTCCTCTTAAGATATTTGTAAAAGTTTTTTAAATGAAATAAAGAGGAAAATTATTTATTTATAAGTTTTCTTATGTTGTTACTTTTATATAATCGTGTTTATTGACTTCCACATATAATTATATTTTTTAAAGTTAAGAATTACTATTGTTATCAACTCGAAAAATTTAAGTCGCTAAAAATTGTTTTTCACAACTTAAAATCTACACTAATTTTTTCGTCACCAGAACGCTCAATTTTTCTTTAATGCTGGTGAGCTGCGCGAGCAGCTTCCATTTCCTTGGATACATAACCAAGCTGCTCTTCTTCATTATGAGGCCAGAAAGTGGGACGATTTATTGGATCCAAAGCTAAATCGGGGAATGAATCGCGATAATCTTCCATGGTCATTTGATCGAAAGGTAACAAAGATTTCAAATGGTCGATTTCCTTTTGCAATTGAACAATACGGGCTTCAGAGCTCTTTTTGTATTTGTCAATTTCGGCTTTGGTTTCCTTAGCTTGAGCCTCAACTTGAGATGTAACATTATCAGCTGGATAAGGCACCTTTACCGCTTCATACTGTTTTTGGAAGCTGTCGACTAAGCCGGGAATAGGAACCAACTTTTTGTAGTGAGCCCAGTCGATTTTGGGTGGGTTCTCGGGATTGGCCATCACTTCGCGCATGTAAACATCCGATTTGGATTTGAAAGCGGCAAAGTTAGCCTTTTGGTTAGGTGGAACACGCTCGGCCAAAGCTGACCAGTTAATGGAGGTTTGCGCAACGCGGCGTGCTGCCATTGTGATTTATTTTCAAGATCTAAATATAAAAAAAAAAAAATATTTTTACCAGCCATGTACATATTTATATTTAAGGTTATGTAATAATAATAAATCAAGAAATTTCATTAAAATAAATAAATCGAAAATACATATGATAAATAGTTTAGAAATGTTTTAACGCTAATTAAACTATTTAAAGTATTCGTTATTGATGAAAATTTCTTAAAAAAATAGACATTATGTAATTTTGCACAGGACGCAGAATCGGATTTTCTGCCATTAGAAAATCGTATATCGAATATTTGAAAACTTAGTTTTATTAAATAGAATAATAGCCGTATAACGAAATTTCTTATTAATTTATGTTTCAAAGACCTTTATATTTCGCAAAAAACAAATTTATTATCAAAAAACAAGATATTTCCACTTACAATTTGTCAGACACAATTGCCACAAATGACAATTGATTTAATGTCAAACAGTAACGAGTACAGCACAGCGAGAAAGAAACAGCAGGAAAATATCATCAGGGATGTATTACAATTTAATTTAAAATTAAATTACATCCAAAGAAATCATAAAATGAAGGGTGAAGATTTATATATATGTGAATATGGATAAAGATAAATATTTTAACAATAAAACATATGTAAATAGAATTTAAAAATAATTTTCTTTTATAAAAACTTGGTACTACTTAAAATTAATTTTATTCGTTATTTCCAAACAGCTGTCGATTATCTAAGCTTTTGACATTTTCCTTTGTGCTTCATATACGTTGAGATTTTTTTGTTAAATTTGATTTCTAGACTAAACATTTTATAAAATAAACATGCTGCTGAAATATATAAATCCATTAGTCCAACAGAAAATTCGACAAATTTCTTCCGCCTCAGCCGCCGTCACGAGATTGCATCGTTCCATTTATGCACGACAATATCCAACAGTTGTGGTTTTACCCGATGGTTCAACTATTAATATAAGATATGGAGAGCCCAGGAAAATTATTAAGGTAACGTTCTTGAAATGTTGCAGTTTATTATAATGTTTGGCTGATAATAGTCTTTATATGTTCGATAATATCGCTAAATCTGATAATTTTGTGTTCCAATTTATATTATACGGAAATTGCTTTTCGTATACTCGGGATAGTTTTAATGCAGTATACATTTTACATAAGTATTTAAAAACACTTATTTTAACACAAAAGTACATACAAAAATATTTTTCTATCTCAATTTTTTGTTGCTGCGAATCCGATTTTTGTAATCGATAAACTTGCTTCATAACAACTTTTCTTATTACAGCTACCATTGGACTTAAGTACGCTAAATGAAGCTGAACGTAAGGCCCGTATAGAAGCTCGTAAACCACGCCAAAAAGTCAAGATTGTTGAAGAAGTGGATGATAATTTCAACGCCAAAAAATATATGAAATACATAAAAAGAAAATAGGTTTAGAAAACTTACTGTCTGTTTTTGAAAATAAAAATTTTTAAATTATTAAGTAAATTAATTATTCGAGATATTCTCCCAATTTAATTTTAAAAAAAAGTTTTGTTTGTTGAGGGTTGAGCTAGTCTATTTACATATGTACATGTCAAATCATCAATAGACCTTAAGTTTCGAGCCTCTTAGCTTATGCATCAACTTTCAATAATCAAAAAAAAATTTCAAAAATTACAAAAGTATAAACATAAGCTAGGCGAATTGTGGATCTGCCTTGAGCATAAGTATACTTTGAAACTTTTCCAAATGTTCAATGTTTTTAAAAAATGTGTTTTATTTTCTCTTATTTATATACTTCCTTATTTATTTAATCCACATTGCAGTACAAAATATGGGGGGCTAGAACTGCATACGCACTGTTAGAGAGCAACGCAATTAACAAAATCGATTTTTATTAAATTTATAAATGCTTGATTGTATAAAAATTATCAAGAAAAAACAAAACATAGATTTATATCTTTTTTGAATAAGTTTGATCGTCTATGCAAATACTTTTGTAAATTTTATTAATATTATCAATTGGTTTTTGCAAGATGTATAAGGTAAGAGGTTTAAAATTTTGCAAGAGTATGGTTTAAATTCTCTTGATGATTTGGCATAAGCAACAATGAAATACATACATTTATATAGAATATCTCAACCTACAACAAATACATCTTCAGTTTTGGTAAATTGTTCAGCATATGATATAGAATTTTAAGTTTTTAATATTTTTCAATACAGGAGTTTTCGATTTCATACAGCTATTTCTGTTTTTCAGCCTGTTGATAGATTCGTTATGGACCCGTTTATTCGAAATTCGTATATCAGTTCGATGTTAAACATGACTTACAAAGTTAAGTTTTAAACAATTACAGGATACGGAATAAAGTTTTATAGCTGTCAAAAGCATGAATTACGGTTTCTTGAAATCCATGAACGCAATCGGTGGTCTTATTGAGAAGTTGCTGCCAAACTAAGCCGTGTTGAATTCTATGAAAAGCGATTACTGAAGTTTTATTTATTTTAGCATATTTTCTGGGTGTTATATTATATTGATTACTCACATGTAATATGTATGTGCTATATACATACATAGGTATATTTTTTGTGCAAATTCCATTATTGTTAAAATTTAGATTTTTAGCTGAAATTTCAATTTGTGCAATTTTTTTATGCTTATTTTATTTGCAATCTATCTATTGGGAGACAATAAGCAAATGTAAGTTCAATATATAACAGGAGTTACAATGTCCATTTTAGTAAATGGAGAGCAGCCTCCAAAATGTAAGTCTAACAGTGCAACAGAAACAGTTTACACTAAACTTTCGAATTCATTCTCATACTGAGGGCATATTAAAATCTTTACAAATGCTTTTGTATTTGATGAAGCAGGGCGCTGCTGTTATTAGTCTGACAATTTTTGACTGGTAATTTTCTAGAATATCATTGTTTGATTTACTTACTGTGCTCCATATCATAATTCCTTATGAACAAACTGGTTTTATTTAGTTTGGCCCTGCAGATTATGTTTATTGTTTAATATAATTTACTAGTTTTTATCTTTAATTGTGTTCGTTTACATTTAATGTTGTCAGCCTCCAGTCAAAAGTCATTCTTAAATACTTAACAGCAATTTCTTTAGGTATTTGATAGCTATCTCCTCGCCTTAGTGTGAAAATTATATATGTACATACATATGTATATAAGTATTTGAAATTATCCGAATTGACAAAATATTCCACTTAGTAAATTATTGCTCAAGGACTCTGGTGACTGGCCTTTTGCAGCTATTGTTGTACCTATCATCCGTATATGTGCAATTTGAACAATCTCTGGAAGAGAATCGTTTTTTCTGTGAAATAGTAGCTTGTGGTTTTATCTTAATAGCCAGTACGAAATGGAATCGTGAGTGCACTTATTGATATCTTAGCCAGATACATAATTTAGCAACTTGGTATCACTAATCATGTAGCTGTTGGCATTACCTCTTAACTATTTTGACATTCTCTTTTAAGCTTTTGTTTCTTGGATATTGGAATAAAATTTTACCAGACAATTGGAATTCAGTCATCTACGCGCCGTCGTTCATCATGTTTGCCCAAAAAGTGCTAGGGAGTGCAGTCGTGTTGTTCCTGTACAAGTGCTTTGCATATTTCCATCACTAAACGTAAATCCAAGAAATATTTACAAAAATGCTAAAATAAACACCAAAATTATAGTGCTAAAGAAAGTAAAACAGTTCTTAAATAATTCAAAGTGAAAATATAAGAAATTACATTAAAAAATTTTGCAAAGAAATACAGCAAAAATAAATTTTCTTCACCCCAAAAAAAAAATCAGACGTGTGTATACAATGTGCTAAAAAATTACATTAATACAAAAAGGATTTGCTAAGAATAAGAAAAAGCGAAACCAAGTGGATAACAATATACAATTTACAAGGATTATTTGGATTATACATGAAATCGGATAAAGGTATTTTTTCTAATAGAATTTTTTCTACAACATTTTTTACTTTTCGTTTGCATTTTCTTTATGTTTTTTAGTTTCTTATTGCATTTTTGTATATGGGTTTTTCTCTTTGTTGTTTTTCCCTTTTTCTCTCTACATCTCTCCGTGTTGTCTATTTTACCACCTTCATTCTTGTTCATTTATGCATGCACACAAACACACTTGCAGTCTGCCTGCAGCAGGCAAACAAATGCAAACAATAACAACAACAAATTATTACAGTGTGATGCATCAGTGAATGATATTAATTTTAATGATGATTTTAGTAGATGTTGCAAAATATACCGTTTTATATTTTTTTTAAGAAATAGGTATTTCGTTATTTATGAGATGTAAAGTGAACATAAAAACTAATGAAATTGTAAATAATATGTATATATTTACAAACTCTTTCAGATCTATATTTATTTGATGTGGATTTTTATAGTTTATCTTTTTTTTTTGAACGCCATAAAAGTTTTCTTTAATTAATTTATAGTTTACTTCATTATTGTTTTTTTTTTCTTTATCATCTTTGGCTTGTATATCACGTTGCTGTTATTTCAGTTCTACAATGTTACATCTCTCTTCCGGATATTTAAAAATAGCTCAATTAAAGAAAAAGACCACTACTAAACAGTATTTATTTTTATAGCTTGTACTTCTGTTCATACTGTATGTATCTAAGTGTGTAGTGCAAAAAATATTTACATATCTACATAAATATGTATAAATATATATGCACATTTCAATACATAATTTTTAGTGTTTCGGTACATATGTATGTATGTATCGATGATTTAATTGTAAACTTTTTTAACTAAAAAGGTTATTTCTGCATAATAACACATTATTAACTCGCATTTTATGTAAAAAATGCATACAAATATCATGTGTGTATGTATGTATATCCAATTCTTGAGAGAAGGATCTTATGTATTATCTTAAGTTTTTCGTTTAAGCTGTGAGTAGATTGATATCTTGATTTAATTCTAAACTTTTTTAACTAAAAAGGTTATTTCTGCATATAAAACAATTATACCCAAACTAGGTATATTTATTGTAGTACCATTGTTTCTATAATAACAAAAATAAGAGGTATTTTGTTTGTGCTGTTTCTCCTAAATTCTCAATTGTAATACCAAATAAATATTTTTTTCCTCCTTGTTTTTTAATATACATACGTAGCAAAATTTATTGAATAGGTGGTACCTTACCTATCAAAAAAGTTATTATATTGAGACAAATATGTATGTACATATGTATATAGGAAATCATTGATTGAAATAATATTTTTTTTATTCATATTGTAGAACATGAAATATAGTTCGTTATAGTGTTGCTACGACCAAAAAAATTTTCGCAACCAACATTTCTTTAAAATTTAACCAAATGAAAAAAGAAAATAACCAAAATTAAAGTGCATTTTGAATTAGTTAAAATAGATTTCAAGTTAAATTTTTCAATTTATTTAGCATTTATTATGCAAAATTTTGTACTTCACAGTTGAGTAATAATATAAGAAAGAAACAAAAATGTAGTTTTCTTACACACATATTAAGTAACAACAAAAAGCTTAACTGTAATTTTATTATATATTCATTATTCGAAATTAAAATACATATTCTGAATGAAATACAAAATATGCTTGATAAAGTAAATAAATTTAGTTTTTATTCATTTGAAATAAATTTGAAATACCAACCTAAATTTCCTATTTAATTTAGAAATAAAATAGGTTTGTAACTCTGTTACATATTAAATAAATTCTTATCATTACCAATAAATTTAAAGCTTTTATTTATTAAAAAAGGTGTTACAACAGCGTTGTTAAAACAGATACTTAAAAATGATGTCAAAAGATGGAAATGAGTAGTCTACACTTAACATTAACACGACGTTAAAGTTAATATTATTGGTCCATTTATGTCGAATGTAGATGGCATGTAATGCATATAGAAGCGTGTTTTTAAAATTCGGTATATAAAAAAAATATTTCTTTGGTAGGAAATAGTAAGTAAAATATAAAAAAATACACCTAGAAAAGAACAACAATTTCAGTTGAAATTAACCAAAACGCCAATGTTGTTTCTCTACCTTCTACAAGCTCAAACCACGATTTTCCCATTGGTGCTTTCTAGTGAAAAGTATTTTTTTTTTATTGATTTGATTTATTTATCATTTCTTGTTGCTATCATATATATACAATATAAACATGGTTATAAATGATTAATTTTTACATAGGATAATAGTTTTAACTAGAATCAGTCTAAATTTAGAAATTTTAATATAATCGAAAATTTTATGTTTGAATGAATATAAATTGCTTTCGGTTTTTAGTTCTTGAGGCATTTCATTGAAATCTTTAGGCCTTTATAGAATATTACATTTTGGCTAAAACTTGTTGTTAAAAAAGTCACTCAGTGACCATCAGGAAACGTGTATAATACATGTATGTTTGTATATAAATTAATTTAGAATTCGTGTCCATGTCTTTTTACTTTATCTTTGTATTTTTATTTTATATAATTTATTTCTACAGAAAATAATAACTTTTCCAAAACTCGATTTTAAAACGTTTATTTTATTTGTTTAAATTTTTACTTTTAATTTTCTACTACGTAGAAGTTTCGAGGAACAAAGTTCGATATTTAAACAAAATCGTTTTCAATTAATTTTAATTTACAAAAATCCTTTTCATTTTTTTATCTTTCCAGGCTAAAATATTTTATTTTTAATAAGTTTTATAGAAACAATTTTAACTTCTTTTTCTAAACTTCTTCGTTTCTTTAAATTTTTTAATTTTCCATCACATATGTACATATGTAAAATTTTGAATTTTTAAATTCTCACACAAAAATCCTTTTTGTTTTATTCGAATTTATTTTACGAAATTCCTTTTTAATTTTGATCCTTTAGGATAAAAAATTTTAATTTTCCATAAAGTTTAATAAAAATACTTTTGGCAATTACGTGTTATCCAAGATCAAACTTATTAATGATTTCGTATTTCTTTTTATGAATGAGTTAAGTTTACAAATTGATTAATGAATGAATAAAAAAAAACAACAAGAGTTAATACGAGCTTTTACTCTAAAAAGCATTTCTTTACAGCTATTTTCCAAATTTTTAAGCAATTGCTATGCAAAATATTAATTTAATAAGAATAATTACTAAAGTGTAAATTTTAGTTCTTACTTTAAAGAGCATTTCTTTAATGTTGTTTTTTATATTTTTAAGCCATTGCTAGCACAATATTAATAAAAGAAAATCAACAAATTGAATAAAAATTCCATACACTTAGTAAAAAAATTATTCCACATTGTAAATATGTATGTTTATGTTTATATGAATTAGATTTAATTTATAAATAACATTTAAAACGACTCGAAAAAATTCTCATGTACAAATATTTAATTTTTTCTTTTCCTTTGCAATGATGAAAGATATCGAAGAAATTAAATCTAGACAAAGTTGTCTTCCTGTTGAGTGGAATAGTGTGTGTTGTAAAAGCTTTCTATTAGGAGCTCATAAGTTTAATTTGTGCTTACAAAATTTGCCTTTCGAGTATGCTGAACAAAAAATTGAATAATATATAAAAAAATATAATAAGCAATATCGCTGCAAATAGTTAAAAAATAGTATTTTTGAGGATAAATCCAAAATGAAAATGGCTAAAACGTCTCGAAACTAAAACAAAAATGTCGTACCTAAAAAATGAAAAGCGGCCAAATTATGCTGACAACGGCGCAGCACAGATTTAAACATTTTTAAAATTCCTGACTTCAAAGTAACAAGTGAAACAAAAAAAAATCAAAATTAATTTAATGACGTGCTTTAAAAAAAGTACTTAAAAAGATGAACCCATAAATTTGTTTAAAACCGAAACTGCCAACACGGAAGCAATAAACATTGAAGGTATATTATTATTATTATTTGGTTAATGCTGTTGATGCTGTCTGATTTGCTGGCCGGTTATCAAGTGTTGGTGTTGTACTTGCTTTTAATAAAAACAAAATTTTCATAATAATTCCCATATGTTCAATGTATCCATGTAAGTGGTGCGAGTTTATGCTGTTAAGAAAAAAAGTAAAAATAAAAGCTATGAAAAGGGTCGCCTACGTAGATAAACAACTTTTTCATCATAAGTTGGCACTTGGCGTTATTGGAACGCTTTCTTTATGATGTATTTCCATGGATTTGGTTTAAATATTTATCCATTTTATAGTCATAAATCTTTGATTTCGTTTTTCCTTATTTTTTATTATTTCCTTATATTTTTTATTTATTAATACGATTATTCAGATATTCGAAGAAGATTCGCTGACTGTTCATAATGACGTTAAGAGTGTGTTATGAAATTTTAGTTTTGTAACATGTATTACATACATACTTTACATAAAGTGGAAGCGATTTTAAATGTAGTAATTTTTTTAAATTAGAGTAGACTTTTTGCTATATAAAGGGGATACATATAGATATCTATATTTGCGGCCTATTCTGCTGTAAAAGTACAATCAAATGAAATTTTTGTAGATTGGCATGCTTAAGGTGTGCTGCGGCTTTTGACCAAAAATTTACGTTTTGAGAGATATGTATGTATATTCCGAGGCACTTAAAATCTTTTTCTTTTGATTGTTGCGCTCTGAAATTTCATAACTTTCAGCAGGCATAAAAAACTTTTTTTTAGGAAATAGATTTGAGTTTGTCAGAGGATGCCGCTAAAGAAAGTGTAAGCAAAAAGTCTAGATCACGCTTTTGAAATATCCAGCGACAAGAGCGGTGCATTTACTAGAACTGGGCTTTCAAATGAGAGTTGAAAATAAATTATGAAATTATATAAATTATATAGAGTGTGACTTTTACTCATGTAAATTTGGTACATTTTGTGTGATACTTCACCCAAAATGGCATTCCAAGCTAATTAGCATAGAACAGTACAGTACAATGTGTTTTATGATCTTATGATTTTATGGATATTCGCTTAAATTATTTTTTATGGCCCTATGATCCTTGTCGGAGCTGTGGGATCTTGTATATATAAATTATTATTCATATTATAGAAGAGCAAACATGATTGTAATAACATTCTCTTTGATTACATGTATTTATTTATATATTTCTATGTATTTCTAGTGTGCATTATTATCTGTTACCCCAAATGAAAATCCTGCAATAATTTTGTAACTTTACTGATCATTTATGAATAAACCCATGTGTTTATCAAAATAAATGTCAAATTTAAAACTCGATACTGCCAGCAAACAAACACTTGGCAAACGTTCGGCTTTTATTTATTTTGCAAATCGAATTTATTTAGCCGTTTAATTTTCAGCTAAAACAATTTCAAGAATTTCTAAATTTGTACGAAATTGTTGAAAATGTTCAACATAAAAATAATGCCAAGAGCCAAAGTCAGGCAACTGTCAGTCAATAAATGTGGTTTCGAACGAACATTTAAATTAAAATACATTCATATGTATGTATGTACGTAAAAAAATTACCCAGCTAGCATTTTCAATCGTGAAAGAGCCTTCTGCGAATCTCACGAAGAACGTTTTTGTTTTGATCGTCGACGAGCGCATTTTTTAATCGTAGAAGATTCCTTGCACGGGAGAAACAGTTACACGAACTGATTCTTCTGTGAAATTCTTCCATAACACAGCAAAAGACGCTTATATTAATCGTAGAGGGAATCCTTTGAGATTTGTGTAGTTAAACAAAGTGTAACATTGTTGTTTTCGTACTTTTCAAATAATCAGAAGTTTTTTTACGACTTGCATATTAAACATTCCAAGACTAAAAGACGAGCGTGTCAGAAAATGATGTGTAAAAAAAGTAATGATCAAGAAAAAATTAGATGTTTATGTTATTGTTACTCGTCTGATCTTCATCAGAAGATTCTTTTAGGGGTCGCATATTAAACACAATCGTCTAACAAACATTCTATGCTAGTTGGGCACTATATTTGTATCATTGTATTTTCATTAGGGGGTCACAAAAAATATATTTTTCAGTTCAATCGTTTAGTGTTAAATGTATGTTCGTTCATGTTTGTTTAATTACTCTTTAGTTCGTTAATTTAGTTTTTATAAATTAAATTATCATTAATGTTTATAAGTAATTAGTCGAACTTTTATTAATATTTTTATATATTGAAACGATTAATTTTGGCTCAAGTTCAAACCCGAATTTACCCATTTATTTATTCTAATTTTTTTTTTATTTTTAATTTTTATTAGAAAATTTTTTGGATAAATTCATTATTATTTTTTTATTAAGAGAGTACTATATATAGAACAATTTTTATTATTCATCATACTAGCAGAACGGATCAGTACTGATTTCGAGGTCGCTACACCATCTCATCAGCGTTCTTTGTTCAATTTTACCACTTTTGACGGTGGATACTAGTGATCAGGAATATCAACTATTTAACCGTATTATTTAACAAATTAGGATACGAAAAGTACAAACTTATTCATTTTCACATGTCAAATCAATTTCGGTTAGTACGAAATCCCATCTATGATGAATAACTACTCTATATATTTCAGTCTCTCTTGCTTATTCAGCGCCATTGGCTGCTGAGAAATAAAATAAAATAATAAAAAAATAATAATGAATTTATCCAAAAAATTTTCTAATAAAAATTAAAAATAAAAAAAAAATTAGAATAAATAAATGGGTAAATTCGGGTTTGAACTTGAGCCAAAATTAATCGTTTCAATATATAAAAAATTAAATTATCTAAAAAAAATTATTATAATTTTATTCCTTTTTATTAATATAAAAAAAAACTTCTTCAAGCTTAAATTCAACAGATGAAAAATATAAAAAATTTTTTTCTAAATTTTATGAAAACAAAAACTGTAAAAAATTAAATTTATTAACACAAAAATACAAAATTACTTAAATCTATTACACCCAATCCTTCGATCTTTTTTTACACGATTTTGAAATAACACGGTTAACAAAAATAATCTTTTCCTGTTTTTACACGTTTTTTACACGGGGAAAAATATTGTTGGGGAATTTTCATTTTTGATAGTTTTCTAATGATGAAAAATCGTTATCTGTATCCAATTTAAAGTGCATTCTTTGTCCTGCTGGTGTGTTAATAATTTATAACATTTCTAACATTTGCCAATCAAAACAACACAAAAAAGATCTCCAAAGTAGGATAGATACGTTCCACAGCTGATTTCCTGTTAAAATACTTAAACGACTGGAATCTGAAAACGAACAAACGCAGACGAACTAAGCCTATCTTCGGACGAAGACACTAACACCGAATAAAACATTTTGATTTTCCTTATACATACATATATGAATTTTTTTGTATTTATATTATTTTTTAAATTAAGCTTGAGGTCACATTTCTTTATAAAAATCATTCAAATATATTTTATCTCGATATTTCGTTGCCTTTTGGGTAACTTCTTCAGGAGGAAAAAATCAATAAACAATTTAAATAACAAAATAAGATAAAATAAATTTGGATGATTTTTATAAACAAAAAAGTGCCCTCAAAATTAATTTAAAAAATAATATAAATATTTTAAAAAAGGTCGAAAAATTATATTTTGAATTTTTTTGTTTTTAATTTTCAGTTTTTCAAAATATTATTTATACTGAGTTATTTAGTTCCTTAAAAATGTGAATCTTTATTAAAAAAAATATTTTAAAATAACTTGTCAATTATTTCTTTGTTTTTACGTCTTAAAAATCATAAAATTAAATTAAAGCAACACTGTATGAAGAAAAAGAAGTACAATTTTAGTGTTTCATAGAAATATTAATCTTTTCGATCACCTTCAAGTTTGAAATATTCAAATATAATTTTTTTGAACGACTTTTTTATACACGGTGGTTGCTGGAACGTACATAGATACATATGTACCGTGTAAAAACAGGAATGGGTGTATTATATAATTTACTGTTCTATTTTTATAAACTAACTGCCAGTCCCAGGATGTCACACATATTCGTTCTTTTGTACAATTACAAATTCTAAATTTTCTAAAATTTTGTTTTTGTTTTAAATGTAGTTGTACGAAAGAATGAATACTTGTGACATCGTGGGACTGACAGTAAATGTCTATAATTTCGAGTTACACTATCTGTATCCAATTTAAAGTGCATTCTTTGTCCTGTTGGTGTGTTAATAATTTATAACATTTCTAACATGAAACGACGGTTGCAGTTAGTTTATGTATTTAAAACTGTTGTATTTACAAAAGCTGCTGTATGGCGAAACATTCCGCAATGTCATGTCAATTTAGTTTTCGAAATGTATTTTTGATCAGATCTATATCCGTATAATATAGTTCTTAGTTTATTATTTCGTGGTACATTATTTATTTCCTTTACATGGTGTTCTGTAAAGCGCAAACAATTGTCTAATCTTTCCGTCTTATTATTCATTCTTCAATGAAAAAAACTTCTTAATCTTCGTATTATATGTATGTCTTCTGATTTATCATATAATTAATAAAAAACATAAATTCTCTAATCGTTCAGAAATTATTGATACGCAATTCAAAGACTTATAAAGTTAAGTTTCATTCGCAGTGCTCGTACTATTCATCCCTCTGTCTTTTTATTGTCTAACAAAATTATTTGTCAGTTGATTTGGAAATTTATTATCCTCTAATATACTTCTAATTCTCCCCTACATTATTCTTATGAAATTCAATATCACAAATAGTCAGTATTCTATTTATTAGATTTTTTGCCGTATTAATAATAACTCTGTTACGATATTTTGAATAATAGTTCATTATTCTGCCCGAAGATGTGGATTTCTGGTACCAATCCACTAATAATCACATCACCTTTCATTTGTAAATTAAATGTCTGGATGCAAATTAAACATGGATAATAATTTTTCTATTTCAGATTCTGAAATAATACTTTTTTATAATCTTTGGTTTACAAATAATACATGAATCAAGAAGTTTGTCCATTACGATGTCGAACATTATCATCCGTTAGAACTATAAATAAAAAACAATGGATTTGCGCGCCACTAATAAACTATTTTTTTATTTAGTAAATAAACAAGCAAATAAATAAATGAATAAATGAAATCGGGTATTTTTCGTATAGAAATCCAGCGAAATCTGACATCCAACATGATGGGACAGATCGTAGTTTTTATTCCAACATCCCTTTCATAAGAAACAACTTTATAATTTTCTGTGCCTATTTGCATATTTCAGAGGGCTGAGCACCCTAATCTACTATACATATGCACATATCAATACACACATACATCCATACATACATTTTAGTTTTTCTGTGGCATTTTAAAGTTTATTTTGTTTTTTTTTTATTATACCAAAACAAATTTAAATTGGAATGTAAAAACACACAACTGAATAGATGTGAACTTCATCTTTAGATTTAAAGAAAAACAATCACAAAATGAAACATTTTAAACGAAAAATAAAATATTTAAAATGTATTTTAAAAAGAAATTGAAAGTGTTTTGCGTTAAAGTTTCATTATTGTGGCGAATTATCATAACAATGTCAATGTTTGCGAACAAATATCTCTAAAATAAAATCAATTCAAATTGCTGTTTCGTTCATGGTATGATAAATACTCTTGAGTTGACTTCTGCAGATTTTGATGTTTAAGTGGAAACTCCACAATAATGACAATAATAAAACGAAAATAACTAAACAGCAACTTCTCTATACGTACGTACATACATATTATGAAAAAAAGAAAGAAATGTCTTTTTAAATCTCTAATCTAAAAAACTTAAAACTATTGTTCGTCTTGTGTAAACGTAGAAAAACATAAATTGAAAAAATAGAAAGCACGTTTGTTTGTGGGAGCTGCTTATTTTACGCATTCACAATTGTGCTTTTGATATTTTTTTACACTTTTTATTAGTTTGTTATTTTAAATCGCTAAATTAATCATTCGAATTAAGTTTTAATAATAAATTAAAAACCGTGTACGTGGGGTGCACGATTGCAGCTATTTGAGAAATCTGTAATATACATACATGCATACATATGTATGTATGTATATCTTAACCGATTTTTAACAATCAACCGATTTTTAACAATCAACCGATTTTTAACAATCAACCGATTTTTAACAATCAACCGATTTTTAACAATCAACAAATTTTTGAAAATCGAATTTTCATCAGATCTAGATTAGTTCTAGAGCTATTCCGAACATGTGTGTTGCAGTTACACTCAAACAAAAAATCAAGCCATCCGTACTTAAATCAAGCCAAGAGAGGTGTCAAAAGTACGGTATGTACTGATTTTCTTAAGGCAAGATGGTTTGATTCCGTTCAGATTATTTTTAATTTTATCCAGGCTTGATATTAGACAAGCAAAATCTTTGTTGAATGGCTTTGGATTATACGCGATTGAGCTGGATTGGATGCATGACGTGGTGAGAGGGAATACGATTTTGTGCTTGATAAATGTATTCTGACATAATTTAATAAACTCCACAATTGATTTTCTTAAAAAATCCCGTCTCAGCTGATTTTGATTAAGTTTTTGTGTTATTCGTACTAAAAGTATCTAAAAAATATAGGAGTTGGTTGAGCTGGTAGGCCATCTCCAAAAGTTAATGCTAAAGCGATCCTGAAAGCACTCGAAAATTAAAATTTTTCCAGACTTTAGTTTTTGGAGCAATTGAAAAACTATTTTTCGGGACTGATGTATCTCGTACCGATTTCGATCAAACGACTAACGCAATTTTCTAAATCCACAAGAATCAGTAAACATCAAGAATCTATTTGACGAAACATTTTTAAGTTATTAAAAGAAAACAGTTTATTTTTTTTACTTCAACGGCCCAACTGATTTTTATCAAATTTTCAGTGACCGACGTTGGTTTTTGAGGTTAGGCGCTGATTAGGTTTTTGGCTTAATTGGTCGAGTAGTTTAAAATTTATGAGCAAAAAATATTTTTTCGAAAATTCCGATCTAATATGGCATTATTAAGTTATGAGATGTTTACATGCACATACACCACATATAAACTCTCTCTCTCATACACACACATACACAAACACGCACACCCAAACACCCACACACAAACATCCACCCACACATACACACTCATACTCGTACATAACTTGCAGGAAATGTCAATAGTAATATTATACTGATTACTTATTGACGATGTCACGAGTACTACTGACAAATTATACTACAACTAATGCTATCTACTATTGACATTTAACACAGGGTTCTCCTATGAAATCTACCAGAAGACTACGTCAATACTGACTTGGTAGTTCTTATGGGACCATATGGAGAAAATGTCAATAGTAAGATTATACTGATTATCTATTGTCGATGTCATCAATACTATTTTATTTTAAGTTAGTTCAAACAGGTCAAATATTTATTTAAAATAATATTTAAAAGTAAAATAATGTACGAAATATTTTACAGTCATTTTTTGAAGTAAACTTTTCTTATTGTTAAATAACAAAAAAGAAACTTCGTTTCGTTGTAAATAAAATAAAATATATACATTTACAAGGTCATTTCTTTTCTTGGCTGGCTGAATCTTTTAGATACTTATGCTTATGGTTTAACATCTATTAATCAGAAGAAATGAAGACATATTTAAAAAGAAATATATGTATGTACAAGTATGTCTGTAAAATAAAAATTCCCCCACTGTACCTTTGATCCGGGATCAATAACAACAATTGCCATCGGCTAACCGCCAATTTTGAGACCATCAGATTGATGATTTATTTTTAACCGTCAAACATTTTCTTACCTACCAAAAGCTAAAGACAAAAAATAAACAATTTGTTAACAGTGTCACCAAAAAGCCACCATAATTGTTGACAAAAATATTGACATGGATACATTTAACCTCATGCTTCCTTCAGGATATGTACATAAATCCATACGGACGTCATCGCGAAAATTTGCAGAAACGACCGCCCGGACCTTAGAACGTGGAAATATAATAAAAACCCGATTTTCGCAAATTGAGCTAAAATCAGCAGTAACTTCCCTCCCATTGCGGGAAGTTAAAAAAACTTAAATTTGTACGGGTTTTTTCTTTGTGTATTTATCTAAACCACACCAATTGTAACAATACTTTCGGTATTCTAAAGATTTTAATTTCATTTAAATTTCGAATCAATATGAACCTGCAGAATTTAATTTAAAATTAGAAAAAACATTATTTCAAATAAGTTAAAAATGCATTGATTTGAGATACATAAATGTTTGTCGCAAATTTTCGACGACTTTCCGATTCTTTGAGCTTAAAATTAGAGGAAAGTTCTGGGATGGCCTGCTTGGGTCGACCGTTTTTCATATAAATATATTTTTTTCTACTTTTAATAATTTAGTTATCTACCAATCCTAATAGGATACTTATATTTAAATATTGTAGGAGTTCCGTTGAGTAGTTACAACTCACAGTTGGTCAAATTCTAGAATCTAATGTCCCTCTAATCACAATGGAATGAGAGCAGATTAAAGTTATATCTTTTTCTTTCTTTTCGCTTAGCGAAAATTATATGAAATTATTAAAACACATCAATGTAATTATTTGTTTGCATTATTGTATATTTTCAGCCACCTGTCAGGCAAAAGCTGTAAAGTGAGTCATGAGATTCATGACTGGCACAAATATATTTTGCCAACTACTACAAACATATTTTCATGTACATGCATACATATGTATGTACATATGTGCAACTCGGTAATATGTACTTTCACACCAACGAACGATTCTTTTATATAAAGTTAGACACATTTTTTTAATAAACATAAAAAAGAAAATAAAAAGTACATACAGTAATTTTTCAAATCAATTTTAGGAAACAAAAAAAAACTATTTCAATTGACTTGCCTTTAATATTTTGGCCTGGCTAAGAAACATTTGCACGTACATACATGCGTATTTGTTTAATCAAAGATCTTTTGTCAACAACAATTGCATAAAAGCAGCAAATATACTTTTGTTTCTGTAAAAACTGAAATTACATCTGTTTATTTTATTATTTTTTTTTTTATAATCAATAATAACGAAGCACTAAAAAAAGAAAGACTTTTAATTATTACAACAGACGAAAATACTCAAAGAGAAATTAATGCAAAAAAAAGAGTTTAATTAAGATTAATTATTAAAACAAATATTTTGTTAATTAATTATACAAAAGTAAAAGTTGTTCGGTTTAAAAAGCTTGGAATTTTATCGTTAGTATGGTGAATAACAAATGTACCTACAAACATACATAGTACATATACTCATACATGTGTATGTAGTACCTTCACATGTGGTCATTAAAATAGGTACCCATGTACCCTTGTTATACTGCATACATACTGCATGCATTATAATTTTATTTGCACTTTTGAAAAATTAATAAATTTTATGGAATGTTTATTTTGATTCAATTAATTGTCAGTACTGTTTTCTTTTTATAAAAAAAATTCATTATTTTTATATTCTTTAAAAAATAAAAACATTGTGGACATTATACTCCGAATTTTTGCAAATTTTAGAATCGAAATTAAGATTTTAATAAGATTGTGGCATTACAGCAGTGTACAACTGAAGAGTAGAGAAATGTCCAAAAGCTATGTGAGCAGCAAACGTCCTATAAGTTTATAATTTGGACGATTCAAATTTTTTGTTTTAAATGCTCTTAAACCCCCCCCGATGATGGTGTTTCCACCAAAATAGCGACCCCAAACATTTATCCAAGTTAAGCGGTTGATTTCGAGTCAAGTCAATCACCCGAAATCACTCTTTTACAAAATCTTTGGGAAGATTTAAAAGTGCATCTGGGAAAATAAAATATTTAGAAAATGACGTATTTGTATTAAGAAATTGAGGAAATATTGTATGCCACTCCTGTTAAAACCTGACGTAGAGTTATTTCTTTTATTCCGAACAGAATAAATAAAGTTTTAAAAATAATAGTGGACATAGTGGCTACTAATGCAGTAATTCTTTAGTTTTTTAATCTTCAATGAAAAATTCTCCAGCATATACATATAATTTTTTTCGCCTTAACTATTTTTTTGGCCAAGGGAATATCACAATTTTGTCGAGTTTTTTTTATTTTTTTATTTGTTAACCTTCAATTGTTATTTATATTTATTTCTATTCATCTGCAATAAATAAATAAAAATTAGACAGAAACAGTGTTTGCATGCAATCGTATTTGAGGGTGCTGTTGGCTGAAGTAGTTAGCGTGTGGCCTACAAAGCCAGCGATGACTGAGAATGTGGTTTCGAGCCCTGTTTCACACAAGTCATAATATCCAGTATTTTTCAGATGTGCATTAAGCTATAAACACATTCACGACAGCAGGCTTACATGACTACAAATGTCGCCCTGTAGCCAGTTACTTAATTATTTTGAAAACGAAAGCTACTTAGTAAGCAGCTGATTCATTTACATTTCCGAGGTGCCACTTTAAATTTTTTGCTTTTTTAAAGTTACGTTTTTTAAGTGAAGCAATAAAATGACAAAATAATCACCCATATCGCGAAAATAGCCAAATTCCGCAAAAAGTTGAAAAATTTTCAAAAAGGCGTAAAACTTTCTAAATGAAGATAAAAACTTAAAGAATGTGATATACATACATTCGCATTCCTTACATTTTTAGATCTTTTTTAGAAGATTTGACTGCTTTTTGCGGAATTTCGCTTTTTTGCAATGTGGGTGGGTGACTTTTTCTTTTTTTATTGTTTCGTCGACTTTTAAATGATATTAAACATGTTAATTTTTCCAATGATTGGAGGTTATTGCGAATTTTCGTAATTTTTGCAGTTTTTATGCGTTTTTCACGTTCCTTGCATTTGTAGCTCGTTTTAGAATATTTACGGCTTTTTCTAAATTTTGGAAAATTTCACGCATTTTCGCTACTATTGCGATATGATTGACTCAGTGGCCTCTTTATTGCTTCTTTGAATTTTGCCAGGTTCTAGTCGGTAGCATGCTGTCGTGTATGTGTTTATAGCTTTAGTGTGTTATTGTATTTGTTGTTGTTGGAGTGTTTAAGTGACGAAGGCGTAGCACTGGTCTCTTGAAGTGTATCGGCAGCAATTGATACTGGTGTATATGCTAATGTACATCACAGCGCCCCTCCTTCGTCGGTATTATAGAAGAATCGTTGGCGAGGTAAAATTAATAAAAAAAAGCGCAATACTCGTAGCAAAACTGTAAAACAATTAAGCTTTCTGACTTCTCCGGTGTCCTCTCTCACTATCCCTTTGTCAAAGAAGGTAACAAACACGTCTACTGGTTGGTAGTTATTAATTAATTGAGTGTTATGTGATGTTCATAGAATCCAAACAATCGAATTGAGTCAACAATTTTCATGAAAACCACTCAGTTTTCGAGTGGTTTCCATACATATTTTCTATTCAAGTCGATTGCTTGGATTCTATCAACAGCACATTACTTCTCTTAAAAAAAAATAATTTATTAATTAATTAATTATTATTAGTATTGAAAAAATGTTAGTCCTTTATAATGTTTTTTTTAATGTTCATATGTAGATGGTACCTATTTTATTATTGGCCATATATATGTACATACCGTTCGTTACCTTAATATAAAAAGGCCCAAGTTATTTGTTTCTACACTTACAATATTATTACAGTAACGGACTGTACGTTATTCAAGAAGTAATCCGTTCAGTCATTTTTAAAAGTATAAACATTTAAAATTGTAAGCAATTTTATTTTTAACTGATTCTAACATTCATTCAAAAAACTAAGGACATATTAATACGGATTTTCGGTTACATTCAATATTTTCCGTTGTTTTCAAGTGCTGTTTTTTCTTTGCTTGCTTTATTTGATTTGTTTGAGTTTATTCTCCTACACAAACAAAGGAAAAATCTTTTATTTTTACGGCCTTAAGTTAATTAATTTTTTAACATTAAAAATTAAATGAACTTTTGTCTCAATTTAAATGAAAAATGAGTAGACCGGTTTTTAAGTGAACTTTCATTTGTTTTAAATTACAATTTCAGTTAATTTTACGTACAGAATATTTTGAGTGTATCGATATATGCAAAAAATCGATTTTGGTAAAAAATTAGTTAGGGCCTTTCTATATTAAGTTAGTTATACACAGTATGTATGCATGGAGATATGTATGTAACGTAGATTTGACTATTTATTTCTATATTTATTTATTTTGATGATTTAAATTTATAATCTAATCAAGTTTATTGTTTAGATTTGGTTCTTAATCAAGTTTTTTGTTTTTAGAAAATTATATGTATATATTTATTTCAGTAAATACTGTTTGACGGAATTTGTTCAATGGAAAAAAATATATTTTTTTTATTGAGGGAAATAATAAAGGAGTTCGCAAGGGGTATTAACTGTTCTATCGCTTGTGAGTGCTAAAGTTTTACAATAGCTATTGTTATGTACATACATACATACATACATATGTATGTCTATAATATTTTGAGCATTTTAAATCCAACATTCGTAAAATTATCGCCAAAATACCGATCGAAACATGCGAAAATGTGCCCGAAAACTACATCAAAAGGATCGTCTGCTGCAACAAATCTAGAAACGGTAATTTAAATGACATTTTATTTCGTTCATAATGGCAAGATCTCCCTGCATTATGATAAAACAAAAGTTTCATCGAAATCATTGTTTTATGTGTGTTTTAATTAACTTTACATTTGAAACTTAAAAATAGATAAGCCTGTATAAAATTTGTGGAAGATTTTTCCATGAGCATAAAACATATTCGCTCCATTATTGCAACGTAGTCATATCTAAAAAAAAACTCGTTTTTTAGAAAACTAGTTTAATGTTTTTAAATTACACACAACCCAATGAAAAAATAAAAAAAAGTATTCTCTCAAGAGGTGAGTGAACAAGATATTTGTATAAATTTTTTACACAAATAATTCTGTATTCTTAACTCAAAAATCTGGTTTTTTGTGATATGACTACGTTGTAATAAAGGAACGATGTTTTCGGAGCATACAAACAATGAATGGGTGGATTTGTAAATGCAGTAAATTTGTGAAAAATATTGCTACAGTACACAAAATTTTGTCGCAGCTGCAGAAACTTGTAATCAGGGCTGGACAGTATTTGAAATACATGTATTTGAAATACGTATTTAAAATACAAATACGTATTTTGTATTTTGTATTTTAAATACATACATATGTACATGATGTGTAAGTAAAGAATCCAAAATCTTGCAATTTATACTCTGGAGGAAAATTACAAAAAACTTAAAATGACACCTGGAAATATCAGAAGTAGAAGCACCAGTAAAGAAAACGATGATTTTGTGGTGTTCGTAAATAGGGATGATGGTGAATCTCGGACATGAAATTTGGAGTTGGAATTTGTCAGTTTCCTCAAGAGCAAAGACGTTATCACTCTTGACAGCTATCCAAATATAAAAAGAGGATCAGGACCTGTAGAAAGATTTTCTTCAGCAGGTTTTATGTATTCTCCAGCAAGAAACAGTTTGTCTGATGCTACATTCAAAAATCTGATATTTATAAAAGGAAACAATTGTTTTGTTGATAAGTTTTATCTAATGCATTTTTTGGTTTGAATAAAAATTGTGTATTTTGTATTTTAAATACAGCAAACCATGTATTTTGCCCAACTATGCTTGTAATAACATTGACAATTGTATGCAATAAGAAACTTTAGACAAACAAATATTCTGCCAAGTGTCGGCGCTAAACTTTCATTATTGCGCAGTTACTGAATTTTTCGAATTTACTACCCAATATATTTTAAAATAACTAATTATAAATATCGAGGTAGTTCTGTTTTCAATAAAGCTTTTAAGCTTTAAGTTAAAAAACATATAACTATTTTAAAACAATTATGGTTTTATGGTCTTGTTTGAATTTATTGTCGTATAATAACTGTTCCAACTAATAAAAAAAAGACACCAAAAATTTCTGCACATTATAGACTTTTAAGCTATGGAAATATAAATTATATGCTCAGAATTTTTTAACACACAATTCCAACTAAAGATGCAACATTTTAATATCAACTTGTTAACCACCATATTAAATAGCTTAATAATTTCAGCCAATAACAATAAACATTTAATTATTTTTAATTCTCCTCCTTTTTCTTACTTTCATTATAGAATCTTACAATAGAATCTTACAACAGAATCTTCAATAGTGCTTCCTTCAATAAAAATTAAAAAAGGGTATTTGCAATTAAACAATGAAATTGAATGTGGAATGAAATGGTGCACAAAAAGTGTCTAAATGAAACAAATTGAAAAAAGCTTTTAATGAAAAATCTGGCCACTTTACAACAATTTAAAAATTAAACACATAAAGTCAAAATTTTTCAAGAATGTTTTTTTCAATACAAAAATTTATGTGCTAAAAAAATAATATATAGAGAAAAACGTTTAACCATTACACGGCTTTTTCTTTTGAAATATCAAACAGTATAAATTATTTAAAAATTATTTCGAAATGTGGTAAATAAATTTTTTCCAATATCGGTAATGACATACTGTCAACAAGGCGTGCTGGTACGCGTTAATCAACGGTGATAATTATGAATTCAAATCAACACAGTGGTCCTGGTCCACCGCATCATAAAATGAAAACTTTACAAAGCACCTCCGCCAATACCACCACCGTCAATAGTAAATCCTTGTTAAAAGACAATAAACCTTCCTGCTCTGATTCATACGATCAAGTTGATTGTGCCAAACACTCTACCCTCAGCCCCACCAGCAATTACGTTAACGTTTCTTCGGCCAAGACATCGCCGTCGCCAGCACCGCTGCCAAAGTGTGCTTATGTTGGCGCCAATATGACTTCATCTACGAATCTAAATAATATCGGGAATGGTGTCGAAATGGGTAATAGTGGCTTAGGTGTTGCCCATGCTGCCAATGGTAATGGACCGAATGTTTCAAATGGGCGTTTATCAACATCTCCTCCACCGGTGGCTCGTACTATATCATCGGATCGTTTAGTAACGGGCCCATCTTGCAAAGCTCTACGGACGGCCGTTTCAGCCTTATATTCAGTAGATGATTTTGTTAAGGAGAAAATTGGCTCTGGATTTTTTTCAGAAGTTTATAAGGTAAGTGAGAAGAACATGTATATTTCGAAAAGAAACTTAATCCATTATTTTGTAAAACGCAACGCTTAACGTTGGGACATTTTGTGTAACATTTGTTTATGTAATTTAAATTTTTTTATACAAAATTCCTCAATGCTTAGTGTTGCGTTCTACATAATAAAAGCCTTGCGCAAAAATTTTACTAAAACAAAAAAATATTATAAATAAAAATAAGCGGTTAGAAATATTTTATTACTCGAATATTTTCGCCTTCAAAATATTTAAATGATGAGAAATCCCGAAATACATGAAACAAATTTTGATCTAGATAAAATCGACACCTATCACAACGAAAAATATAATACTTTTCAAAATTTCATTGAAATCGGATGACCGGGTGGACTCACGGTGCCACTTGAATTTTATATACGGTGCAATCGGGATATAGTTCACGTTATCGTGAACCCACTTCGTGATTTCCTCCGTAGTTATATGAAATGCAACACTGTAAAATTATGAGCAAGTTTCGTCATTTACTTTAACATTTAATAGCTGTTCAAAACATACAACCTCGTGTAATTTCGAGTGCTCATTAAACATTATTTTGTGCGAAAAAAAAACCGTCAATCAAACCAAAGAAAAGCTCGATAAATACTATGGGTATTCTTCTGCACCATCAATTTCAATGGTAAAAAAGTGATTTACTGACTTTCGTTGTGGTCGCACAATTACAGCTGACGCTGAACGTCCTGGACGGCCAATTGAGGTCAGTACATCGATGAAACTATTGACCAAACAAATGCCTATTTTAAGGATCTCGAAAAATCCTATTTTTTGAAAGGGATACAAAAACTTGGAGAAACGTTGGACTAAATGCATTGAGTTAAAAGGATATTATGTAGAAAAATAAATTTAACTGTGTTTCACTCAAAAAGTCACAGACTTATTGATCCACCTTCGTATATAGTAGAAATAAAAATAAACTTAAATTATGTGTGTATTTCTGAAATCGTCTATGTAGCTCTGATGCTCTCAAATTGTTTCGTTCTTCTGGGTCTACTAAAAAAGTGTTTTTGACATACTTTTGTATTGAATCTTAATTGCTACAATTAAAAAACTTCACAAGTTAACGTTTTAAGTTATTTATAGCTTAAACATATTGACTCTTCTCATTAAGAGGTGTTCACACAATGCGGTGTTCACGTAACCGCGAGTGCACTGTATGTACTAAAAAAAGAGCTTCAATTAAAAGATTGCGTAAAAAAACAATTGAGCATGTAAATGTGTATTATAGATAATCCCTGTTTCCCGATAACAAACAATATCTTATGCGATTTAAGGCAAACTGCTGGGATTCGAATTAACTTGAATTTCTCAATTTCCAAAAGCTTTCATAGTGATAGCAAATCATTCGAAATAGAGAGAAAAAAAAAACGCTTACGTTTTCATTACATTCGCATAAAAGAAAAGAAAATTAAAATTCGTTTTCTATGCCAGCAATATCCATCTATCCGCATCGCATGCCTTTTAATTTGTTTTGAATTTTCTTTATCATTTCTTTATTTTTTATTTTTTGTTATCTCCAACTTTTCTTACTTAATCCTTCAACTCAATTATTAATTAAAAGAAAATTGTATTATCGAATGAAATGCATACATATTTCTGATTTCATTTTCTACTCATCCATTAAGTCATACATCATCATTATGTCTGTCTTACAGCGATTATAACACACCGTTTGTAAAAGCCAAGCAAATTTTTAACTTTTAAAGATTGAAATCTAAATTACTTGCAACAAGTTTCTATATACTCTATGCTACCACAGTAGCATCATTTGACTACTGCACTGCCTGCCATTCTTCATGTCGTATTAACACATAACACTCGATGTCATTACCAATGAATGTCTCTGGACTCTTCTGGCTCATCTGTTTTAACATTTCTAAAGGAACTTGTTGCTCTACCCCAAAAGTAAGATGTTATGTTGCTGCAACAAAAAACCACTTTAATATACAATATAAAGACATTCATGAATCATGATGTTATTGCCGTTCTTGCGGATATTTTGATTTTAGTTGTATGATACCGAAATTATTCTGCAACTCAAATATCAGCAGGTGTATAATATCCACATACATAGTATGCTGGTATCTGTTGTTTCACACACAGTCTTTTAAAGACTGCATAAAGAATATATAAACTAGAAATGCAGAGAAAAATGTAAATTTTTTAACATAGATTTAAGTTATTTTTCATTTCTTCAATTCATAAATTCATATGCATACACATGCATATATAAATAGATATGTACGTAAGAACACATACAGACATTAAAATAGGTACAAACTTTACAAATATAAAAAAAATGCCATCATATCGAATTATTTTTTTGTAAAACGTGAGCTGAATTCCTGATCCTTTAGTCTTCGACCACTAATATTCCGAAAAAAAAATGATTTTAGTTTGATCTCTCCACAGTATATTATCTAGGTGCACAGTAGTGCGTCAGGCCAAGTTCCGGCCGCACAGTGCGTATTATTACATGAAACCATTCGAGCTGTTTTTATCTCCCTCATAACTTTGCTCCACTTTATCATTAAATAATGAAACTTGAAACATAAGGTCTCCCTACAGGGGTAACCTCACAGGTGAAATTACCGTAAAAGCTTCCCGAGATATTAAAATGTAAAAAGTGCATATTTTAGTACATATTCACTGACTGACTCACCTCACTCACTGACTCATTGACTCATCAATATTATTGGGCATTTCCACTATAGCTAGAGAGCAGAAATTTGGTATGCAGGTAGGTCTTAGCGAGCAACTAACCAGAAAATTCTGAAAAGGGGGACTTTTCAACCGGGAGAGACGTGTGAACGACTTTTGTATGGGGCACTTCCAGAATAGCTGGAAAGCAATAAGACTTTAAATTAAAAAAAAAATAATTATATATAAATACAAATATAAATATTTATACAAAAATAACTTGGAAAAAAGAAATGAGATCTGCACGAAAACATAAACGTGAAAATAAGGCCAACCTCCTATCCCAAAATTTCGGCCGTAAAACGTACTGAGAAGATCAAAATAAAGACCAAGTTCTTGATAGGCACAATACCATCTCATTTCTAGGCATTCTGTAAGCTTGGCAACATTTTTCCCATAATTCATTCCCATATTAGAAAGGCAATAAATATTGCCAAGCTAACAGGTAAATCCCCCAATTCTCTCGATCTCAATCAAGTTCGCTTACAATTCCGCTTTTGACGTAAGAACAATGTTGGTGACACCTGCATGCATCGTGGCTTACTTTTCAATCGAGAAAACATCGATTAAACAGCCTATAAAACTTTTATATTATAAATAAGTGGGAAAATAAGTGAAAGAGTCATCACCACTGATTGCTACTACATGAATGATTGTTTTCTTTTTTTTTCTTCTATTTATTTTTCCTGTCGATTTCTTTAAAAACAATTTCATTCAACAATTAAACAGATCGCAATATCAGAGTTTCGGTTGGTTATTTTATGTTTTTCACAGCACATCATCACAGTTAATTTTTTGTTTTCTTTAATTCATGATTTAAACGATTTATGTATTTATATATATTATTTTACTGTCTTCTTTCCATAAGCAACTTTACAATAAACAATAGATTTATTTTCTGCTTATTTTTTCTTCTTTCTCTTCGCAAATTAAGTTTTCCACAACATCTATTAAATCACATTCCGAACATAAAAGTGAAAACATTGTTTTTTTAACTTTATATTTGAAAACAAAAGTGTTATATCTGCCGTTGATATAATTCACAAAACAAATAATTTACAAAAAAAAATGGTATGAAAGAAAAAGATGTTACAAGTGTAACATCTTTGAAAAAAAAAAAACAAAATAATATTGCTTAGCAGACAGTATTATGGGTGAAAATCTTGGTAGTTTTTAAGACAAAACATATTTCGTTTCAAGTGAAACTGTGGGTAAATTTTAATTACTTGTGTAAATTTTTTGTAATAATTAATAATAAATTAAAGCAGCTCCGTATGCTAAACTAAACATGTTATAAAAATACTTCCAAAGTTGAACGAACAGTGGCTGAAATTGTTAAATGATCGTTTGTTTTTCCCGTTCAAAAAATTAATAAAATAAAGTTTTAGCAATTTTCATTTAAAACCATTTCTTTTAAAGAACATAATATTTTACTTTATACTTGAACATATTTTTTGACTGCATTTTTTCACCACAGGTTTCGTAAAAATTATCAAAAACTTAGTGATTTTTTGCTCTAAATTTTTTATCTAAATCACTTAATTACTTTAATTGTCTTAATATGCTAGCAAGATCATGGCGTATAAACCAGGTGTATCAGTGTTGTCAGATATGGCGATCTATCGCCAAACGTGGTGATAAAATTTTTTTGGCAATGAAAATTTTGAAATGGCGATTGACGATTTACTTGACTATATTTAAACTCCTTGGCGATATTCTTCGCTATATCTTAATTATTTCAATAATATAAAATAAGGTTAAAAGCCATAAAATCAATGTTGCTTCTCAATTTTCGCGAATTCGAACAGAGTACAAGGCCTTGTTTACGAAACATTCATTTTCAACATGCTTCCAGCAACATGTTTACAAGGCAGTTAAATATTTCTTTAAATAAACATTTCCAAAAAAATTACAATTTCTTTTCGTATTAAAAAAGAGCAAAAACAAAACATTCAATAAAGTTTATTTAACCCTTTATTTTATAAAACAGCCAAGCTTATTTTTATTTTATTCGATAACAAAATATAGTATCTAATAATAGAATTGCGTGTTAAGAGTTAATTCAATTATAAAATCCATAATACAATAAAGGCAAATAAATGAAAAAAATCTAAAAGTTCACACAATCTAAAAAATAAAGAAATAAAATTAACTGAGTGCTAGACTTCAAAACATACTGTTGCATTAGACCCTTTCCACCAGCAGCTGCTGCACGCTGAATGGGTTGCTGGCTGTCTTATGTTGAAAGTTCAAGTAGAGAAAAGCCCGGGATTTTTACACATAAAAAAATTTTTCCGAATGAAATTCAAATTTCGTGAAGCGTTTATCATGCATGTCTAACGAAATCAGTGCATTTAACGGGTTTTGGTTAGGAATCTCCTTTTCAACTTCATTCTCTTCTATTTGATTCTTCTGTAATACTGGCTGTTTTGGCCCATCATTTGCTTATACTCGTGTGTATTTTTATCTTTTGGTATAAATATTAATAACGCACTGTGGGGCATATTTTTTGTTTCTCTTCCGTGTGATTTTTCGAAAATGAAATTTGATCAGTTTTTTGTCCAAATATCGGACACAATATTCATCAAATTTTCTTTTTAATTAAGTATAATGAGCTAATTTCTATTTCTTATTAGTTTAAAGGGAACTAACTTTACTGTAGTACTTAAGTAAAATTCGGGAAAGAAGAACAAGTAAAATTAGCGAAACATAAAATCTAAGTTTCAGATATGTCGCAATCCTTTTATAATAAAAATTTAATAATTAAAAATATAATGCGTAAAATTATAGAATATCATTTTAGTTTGATTTTATACCATAAATGATGAAAATGATCAAACTCATTCACGAACTGCCTTTAAACTTTGTAATTTAAGTGGTTCTTTACGATTACAGGTTATTATTTTCTTTTTTGTCTGGTGGTATTCAGTATGATCAGAATGGTAATCTAAATTGGGGGTGTCTACCGGTAACCAGTGGCGTCCCACTAAGTTCTTTTATAGGCACCTTATTAATATTATTTATGCTCTATATGAATGACTTCTTTACTTCTTAAACAAATCAGCAATTTATGCTAGTAAAATTAATAATTATAAAAGATTTTTCCAAGCTTTAGGTCAATTTGTGTGTATTATTTATTTTTTTATATAATTTTTAAAAATATCGATATTTCGCCAATATCTTTGATTGGCTTCTTCAGGAAATTATAATATTTTTTCAGTTTGATTTACATTATTTTAAAAATTTTACATTTGAAAAAAACAAATATTGACAAAATTAGAAATGAAAAATTTAAAATAAAAACAAAAACACAAAAAACGGATATAGTATTTTCTATTTCCTGTTTCCGTTTTTATATAATAAATATCTATAACTCTGCGCAACATTTGCCGTATCTGCCCTAAAATTCATCCTCTGAGCTGTTGGAACATTTATAATCCGTAACATTTCTAGCAAATATCTACGCTTATAATTGACCTAAAGCTTGGAAAAATCTTTTATAATTATTAAAAAAAAGGTCGAAAAAATAAGAGAATATTAGTAAAATTAATTATACATTTTACTTTGGGGAACAAAACTCCTTTCAATGGGTTAAGTAAATATACTTACATTTCATTTACTATTGTGATAAGGCGGCAGTAGATATTCTAGCCCCGGCACTTTATGCATGCTTATTAATTATTAAACTCTATTATTATTTTTAATCTGTTCTCGAATGATTTACTAAATAAAAAACAAACGAAAAAAATGTCGGCCAACAGTCGCTTGCTTGACTTTCAATTAATCAATAAAATATATGATATTCAAAAGTTCTCCTTATTGTTTTACCTCGTCTTCCTCAAATTATTTCAGAAGTAATGCGGCTTGTTAACAGAAGTACTTCCTTTAGAAGAATTTTTCGATTAAGCTTAGTACTCTGTTCAAATTTGCCAAAAATCTTGAGCAACATGGATTATTTCGTTTGAAAATTTTGACAACTGATCGGTGGCGACATAACCACGATTTATAACAAATTTATCGGTTTTATTGCCTTGAAATGAGCAACATAGTTTTTCTTATAAAAAATGTGTTTATTTAAAAAAAATTAAAACGAATGGACAACAAAATAGTTTTAGGAGCTTGTACTGCAACGTATCAATTAATGCAAATCGCAGCTGCTGCGGAGGAGCTCATTGAAGACACACGTTCTGCAAAAAGCACTCACCTTCATTTTATATTATATCTACATTATTTTCCATTATTTTAATTATTTCTGAGCAGCAAACTTAAAATTGAAACGCCAAGAAATATCTCATCAGCTTCTGCTTGCAATTCCGCACGAAATAATAATGGTGCCAGAACATGTTGTGGTTGAAAAAATACTGCTGCCAGACACAATTCGTATGTTTTCACATAATCAACAGACTACAACTTCGGCCATATTATTTTGCAATTATTTCGCATGAATTTTTTTTATATGGACTTTTGACAGCAGTTCGCAAGAAATGATGAACTGAGTACCATGCTTTAAAGGATAAGTTTAATTATTTGGTTGAATTATCAACAGCTTAAATACTAGAGCAAATAGTGAAGCTATATAATTATCTTATAGCTCTTATCTTTCTCATTCGGTTATTTTTCAACCGATTTTAAATTTTTTTTAATGAAAATTACACAAATTGCTGAACATAGTTCGAACAAATTATTGACGCTAGATGGCGCAAAATTAATTTTTATTGAAAAATGTATCAAACCCCTGTATTTGCAAATACTATGAGTTCATATGTTCAGCATAAATACTCGGCAAAGGATTTTGTACAAATTCGGCAAAGGATTTTGTACAAATTTGCCAAACATTATTATATATACATATATTCTAGAAATTTAAAGGTAAAAATTTTGTAAATTACGGAATTATGAAAAAGTCACAGAACAAAAGTTGCTCCTGAAGCCCTAAAGAACCATTTTCAACAATAAAAAAGTTCTTTTTTTTCGCATAAAGTCGATTTTGGCATATTGCTTATTATGGTTAGTAGTTTATTAGTTTTTGCCTTTATATGAATTTATACTTGTCCCTAAGGGCACGGATGGTTACTTTAATAATTAAATAAATAAATAAATAAATTAAAAAAATAGATTTATCTATTGTTTAAAAAACACTATATATAACATTGGCATGCCTTGGCCAATTTCATTTTCCAATATGCCCTACAGTGTAAGCTCATAGTGCCGCTTCCAATTAGTCGAAACTATCTATTAGAACTTTATTTCAACAAAACTATTCATTGAGAAATGACCGAGTTGCTTTCGCAATATTATGATCCTGCCCCACTGTGCAGTGCCTGAATGTGTTTTTTATGGATTGAACTTTGTTCGTTGAGGTTAAATGAAAATTTCAACAACTTTGAAAGGAAGACTTGCAATATAAACTGACTTATAGGAAAAAAAAAACTATAACAACAAATTTCAATTGAATGAATGCATAAATAAATGAAAACCATAGAAATGTTTGAATGATGACGATGATGGTGATGAAGCATATGAAAATTGTTATATTTCAGTATTTGTTGATAATAACTACACAACTAAACAGATTCATAAAAATCGGCTGAAGAGAGAGTGAGAGAGAGAGACAGAGAGAGGGAGACAAATGAAAGAAAATTATACAAGAAACTGTAATATAAAACTACATGATTTCCATAAAGACTTCGACACCATATCTATTCGTATAACATGACCAACTGCTAAAAGTGTGATGTACATGGTTGAATTCAAAAACTCCGGAGAGGTAAAATATGAAGAATTTCTGAAGATTTTTGCATGATCTGTCATTAATTTTCTTAAGACACTGACTGAGCTTATCCTACCTAAGTTGTGATTAATTTTTCTGTGCGGTGGAAGAGAAGAAGTAGTTTGGTATTCATATGAGTGTTAAACATGAACCTCAAGACTTGTCCATGTTGACACAAGAATTTCTAGACTAAGTAGAAGTTGAATAAATAAATTAGGGTGAGAGTGGTGAGAATATCGGGGAAGGGTACATACACAGTTTCCTGTGCTCTGCAGTTTTGCTTCGAAATTCGCACGTGTCAAATGCTTTAGGTATTTGGCGTTTTAATTTATTTCTTCAGTTGTATGATATATAACAAAAATTGCAGAACTAGAATTTGATAATGTGAATACTAAAGAAATTTCAAAGTAGAATTTAAAAAATTTTCAGCAACAAAAATTGCGATTCTTGATTCAATTCAATTAGCTTCCGGCATTTGTTTTACTATTGCAGAAATGAAATGGAAAAATCCTAATTTTTCTTCTGGGACAAAATAAAGTCTAAATTGGAAAACATGTTACTCCATCCATCGCTGCCATATAAATCCTACGCCAGCCAGTTTTATTGCAAAAGAAAAATAAATCCTAAACCCTGCTTTCCTTGTTACAAATTCTCTTCATATTCATACAAGAATCACATTTTAATATTCATTTAGAATTCAAATCAGAAAAAAAGTGTTGAAAGCCATTATTTGCTTTAAAGAAAACAAAAAAAAAACTAAATAAATAAAATTCTAATTTCTGTTCGGATTAAAAAAAAACCAAAGCGATATTTAGTCTATTCTTCAGCCTTTTTCTATTTGCTAAACTTGTCATGTTTTAATGCATGTTGAGCGTGTGTGGTCTACTCTGTGGCAGCAGCTTACTCCCAGACGTTTATCCTTTAAATATTTTCATCATCAACAGCATCGTTTTCATTCTTATGAAGACTCATTACTGTGTCATGTATTTTTCTTTTTATGAAAATAATTTTTATATCTGTTCCCTTTTAATCTATAAGTTGATATTTGCTCCTTTTGAACGCTGAATAGAATTCTTTTAAGGGTTATTGACACATATTTAGTTGATTTTTTGCGTTTTTTGTTATTTCTTTTTAGCTATTTTATATTTAATTAAGTTTTACGAATATTCATTAAAGTATATTTGAATTGTTTCCATTGGATTTTTTTATTACTTTAAACCTCTTTTCCTGAACACTAAAAAAAATTAAAATGACATCAAGTCTTAATCCTATAGTATCCTGGGCGACAAAGGCGTAATAAATATATTTTATATACAAACTTAAATAATGAATCAAGATATGATTTATTATTCAAGAGATAAATTGTATTGGGGAAAATATTAGAAATGCATACAATGCAAAACAAAATGATATGATACTCGCATAACTTCAATTCATTTCCACACGGACCAGAATAATAGTGGTATTCACTTTAAGTAACAAAATACAAATTTACAAAACTTAAAAAGAAGAAATAAAACAGCCTGGCCTGAGCCTGGCAGAAAAATAAATCACGAAAAAATAAAATCGTTAAATGCTTGATAAAAAAATATATATATTATTTATGCTACAGATGGAATCGTAAGTGGCTTTTCATTTACGCCCATGCGCGCTAAAGCTACAAAAATTTACTCATGCACGCTTAAGCACGGCCTTCTATTATTGGTTCACGATAGTGGAAAAAAATCACCTAAACTCACGCTCACGAAAAAAAAGAACTATAAAATAAAAAAATATATTATTATCATTACCAGAGATGCCAGCAGAAATTTAACAAAATCCCTACATGTCTCGAAAAAATTCCCACTTTTTCCCTACACACAAAGAAGTTCCCTACATTTTTCCTACTCTAAAAGTTTATTGATTTTAGGAAAAAATAACATTTTATTTAGGGTTTTTTGTACATTTATATCGCCTGGTAAAAAAAATTAAATAATAATAAAAAATAACAAGATTGTAAAAACGACTGTACCAATTACATTTCTTAAAAAATTATTTAATTTTTAAGAGAAGTCCTTGAATTAACTTAAGAGCTGTTGCACAATTTTTATTTTATACTTCTTCGCATTCATTGCTAATATAGATTTCTTAATTTTTTGCAATAAGGATGTGGACGTTATGAAATATCTCGCGTAATACTGTAATAAAATTTAAAATTTATATGTATTATATGTATTATCACTTTTGTGGGGTGTTTTACGCAATTATACCGCAATATAAAAGAAAAAATTAAGTTTTAACAATTCCCATTTTCCTTAAAATTAGAAATCTGTAATTTTTTCCCTTCCCTTGAAAATTTCCAATGGATTCTCAACAAAAAAAGGAAAATTCCCTACTCTTGGCATCACTGATCATTACAGATCCGTTCTGCTTCTTCCTCAGTCCGCTTAACTCCATGTGGATCAGGCCCTATGATCCACATTCGATCATTTGCAATGTACTTTAATTTCCTTCCAGCTTCTTCCGCTGTTTTCGATGCAGTATTTACCTGACCTCTTTTTCTACTACCTTGTGGGGTGCAGTCTACGGCTTGGCGTCATATTTCATCTTGGTCCCTCCTGAGAGTGTTCCCGATCCTTTACTACTCTTTTCGTTTAATAATTTGATGAATAAATTCTTCCAATATATATATTCAATATATTCTTCCTTGATAAAAACAATTTAATTTTATAAAAAAAAATCTTAAATTAAAAGGGAAGTGGGTAAAACCAGATTTGAACTTTATCCAATCGATTCCTTTGAACATAAACTTAAGACAATTCAAGTAATTACATACAAACATTCATTAAGAAATTATATGAAAAAAATACAAGAAAGAAAAAAATATTACTAAGCAATCACGCCGAAAATCTATTCATGCATACTCACTCACACAAAAATGTTTATACTCACGTTCATGCACGCTAATCACGGGAATGGTACCCATCTCTAATATATAACTGAAATTTTTTAAATGTGTTACAACGGCGGAAATGTGAGTGAAGATAAATATGTTCGAACTGACGTTCGAATCAAACCTTTTTTCAAAACTATTTAATTTGCAATGATGTTTTTACTTTGACTTGTGCCCGTCCAAGAGTTCTTTTGAACTAAAATAAGTCTGATATACACTTTAATTATTGCTGAACATATTTAAAAGACTTTTGCAAACTTTATTATTGAATTTTATTTAAAAATATAATCTCTATATTGAGTTTGCGATGTTTTGTACAGCTCAAGAAAATTCAAGTAGAGAGATGACGTACAACGCCATCTTATAGGGAGTGATTATTACAGTAGGAACTACTACCGAAAATAGGCCAGATCCCTGAATTAAATTTCCACCCCCAAAGCAAATTTCTCTGCTATAATTTTCTCCTTCTAAAGAATATTTTTTTTCATTAACATTTCCAAATAATGAGAAAACTATTGGTAGAATCAATCATATTAATGTATAACAAAAAGTCAGGGGTTTTGCTCTGCGTTTTATTTTTCTTACTTCTGAATGACCATTAGGTTACACTTGAAAGAAATCTAAACTATTATTTTACCACTTGGTGGCTAAAGCATTTAAAATGATTTTTTTTTTATTATTATGAACGATGTGAAATGCTCACACACAATAGTACAGAATTTCAACCAGACCAGAGTCAAAAGTGGTTAAATTGTAAAAATGAAAATTCTATGAAACATATACTTACGTAGTAGTTTTCAATAGTAAAAGGTAGATGGTATTTTTTTTCTAATTCTATTGTTATTAAACATGACTTTTCTTTTTCTTTATTTTATTTTTCTTCTATAGACTTTTAGCAAATAAAAGCAGTTGAGTGTTTCGTAGATAATTTTACTACATTCTCTCTCTCTATGAATAGTGTTTTTGTGTTAGATTTATTTATCTAGTCAGTTATTCAAGCAAACTGCCTGTCTGCCTGCCTACCTGCATTTTATTTTATTTATTTTTTATTATTTTTTTCATGTTGGGCTATTATGTTCTTCCCTCGCAAGCTTTCGAAACGTATTATTTTACATAATAAATAGTAACGAATGTGACTAAAAACAAAATCTCCGTTAAACAAATTACAATATTTTTACCAATACTTTTGCTTCCTCTTCTACTTCTTCTTCTATTGCTAGAACAAACAAAAAGTTGCATTTTAAAACTGTTAAACTTTTTAAATTAAACGTTTATCTTCGTTTTTACTTTACTTATCATTTGATAATGGTGAACGATGATAAATTCACAGTGTGATTCATTTAATTAAAATTTCTGTTGCGATTTGCAAAATGATGCTCTAAATATTTTTGTGAATATTGATTACTTTCCGATTTATTTTTAATCAAATTAATTAAAAAAATATTTTTATGTTTTTAACTTCTTGGTCTGGGTTATATTTTCCAAAAAGGTGGTCAGCACTACTTGTATAACTCTCTCGTATAAACTAGTCGTAGTTGTGTTAGCTATACAGAAGGAAGAAGAGTGCATAATGGCTGAGATCTAAAGATGGGATCGTGAGTGACTTTTCACTCAAGCTCACAATAAAAAAAAATTTTACACATGTACGCTCTTGCAAGACCTTATATTTTGGGATGACGTGAGTGGGAAAAAAGTTACTCACAATCACGTAAACTCATGCTCACGAAATACTCACGGAAAAAAAATAAAACCATTAAAAAATATTTTTATTATTATTACTGATACGTCCTGCTAGCTAGTCTGATGAATAAATCGTTCCAATAATACTTTCTTAATAAAAATAATTTGAATTTATCAAAAAAAAATTTCTTAAATTAAAAAAGAAGTGGGTAAATTCAGATTTGAACTTGAGCCCAGGGCTGCCAGTAATATTTTCTGAAAAATTGTCAAATAAAATCGTCAAAATCGTCAGTATTTAGCAAAAAGGTTGTCAACAAATAATCGTCACTCAATAATCTTCTGTTTTATACAAAAATCTTTCATTTAAAAATTAACAATTCAATAGATTTATTAAAAACAACAAACACTTTAAACATTTTATTCAATTCAAAGCAAGATTTAAAGAAATTTTGTGTCGAAACAGTTTATATACTTTCCAAAATAAAAGTTTATTTTTTATATAATATGTACATATATTTTATATTTTAATTTACATAAATAGAAATTCATAGAATATACTATTAAACAGTTTTCCAAAAGCTTTCAATTCATGTGTAAAGGCGAATTAATTTATTAATTTAATCGATTTTATACGCTTACAGACATATCTACATATAAAGTACGATAGAAGGACATATGATATTGATTTAAATTGGGTAATTACAAAATAAAAATACTATACATACATATCATAGTTATGTTTTTTTATATTTTTTGTAATACTAACTTTGTAACATTCGAAGGAATTATTTTTTAAAAAATCTCTTGAAAAAAGAATCTCCTCAAGGGTTCCTGTTTCCAATGAATTTCTTATCTTGGTTTTATTAAGATTAATTTTGCTAAATATCCTTTCAACATTAGCTGAAAAGTTAAGTTATTTAAAAATTCACATAAATTTGGAAATACAGTTTTATTGTTTGGTAGATTAATTGACTGTCCTCTTTTCTAAAATATATCTACATTAAATGCGCTGTCTCCGAAATCCAGAAGTATGAGTTGTCTTATTTCATGCTCAGTACTCTTGATATTTTTCTTTAGAGACTAGATTAGGAAAATCTTTTAATAAAGAGAGAATTTCGGAGTTTGTTTTTTCAAAATCACAGATGGTGTTGTAATTAAATTAAAATTTTTTATAGTTTTGCCATCGAAATGAAATCTTTTTTTATTTGGTAACACAATTCAACGGAAAATGATACACAATTATCAATAAATTGATAGAAAGTTTCAACATCAATTGTATATTGTCTTAACATTTCGTTTACATGCACAACAATAAAAACTTCTTCCTTTTTTAAAAAATTTTTACAGTTATGGAAATCAATTAGATTTAGAGGCGTATTTTTTATACAATCATCTACTAAAAAATTTATTAAAATATTTTAAAAAAAAGTTTCGTCATTTCATAATGCATGTTGTGAATTTGGATTCCTTCAATTTTGTTTAGATTATTCATCAAATTAAGCAAATATTTTAAAAAACAAAAGTAAAGCTCGTTAATGTCATTCAAATTTTTAAATATTTTAGCTTTAGCAGTATCAATATCATCCATACTGGCTACAAAACAAAAATATATTTTTAGAGCTCGACGCTTTGCCATACGTAGAGGTTATGGTGAGCAAAAAGTAGCGAAATCAAAAAATCATCAAAGTATATTAGGAATACTAAACAAAAATCGTCAAACGTCATTTTGTGAAATTCGCTATAAAAATTTGGCAAAATAACGTAAAATCGTCACGTGTGGCACTCCTGGTATAGTACAACTTGCTAAAATTTTAGTTCTTACTGTTATTACGAAGAATATAGCAAATACGCATTTGTCACGTTTGGCACCCCTGCTTGAGTCAAACAATTCCTTCCAACATAAACCGAAAACAGTTCAACTAATTACGTACAAACATTCAATTAAAAATTATATAAAAAAATTTCAATAAAGCAAAAAAAGCACGAAACAATCGCGCCAAAAATCTACTCATGCACACTCACTCACGCTCAATTTTTGTATACTCACGCTCACGTTATTGAAACAAAAAACTAATCACGATCATGCCTGATTCATACTAAGCACGTGAGCGGTGCCCATCTCTACTGAGATCTAACAATATGAAGCTGATAGTCATGAATACAATACTGTTAACAAGCAGGCGTTTACCGTTTATTTGACCCACTGCCGTAAACAATAATTACAACCGAATATTGTAATAACGTGTATTATTCTGCACTTTTTTGCAGATTTTTTACGCTGCATACAATTTTAATATGGATTACTTTTAATCATAAATAATATCGAACTAAAATTAAAAAAAACAAAAATAATTTCTTTCAAGTAAGTGTTTTAAATTTTTTATTCGCACTTTTTCCCAAAATTAATATTTTACTTATTTAGTAAAACATTAACCATTTTGTTAAAAACAAATTGCAATTGATTATTGAGGGGTATAACTTGTTCCTATGCGCATTTCACTGTTGCTAATGCAGATCATCAGGGAACTTTACCCAAATATTTCTTAGAACAACTGGAGATATTATATTAAACCTTCATTAAAACAAATGAAAAGTTTAAACAATATCAAAGTTGTAACAAGAACTCAATAATCAACCAATTGTTTTTGTTTTCTTACTTTACCATTACTACCTAGGCTGACTTTTTTTCAACTCTAATACAACAACTGCTATACATTTGTATAGACTTAGTTGACCATTACGAATGACTGTCATTATTTTTGAACACCAGCTTTTTGTTAGCAAAAATTAAATTACAATATTAAGTTCAAAATGTTTGTGGTTTTTACAATTTCTTAAAGGAAATACAATAATTGCTTTTTGGTTCATGAAACTTAATAGTATTTTCAAGGAAAGTGGTTGGTATCTTTGTAAAAAATCCGTGTAGTTATTTGGGGGAGGAATTGTAATAAAATGTTTTAACCTGCAAATCAAATTAAATTTAGAGATTGTGTTTTCCAAATATTTCAGAACAGAATTTGTGCTTTATTTTAGATAAACAATTGAAAATTGCAATAATTAATAAATAATTTTTAATTACAAATTGTTCAATTTAATCACGAAACTTATGTAGTTTAAAAGAATTTATTAGAAGATTTTTGTTTTAAATTAAATATTAAATATATTTTTATTTGGTACAATTTTTTTAAACTAATGCCGTTTTATTTTCTAAAAAAATGTAACATACATATCTTTTACTTTTTATCAAAAAAATTGTTATACAAGTTTCCTTAAGACAAAAAATTTCTGCTGCAATTTTTTTTTTAGAAAAGAAACCCCTATAAGTTTTTTTCACATATACTGCCGATCTATTTTTCACTAATATTTATAAGGATGTAATATTTTTCTTTAGAAAAAATGCGAAATGGTTTTAATCTCATGAACGATTTTTTAAAATTTTTATTTTTTTTTTCGAAAAACCGACTATTTTCTGTTGTTGGTACTTTTGTCGTCTCTGCTAAATGGTCAGATGGGCCGAAAAATTCCTCCCTCTCTCTCTGGAAACAAAAATTTAAGTGTTTCTAATCATCTGATCGGGAGTGTATTGTTAAAATTTCACTATCTTTCTAATAGCAAATAAAGTTGTTTTAGCAACATTTTCATTAAATGCTTAATAACAATCTGCTTAACTATCAACGATTTTAAACAAGATTTATATCTAAATGATGACTTTGACTAAAATGTAGCGGTTATTTTAACAACAACAAAACAACAAAAAAGAAAAAGATTAAAATCTCTTTATAATTAAAGCAAATAAAACTATCAAGCAAAAGCAACATAAAGACAAAATTAAGATTGTGTAGGCACAGTGGGCAATAAGAAAAGTAATAGAAAATTCTTAAAAGCCGTACTAAATATTTTTCAAATTAAGTTTTTTCAAAAAAGTCCATAATTTTTTTTTTATTTTAAAAATAGTGTTAAGCGCTTTTGGCAGATGTGCAAAATTAGGCAGAATATATTTCTAAAAAGAGTTTTTAATCCTTAAAGGACTTTGAAGAAGAAAGTTTATAATCATTTTTCACTGCACAATATCCTAGGGCTGCTAGAAGCCGTTAAAAAATGTAAAAAAAGAGAAAGTTATATTCTCTGTTTTCCCTGACATTGAAAGTAGTAAAATGGGGTCTCAATAATTCTGAAAAAAATTTAAGAAATCTACTTTTATGTAGAGAAACCCATTTCCAAAATTTGACTTATAAAGTAAAAAGAAAAATTTAAGTACATTAAAAAAATGTGTAGAGATTCTCCAACAATGTCAAATTTCGTTTAATCGACAGAAAGCAGCCGATTTATTTGCTAATGGAAAATAGTAAATTTTAAATTAATCAAACAGAAACAAAAACTGCACAAGCATACTTAAGCATGTGCATAATGTAGCGATGCACATACACATACTGAAAAGCCCAATTGGAAAACATATATGAGTATTTATTTTTTGTGGGCTGTACTACAAGTTAAAACAAAATGCTCTTTCATTAGTGATTTTCTGTGAATTCCAACAATAATGTTACGTTTTAATTTCGCCCAACGCGACGAATTTATCGGTGAAAATTCGCTGTGTAAATTCGTCGTATGAAGCACAATAACGACGAAGAAATAGCAGCTGTTATTATTGGTAGTTATTGGTCGCGTTCATAAGACGTAACTGTTGCGCATCCGCTGAGTGTTTCTCTAAGAAACGCAGACTTGAGTAGTTCCGCTCCACACAACAGTTGAGTAATTGCTGCCATTCTTTCTATCATAGATTTTTTCGCTACATTCAGTCAACATGTTGTGTTTATGCCTCCGCAGCTGATCAAGAGAGTTATGCGCTTTTGTATTCTAATGCAACGTCGTTTTGTTAGGTGGCGACTACAAATAAATTTGTTAAATTCTGCGGTGCAAATGCGATAAAATAACGAAAATAAAGAAATAAAATTAAAATATAAATTTCATTAAAGGTACGTCGATTTATTATGGTGTCTATATTAATTACATAATTAGTTCAATATAATGTTGAAAGATTTTTTGAATACAGTGCCGGCTCAGCGTTGATATATGAACTAGTATCGGCGCAGGTTCATCATTTTATTGCAGTGTTTTGTTGTGCGTTTTTATATTGTGAATATTAAATTTGTGGCGCAGATTTTGAAATAAAAATGGAAAATTCCTGCCAAGAAAAACTTGATTGCAAACTCTGTGTTCTCCATATTTTTTAGTATAAGCCAAACTAAATAATTTAGCAAATTAAAATGATTTCTTTTGCATCACTTTTATTTCTTTTCAATTGTTTACATTAATCAGCTGTTCGATCCAATTATTTATCAAGCCGTTTCTAAGACGTAACTGTTGAGCTCAATAGTTGACAACAGTTTCACAACAGTTGAGCTCAACAGCTAAGTCTTATGAACGCGACCATTATGCACTGTTTGTTTAAAGAACTAAAATAAAAACATGAATCAAATAATTTCAAATTTTACATATATACATATATTATGTTTTTGACTATATTTTGTATAACACAATGAAACAAATCGCGACTTTTGGAATAGTAGACATTATAGTTTCGATTGTGTCGGATGTTTTTTTTTATGTATATACCTTTTTTTAAAAATAAAACAAATTCATTGGAATGACAGGTGTTTCGAAATTATCAACAAGCAAACCACCGCCAGCTCCTTTAAAACCTTTATTCTCCGTTTGTGTGTAAATGGAACGAAATGCCGCATGAAAGAAATTTAATGCAGTAATTAGACTTTTTTTACTATTAGGATAAATGTTCAAAAATGTTTTAAATATTCTATGTATATAATATTGTAGTATTATTATAATTAGCATTACGCACAGCTACCAAAGGCTCAAACATCATTGGAACCGAAATGAAATAATTTTTATAGCTTAATTCACGCATTTCATCTTTCTTTATCCATGAATCGCAAATTTTACTTGGTGAATAATGCGGAATACCAAATTGAGCATACTTTCCTGAAATTCTTGCACGGAGTCGCTTGGAGGTTCTGTACATAATATATTTATATGAAATGGATAAGCTTTTTGACGAAATGAAACCAAGCAAATAATTCTTCCGTTTTCACCAACAATTTTTATTAAAGTTTTATTTCTTTTGTTTGTTTTGTATAAACAGCTGATAGTGTGACCGTACTAAAGAAAATAATTCATAATTAAAAATGAAACATTAACAAAAACACAACTAAAACCAATTTTTTTAGTTAATTATTTTATATATTTATTGTAAATATTCCAAAATAACGATAAAATAATTATTAAAGTAATAAGAAACTTAATTTACTAAAAAGCTAGAAAACTAAAAATAAAAACAAAAGTGGTCACATGGTTCGTCGTGATTTGTTCGTCGTTCGCCGACGTAAGAAATAGAAATAATTCTATCGCCATGATTGTGTGTATTTTCATATGTATTTTATTTTTGGGAACAAATATTCGCGTCCAAAAATTCGTCGTTCGTCTCAGTTGTTTTCCTAGCATTAGGGTGATCTATGGCTGAAAAACGTTTGCCCAAACTTCTATTATTATAATTATTATTATTAAAATATTTTTGTAAAATAAATTAAATTCTTTCTTCTTTTTCTCGTTACAGGTATGTGTTCAAAAATATTCTTCAAAAAGGTAACAAACACTAAATTAAACTATTTTAACAAATCAGATTTAATACTCAGGTTTCCCACATTAATTATGTTTTTTTATCGTTTGATTTTTCCTGGTTTTGCATTCAATGTGGGAAACTGTGCATGCGTTCGATTTCCTTTTCTAAAAAAAGGAAGCATTATAACATTTTTGTTTCTAGTGATGATAAAGATTGAATTTATTAACTAAAAAAATACCTGCAGAAAAAATTACATACCTTGAGAAAGGCAAATGCCATTTAACTTGAAATGTAAGATAGTTTTTGTAAAGCACGGTCACACTGTCTTTTCCATCAAAACTAAGATTCCAATAAGGAAGAAAGATTCCATAACAAAAATAAAAAATAAAACAAGTACAAGAATCAGCAAAAATTTTAAAATAAAAATTAAAGCAGCAGCATGCACACATTTTCCTCATTTTTATCTCTTTCTTTACCAGTATTAAAGTAGTACATGCACCAATTCACTAGTAAAACAAAAATCAAAAGAAAAACTTATTTATGCTGCGAGTGAGTGAGTAGTGGTGGTTAAATGAAGTTTGCATAATTTATAACAATCAATGGGTAGCAACAGATTACGATGATGTTGCACCACATACTATTTATGTACTATTTTTTTTTGTTTTTCAACTAGAATGAAGTTGTTGTACACTTTTCTTCTTTTTTCAAATTTATTTTCATTTTCAATCCAAAGAGATTTTGAATGAAATGTCAGTCATTCGTACATTTAAACAATATAATATGTGGCAGCCAGCATTACGTTCCAACTGGCAACTAGTTTTAATGAATTTGCAGCCAGAGTTACAGCAGTGAGTTGGCTCAGATCAAACCCACATTTGGTTTTTTTTTTTAATTTTTTCAATTCATTTTTTATTTTCTTTAGTTTTCTATCTATTAGCAAGGAATACAATAAGGAAATGTTTTGTTTATTTCCATGCTATTTAATAAGTGTTATTATTCTATATTAAAATGCAATGAAACAGCACAGAGATTTGTAACGCGTTAATTGTTGTACAAATCTTGTTTAAAATGTGCATTTAAAGAAAAAAAAACAAGCTTTTCAAGAAACCATGATTTAGCTTTGAATGTCTTACGATGACAGCATACAAAATTTCTGAGAAATTTTACTGAACTACGTTTTTTTTGGGTGAGTTCTAAAATGTCATTTGCAATGCAAGTGAACAAAGTCATGCATTCTTTAACGCAACCATGCAAACATTGACAATGTCACACATCCCTAAAGCAAATTGAGTTTCACTAATCTTGTTACTGCTTAGTTTTACAATGTAAACTGTAGCAAAACCTCATCACTGCAATGTGTTTTGATGTTTTGGAACTCACCCTTCATTACAAACATTGTGGGGTGGTAAGTACTCTTTCAAATTAAACACATATCTGCATATTATTTAATAGGAACAATTAAATTGAAGAGAAAAAAACACAATTGCGAAAAAATCGCATCGCTCCCAAGCAAACAACTCAACTAAAATTTTCTAAATTTTTTGTAGATTGAATATAATAATTCTTTTAAATTATTTTTCACAAACGTGAGAATTTTTATTTTATTTTGTTTTGCTATTTTATTTTTTATGGTAATTCAAACTGAACTTGTTTATTTATTTCTGTTTTTATCTCTCAATTTTATAATTTTAAATTTATGAATTTTTGCCGTAAGTGTATTTGGTCGTGCGTCTCTTTTAATATCTGTTGTATTTTTTAAAATATCTTGTGGGTGTTTCCATGTTATTGCTTTAATTTTTTGTTTGTTCTGAATATAAACAATTTAACACCTTTTTGTTTTAACAGCAAATTAACAAATAAAAATGAGTTAATTAATTATATTTTTATATGGTAAATTGGTAGCGCCTTTAATGAATTGATCTTTGAATTTTTTGTTTTGCATTCAGTTAAAATATGCTAAATATTTTCTAGATCAATGAAATATAACACTTCTTATTTGAACAGTTTGAATTAGTTGTTAGAATTTTCAAGGGGGTTTTTGTTTTAAATACCTTTCAATTATTTGTTACGAATAGAATAAGCAAAAACCACTTCGACGGCCGCCACATCATCTCATCATCATCGCCAGCATTCATATCGCTCCTTTATTGCAACATAGTCATATCTCAAAATACGTGATTTTTGAGTTAAGAATGCAGAATTATTCAACGTATCGTTCTTCATCTTGTGTGAAAAATTCATACAAATATCTTGTTTACTCACCTCTTGAAGGGAGAATACTTTTTATTTTTCCATTGATAATATAAGTAAATTAAAATTTCTAAACTCGTTTTCTGAAGAACGATATTTTTTTAGATATGACTACGTTGCAATAAATGAGCGATATGTTTATGTTTCTACTAGAGATTACTGAGTTACTGAAAGATCACTTCTCACTGCTGCTACTAAATTCATCAAGTAACAATTACTTGGAATGTTGTTCTTTTTTTAAATATGTTAAATATTCAAAATGTTGAGTAAGAGTGTTTTAATTAAGAATGCATTGATATGATACGACTTTTTGCCGATACGGCGCTACCGATAATTCAAAAAAATATCGACGATACCGATACGAATATTGAATTTGAATTCAAGGTAAAATTTACAAAACACAAGCAGAGTAATTTGTTTATTAAGATTCATGATATAATTTGCGAAAAATTCGAATGTCCAAAAATTTTTTTTACAATCGAATTTAGTCTACACATGATATACATACATGCATATTTCGCAACAAAGAAGTCATAAAAAGTACGGTGTCATTACAAATATGAAAATAACGCCAATTGTAGTTAAATTATATAAGTTTCTGCCATAAATGTATGAAAAAATGTTGGCATCACTTATTTATGCCGCTTACTTACTTATCACTTACTTTATTGAAGCAATTAAAAGTAAAAGTCAACAGTTCTGTCCATTGTGCACATTTTGTACAATATTTAATATATTTCTGTAAAAATAGTTGAATGGTTTGATGAACCCTAAAACAAATTGTATTTGGCACTTTCGGAGTTTGTGTTGCCATTATTTACAAATTTAAATTTAGGAATGCAAAGTGAAAAGACTAATGGCGGTTTCTTTTCCAGAAAAAATTTAAAACTTTATGCCCCTTCTTTTATTGGAAATTTGCTATATAATGATTTTTTGAAATAGTGAGTTTATTAAAAATTACTGTATCCATCACTTACAAGACAAAATTTTTGTCTTAAGGAAACTTTGATTTGCAATTTTTTTTTTTATAAAAAGTAAAAGAAATGTCACATTTTTTTAGAAAAGAAAACGCGTAAGCTTTTTATTGAGATCTTAGGTACATTTTTGTAATAGATAACATATTTTGTATCTCAATGTTGAAGTAAGAAAAACAAATGAAAATAAAAAAATTCGGGAATGTTTTCACTTTTGCGGCTACCTGAGCGCCTTCTAAACGGTATTAAGAATCATTCCTAGGAAGTTCATATGTTCTACAAAGTTGTTTATTGAGATCTTAGGAAAATTTTAGTAGTTGATTATTTTCTTGTATTATTAACGATTTGATATCTATGGACCTGATCAGTGGAAAAAAGGTAAAAAAATCGAATTTTTTGTTTAATTTTTTGCGATTTTCATCTTGAAGATGAAGATTTTTTGATTTTATATGTTCACAATTTTTTTTCTTTATGACAAGATCTACAACTTTGCTTCATTCATTCACCCTTATTCCAATTGTCGTTGTCAACGGCGCCGTCATTTTATTGTCAATATCATTTTATTTCAACGTCGTCATCAATTCAATAACATTTTTGCATTCTATAACAGTATGACGACGACGTTGACGATTTATCGTTTATGTCAAAATATCAATCACACATCTCTAAATATTTGGAACAGCTTTGTGTCTAATTTTCTTGTAGAATACAAATTCTATGTTGACAGTCATCGATAATATCCGATAACGACAACTGGAATAACAATCTGAAGTAGACAATATCATTTTGTATTCACGTTGGCAACTGGAATAAGGGTTATTATTATTTTTTTGCACAAGAATTTGGGTACGGTAATTTCACCTTAAAAACGTTAATTTTTTAGAGCTTGACGGAAATCTAAACCAAAAAGTTAACATCTCAGACGCTGAACAAAAATATTTCCACTTGTCATTATTTCGTCAAATATATACGAAAAACGAACGACCTTGACATAAAATGTGTATAAAAAAATGTAAATAAATAAAAAGCACTAAAAATGTACATAAAATTTCAAAATAATAAATTAAATTGTCAACATGAATGTTGAGAAAAGTGAAAGAAGAGAAAAATGAGTGCTTTAAAATATATTCAATTCAGTTGCAACAGTAGTTTTTCTCTTTTTTTTTACTGGTTTTAAAAGTTTTGCGCAACATGATAAATAAATATAAATTATTTCGTTTCTTTGTTAACAACCCTCGAATTTATGCTGCTCCCACATAATTTTTTTGTTAACATTTAACACCTTAATTTTTTTTTTATAAAATGCTGCTAATAAAAACAAAACTTGTTAAATACCTAAACAATAAAAACCCGCAGTTTTTTTTTAATAAAAAAATACATATTAATTAAGTATAAACTAGAGATTAGAGTTGTAAAAGTATGGAGTATTTGGATCTTGACTAGGTACTCAATATCGGAATTTTTTTGAGTACTTTACAAAATTTACAAAATGTGTGTGTACGCGCAAAATATGTTACAAAAATTAAAAATGTGAAGTACAAAGAATTAGTGAATCACAAATTTCAGTTATTTTTTATTAAAGCAATACGAAACATAGTAAATATGCACAATCCAATTTTAAAATGTGAAGAAACTTTAATTTTAACGAATTAATTAGGATTTATCGAACTTTTGAAAAGCGTTAAAGTGTTGTTTAGTATTGAGTATTTAAAAGTATCATATCGGGATATATTTTGAAATATCCCGACAATAAATCTCTAAACTGAATACCAGTTTTTTTAAGATTCAAAAAATTTTATTAAAATATAGAAGTTTTTATAATTAAAAATATTTTTGGACCGTTTAATAATCCATATCTTCTATTATTTCTCAAGTTGTTCTCAAATGTTGAGTTATTATATTTTTCTGCTTTTAAAAGGTTTTTACAAATTTAACGTTGAAATTGTACATGGAGCTGTTTACAAACTACGTAACGTAATTAATGTTGTCTAATACCTCTCCTCTTTTTAACAAATTTTCAATGTATATTCTGAATTCGGTAATCAGTTTGCTAGCCCTCTTCGCCTTGTGAAAAGCGCATATCATTGATTCTTATATTAAATTTTCACTGACAGCACAGCACAGTTTTAAAACAAAGTATTGCAAAATTAAACCGTCAAAGAGAAAAAAATATGAAAAAAATAAAACTTTCTTCTTATAACTAATATTTTCTCAAAAGATTGGTTAACGTAAAATCGTAATAGTAACTTCGTTGTACTCTATGAGTTCATAAAAGCTTTAATTAATTTCGAGTTTTCTTGCCAAATTGTTTCTTGTATGTATTTTAAATTGGCCCGAAATATTGGCTGAAGTTCCCCGGTCTTAAGCCGTTCGGCACGTGCCTGGATATTAGTTATTTTTGGGGGGTTTCAAATAGACAACCTTCAGCTTACTTCAGCTTGATGATACTCGAACGAAACATATTTTTGTGTAGATTAATAATATCACAGCAAAAAATTTGATGGCAAAGTAACGAGTTGAAAATATATTCAGACATGAATCAGGTATGTGATGGAAATCGATTTTAAAAACAAAACGATTTAGTGCCTGTTCGCCAATATCGAAAGAAAATTTTCTTTCGTATAATTACATTTAAAACAAAAACAAAATTTTAAAAGTTGATTTTGCTTTAAATGGAATAATACGAAAGAAATGTTTCTATCGATATCGACGAACAGGCAGTTACACTAAAAAGAAGCTGTGATGTGCTCATTATTTCCGTTTTGTGAATATTTTTAAAATATATTTTAATACATTTTTAAATAATTTTGGATAAATTTATTTTCAAATTTCTTTTGCATTATCTTCTGGTATGCTTTAATTTTATTAATAATTTGAGATTGACACAAAACAAAATTTATTCTCAAAATCGTTTGAAATTCTTCACACGTTTTCAAAACGATACTTTTGAAATCGATGGATTTCCATAACATACCTGATTATCACAATATTTTTATGTTAAAATTTTAAACACAAAGTTAAATTAAAAAAACAGGGAGCAAATTACGGCATTCGATATCGAACGAAATACCATAAAATTTTTTTGGAATTTGTATGGAAGTTTCGTTCGATATCGAATGCCGTAATTTGTCGCCAGATTTTGAAATAAAATCATGTGACTGAAATGTATCATAACTTTTTTTGCTCAACTGTGCAGCAAGATTTTAATTATGTTTTTAATTTTTCGCATTAAGTTTTGGTTAAAAAAAATAAAAAAAAATAAAAGAAAAGAAAGAAAACTCGATGGCCAAGTGCGATAATTATTTCTGTTGTTAGAAATCAACAGATGGCAAAAAAAAAGAAACAAAATCCTTTTGATGATGCAATTATGTATTTCATGCCTTTTTTTGCAATTCTGTTTTAAAGTTGCTACGCATGTTATCGTCTGTATCTTTATACGTTAAAATTCAATGCAATTGTTTTGACAATTCCATTCCAAAACTATCAATATCTTGGCAAGATGGAAATTGAACTCATGCTATTTTTCTAATCCCGTCTGTTTCTCTACACCTCTTGCCAAAAAAAGAAAAAAAAAATAAATTTTAACCAACTTATTTCATAGAAAGTTAATTGCATCATATAAATTCAGTCAAAGTCATAAAAACACTAAAAACATGTTGCTAGTCACTATTGATTTATTATTGCACTTTTATTAATTTTTTTTAATGGAGATCATATAATTTTTTATTAGTTTTGTTCTTCTAATATTTTGCAAAGGAAACCATCTTTGATTTGTTTCGATTCTTTTTATTTTTTTAGTACTTTTGTTCAATTCTTCTATTCTGTCTTAGAATTCGTAATCCTTTATTTTATTTCATTTGGGCACTTCATTTAATAGCAGAGACAATAAAAGCCAACTTGCCAAATTAAAATCAAATAAACTTACTGAACGTCTGACTGATCGAACCCTCAATGAATGGCTGGAAGTACGCCCGGACATGAGAAATATTTTAAGAAATAAGCGCAATGGTCAAGAAAAATTAAATCTTTTTTTTTACAAGCAAACCGCGAATTCTTTTTTGCTTGTCTAGGCGGTAATCGAACCTGCGAACCCCAGACTAAGAAACTAGTGCATTATCCAATAGCTTACGGGCGGACTAACCAAATAAAATGAGATTGTAGTTGTAGCAACATGAACGCCGACAGCCGAAATAACTAGCTGCACCATCGTAAATGCCGACAATCACAATTCTCTTCGAAGGCAACATAAACACACTCAATTCATCGAATATTTTCTGTGTCTCAGCGTATCTTTAAACACCCCAAAAACCGCAATGGTTTCTGCATGACGAATAGATGTCCATGATGGTCATGTTAACAAAAACAAAACAAAAAAGTATGAATGTAGTACATATAAATATCTTCTAACGATTTATTTTGTATATTGCTTTATGTGCCTTTGCCCTTAAGTCTATATTTTGCCCACGTTGTGTTTATGAATTTTCTGCTTATTGACTAAATCGCGTGTCAATGATGGCCAGTCAGTGGTCATTGATTAAAAAAAAAACAAACAATAAAAATGAGAAAACGAAAAATACAAAGGGGCAAGAATGGAGAAACCTTCAAAAGTACACTCGAAAAAATTGTTCTTATGCGGTGACTGACAAGATTTATATAAGTTAAGACTGCCAGATTAAAACCAGTGTGACCGATTTTTGTAGTCAGAGAAATTAAAAAAGCAATATCAAATACATGTTAACAATTAATTTTCTAATTTATTTTTTATTCTACTAAATTATTTTCCATATTAACCCACCCCTTTGTTAAAACATAAACTTGATATTAATTAAATCAAGTTAGTTATTAAAAAAGGCATGCCTATTTGATTGAATTTCCTTTTTCCTAATAAAAAAAAAGATAGCTTTTTTTAAATTTTCATAACCAGCTGAGAATTCTTTTTTTATATTTCCATTTTATGTAGAAGTTCGATAACAATCTTTCAAATAAAATATAAACCGATCTAAATAAATAAAAACAATAAAATATAACTCACTCGTATTAAAAGTTAAATGGTATTTGTTTGTTACCTTCACAAATTTTTTTTTTATAAAAGTGCCATAATACTTCATTACTCTCAGCGCATTTTTATAACTATTTGGTTCATTATTGTGAGTTTGTTTTATGCTTCAGGAAATGTTAACTTCATGCTAACGACCACTCAGCGAAATCCTAAATTTGTACCAGCAACAAACAAACAGCAAAACAACAATTCAAATTCAGTTAAGTCAGTCGTTCAGTTTGTCAGCAGTTCAAAACGTCATGTCACAATATTCTTGCTGTACTTACCACTCGGTCGTTTTGCTTTTAACAAAATTGGCTTAAATGTATAAAAACCCTTATGGATTTTATGCCATTATTTGTTTTTTTTAATGCATTTCACTACTGTACAACAACAACAACGATAACGACAAATGTGTAAACATCTAGCAGAGCACTAGGTTTCTAGGGCGCGCTTACATACATATTTATATGGCCAATATAAAGTCGCTGCAGCAAAAACAAACTGCACACATATTTTTAAACTATTTCCATTTGGATTTGGAAGAAATACTGTTTTTATTTTTTTTAAATGTTATGTAAAAATTAAAATATTATCGAAATTCCTTAATACGAACTTCCATAACTCAAATTTTCTGTAATACTGTGTTCAGACATGTGTTTTTAGTTGAGTCAATATTCGGTTTATTGACAAAATTATTTCAGTGTTCAGATATACTAAATTTAGCTTACTCAATAATCATTTGAAAGTTAGAAAATAAAATGGTTTTTATTTTGGTCTCTGAAATTTGTTTTGAAAATTACAAAAATGGAAATAAATTCCTATTTAAAAGAGAAATTAATATTCGGTTCATGAGACGGAGAACACGGTAATAATAGCGATGATGGTGCCCCAGGATGCAATGTTGTTAATGAATTGGAAGCATCTGCATAAATAAGAATAAGAATTTTAATGAAAAATGAAAACAGGAAAAAAAGGATTTTCTTCTAATGAAAATGATTCCCTCAACTGGTTAGAATAAGATTCACAAAGAGTCGAATTTGATTAATAATTTTAAAAAGAAAATTATCTTATTTCTTGCTATTTTGGTAACTTTTAAAATTTCAAGTTAAAAATTCTGCGTTCCCTGACAAAACACATACCATCTATGCTGTTTAGTGCCAACTCAGCAAACCAGTTTGCCTTGAACCCACCAATAATTTGGTGGACAATTCCATATTGTGGCCATTTGGAAGGTGATCCACCAGATACACACATTGCCGTATTTTCTTTTCTGCAAAAATGTTAATTTTAAAACATTTTTCTTACAACTTTTTTTATGTACATATGAATATAATAAATACCTGTATCGCTGTGTAAAGTTCTGCAACTTTACTTGTATATCCCATGGACTACAAGAGTAACCCTGCTGGATGAGCTCATCAGTCATCTCTGCGTAGATGTGCCCATTTTTCCTGTGTCCACGAAGCCCATCCATTTTGCTTGGCGAAATATCTGGAAGGGCTGCCTCACTTCTTAAATAAATATGTTATTTAAAAAAGAAATTGGTTTATTTGTTTTTTTATTATAAATCATAGATTTAATAAACTTACCCTCAACTTTACTCGCCATACTTTTAATGTGTTTTTTCAATATTTTCTTAACATTTGCCACTCACTGTAGATAGTTTTGCTCACTAAACACACTTCTAAACAGTGTTGTATTTAAAGTTTTTCTCAATTTTATAGTAATTTCGTACTTAATGAACAATAATTAAATTAAAATTTTGTATGGAATATTGAGCTCAATAATGGTATTTATTGAGATAATCTCAATAAAGGTGTATGCCTGAAAACCGTATAAGTCGAACTAATTCAATTAGCAGTGGCGTTAAGAGAGTAAATACGAGGGCAGATTGATATTGAAGCTACCTAGCGCTATATGGCAGCACAAAAACAAAAACTTTTTTTGAATTGCGATCTGTCAAACAACAGCTGTTAAAATTTCACCCAAATTCATCGATTAGTTTATTTGTTGTAGTCGTTTGAAGTAAACAACTTTTGTGTTTCTTGAAAAATGGAAAAAAGTGAATTTCGTGCAGTGATTAAACACTATTATTTGAAAGGGAAAACGACGAAAGGGACAAAAGAAAAGCTCTGCTCCGTCAGATATTATGGTAAAATATTGGATTGCTGAATTGAAACGCGGCCGAACAAGCACTGCAACAATACCATCAATAGGAAGGACAAAAGAGGTGGTTACTGAAGAAAATATCAAGAAAATCCTCGATATCGTTATGAATGATCGCCGAGTCAAGTTACGTGAGATTGTTAAAATGGTAAACATATCATATGAACGTGTGTTTAACCTTTTGCATGAACATTTGCATATAAAAAGCTATCGGCAAGATGGGTGCCGCGTTTGCTCTCAACTGATCATAAACGTAAACGTGTGACGTGTGCAGTCTCAATGGCAAAGCTCTATGAATTGGGCTACGAATTGGTACCTCATCCGCCTTATTCACCGGATTCAGCCCCTAGTGACTACTTCCTATTTCCAAGCAAGAGATTTAGCTCCAACGATGAAATTATTGACCAAATAAATGCCTAATTTAAGGACCTTAAAAAATCCTATTTTTTGGAAGGAATATAAAAACTGGAGAAACGTTGGACTAAGTGTATTGAGCTAAAAGGAGACTATGTTGAGAAATAAATGGTTTTTGAAAAAAAAATGTTTTTTTTCCTTCAATATCAATCCGCCCTCGTAAGGCTGCCTTCCTTAACGTCTCTATGCAACGTCAAAGCAGTTTTTAAATCTAGCAATTATACTTCACAACATGGCAAATCAAATAAATGCATTGTCATTTAAAGCTTTGCCAATTTAAATAATGCGCTGGTTGAGTTTACTTGCATTTTAGGTGCGATGACTTTAGATATGCCATACCTTGTCAAAGTTTGAGCGGTTGCATTTGGGAATACGTGACTTTGTTGAACCGCAAAGCAAACTGCGTTTAGGAAGGCAGCCTAGCGTACAATTCTCCTTCCGTAACTCGAAGTTCTCCATAACTCGAACGAAAATACATATATGAAGGGCTCAGAGCTGAAGTAAACCAAGTCATAAAATATGAAAAATTTATGTCAAACAACAAATAAAAAAAAAAAAAATAAAAAAAACATGAAAAGTGAAACTACAAAAAATATATTAATTAATGCCTTATGCCACCAATATAATTTCGATATGTCAATGATTGATTCAAGTACACTCAAAAGAAAAATCAATTCATCCGTACTTAAATTAGCCCCAAGCGGTGTCAAAAGTGCATCTTTATTTAATTTTCTTCTGTTGTAAGAATCATTTCTTATTAGGCGAGGAAGATGAAATTCATGAACACTTTAGAATGAACCTAATTTATCTTCTCTCAAACCCCAGAAGTATTCACCTTGGATTACCCAAATCGTCAATATGGGTCCACAAAATTTTAAAAAAAGTTCGAAAACAACAGATTTAATGAAATGGTCCGATTAAGTAAGATTAAGTGCTTCTACTCGAAAAATTGCATCCATTTTTGGCATAGGCGATGGCGGAACTGTTTAAAACATAACAAGACGATTGTTTCAAGCAATTTTAATCGACACTCAATTCAGTTGATAGCAAGGTGTATTTAAATCTTACCACATTTGAAGAATTTGCTTTTTACTTCTTAAATTTTGATTTCATTAAAATCTTGTTCCACAATAGTCGACACTCAATTCAGTTGATATCATGAAATTAAAACAGATATGGGAATTCTTATTTTACGCGAAATAGTTAATAACTTTTTCGCGACAAACAATTTTTATTAAAATGGTTTGCAGATTAAATTGAAATGAATCAAGTATATATTTATCATTAAGAAGAATGTATTTTCTGGGTTTACTTATCACATATTTAAAAAATTTTTACAAATTAATCTAAAAAATAGAATTTGTCCATACCAGGCCTCAATACAATCATTTATAAATCATATATGGCCTTATTCACAAACGATTAATAAAGTTAATGTGTGCATTAAAACCGGTTTTCCCATATAAATATCCAACATTAAACCTACAATAACTTTATTAATAGCTTGTGAATAAGGCCAATAAAATTCAAACGTATAATTATAACACACTTCTGTATGAAAATTACCACCAACCAAAATACAACACTGGATAGTTAGACGATTACACAACACATACAACATTAATACGAGCTTGTGATTTGAACAAATATATCGTATATAGTTAATAATGGTTTGGCTTAACAACAGTTAAATTTTTTCGTAAAATATTTTTTTGATCCGATATCAATTTCTATGTTTCTTGCAAATCTAGGATCCTCAAAAAAAATTTATATGTGTGTATACATATATGAATGTATTGACAAAACGTCTAGAATATGTTCTTCAAACTATTTAAGTCTAACTTTTATATATATTTTGCGATTTTTCACGTCCAAAAGTAAAGCACTGTTATTTTTTGCAAATTGCTTTGCCATTCAAAGTTCGATCGGGGAAAACATATCGCTAAGTCTAACTTTTATATATATTTTGCGATTTTTCACGTCCAAAAGTAAAGCACTGTTATTTTTTGCAAATTGCTTTGCCATTCAAAGTTCGATCGGGGAAAACATATCGCTAAGTCTAACTTTTATATATATTTTGCGATTTTTCACGTCCAAAAGTAAAGCCCTGTTTTTTTTTGTAAATTGCTTTGCCATTCAAAGTTCGATCGGGGAAAACATATCGCATATCATAGTTATTAGTTTGGCTAAAATTTTTTTCCCTAATCTTTTAATATGATATCAAATTCAGGACGTTACTTCTCGTACATCGGATCTCCCCCATTAAAATTAAATACTTTGCCAACTATAACAAAGATCTGCTTAATAACTTAATGTTTATATAATATCGATAGCTTTAAAGTTTTTTCCACTCTTCAAGAAATGGTGTAAAAGTTATAGCTTCTTTCTCCAATTACTGTTCACTTGTGTTGAAGTAAAATTTCATTTTAATTTTTCCTCATTTTTATAATTTTTTTTTTTTTTTTGGTTTCAAATTAAATTATTTTCTTGTTACCTATTTTTATATTAGTTTTTTTCTGTGTTCGTATTTTTCCATTTCCATTTTAATTTTTTATAGTATTATTTTTTTATTTAATTTTTTACACACTTAAGTTTGACTGCAGTTAGTGTTGTGTTCTGCTTATTTGATTTTTACCATCTGATTTGAATTGTATTCAAAAATGTAAGGGGAAAGTTGTTTCTTTCACCAAACAGTTAGACAGTCCGTTCATTTCTAATTTAATTAAATTTAGTTTCGATATTAAAGCAAAACATAAAAATGTTACATATGTATATAATTGTAAAGCAAGAAATGTTTGAAGATATAATTATTATATAAAAAAAAATGCACTAAACTAAAAACTAAATTAACGCCACATAAGCGTTTCGTTTGTCTTTCAGCACCTTAACAAAATTAATTTTTTTATTATTTTTTCATTAGCTTTTTTTGGTTTCTATTTTTTGAGTGTTGTAATATTTTTTGTTTTGGTTTTTTAGAATTTGTGTTTCAAAACAATTTTTGCTCTATTAAAATTAATTCTTTTTTATATATAAATGTATATTCATATGTAGGTAGATATGTATTTATATTTTTTAATTTCTTGTTAGTTTTTCTCGAGTGCAGACGCGTGCGTTCGCCAAGTTTTCTACAATTTTATTTTTTATTTCTTTTCTAAATTTATGCCAAAATATTTTTAGTATGTCACACACATAACAAATATTCGTGCATAAATTAGAATAAAAAAAAAATAAAAATGTTTACTGCGTGCATCTTTTTTTTTAATTTCTACATTTTGATGTTTGTTCTGTAATAATTGCAACATTATTCTTGAGAAATCAAAACGCAAAATGTAGTAAATAATAAATTATAATAAAGACAAACTGCCATCGTTTCGATATAAATCGATTAAAAGCAATTATGCAAAGTTACGAGTATTATGAGCGATTATAAATTTAATAATTAAATATTTTTGTTGTTTGTATAGTGGTTAGATATTCTTTTTTAAATCGAGTTTAAATATGTTATTTTTTGACGGTTTCAGTAATCCAATCTTTAAATTTAAAAATCATTATTATTATTTAGTTTTGAAACTTATGAAAAAAATTCCCTTTCAACAAAAATTCAGCGAGAAACTGCAATAATTTGAAACCATTCAAAATAAATAAAAACGTTTACACTGAAGCGGCAAAAGCCCATTCAAAATTTTATCGCAGCAACAATGTTGCCAGGTAAAAAAAAATAAACATTCGTTGCAACAATTACAAAAGAAAGGCGTAAAAACTAATTTTAAATGAATTTTTTGTTTGTTACATAAACAGCAACAGCCAGCGCAGTAACAACATGGTCATGTCGTCCATAAATATTTTATGGGGGAAAAACAACTACCACAGATTGTAATTATATACAATTTTATGTCATCATCAGTAAACATTAAGGAGCAATGCCAGCAGCATTACAAACGCAGCGTATTAAAGAGTTTCTTATATATTTCTTTTATTAGAAGTACAACAAATTGACTTTATAACGAAAAGATTACGACAAGTTTCCTGTTAAATAGACACAGCAAATTTTTTTCATATTTTTTATTTATTTTTTTTTTGCAACTGCAACATGAAGCACAAGCCGAACGAACTTATAATGCAAAACTATTTTATGCGCAAAGGTGATTAAAGCAGGCAACAATGTTGCATTCGTTCATTCGTGGTGTACATGTCGAATATACTTATATTCTTTAATCGCAAAAATCTCTGTAAATAAATTCAGTATACTTTGAGCGCATGTGGGCATACTTTTTATGCTAAACAAAAAAGAGGAGGTTAAATGTTTTAAAGGGTGGCTAAATAGTGTTTCTTTATATCGCTCCTTTATTGCGACGTAGTCATATCTCAAAAAACGTGATTTTTGAGTTAAGAATGCCGAATTATTCATCGTATCGTTCTTCATATTTTGTGAAAAATTCATAGAAATATCTTGCTTGCGCACTTGGTGAGGGAAGAATATATTTTTATTTTTCGATTTAAATTTAAATTTCTGATGAAAGCGTTTTTTTAGATATGACTACGTTGCAATAAAGGAGCAATATGCTAATTTTACTAAATATAGAAAGAACAAAATAATTATAAGAAACCTGGTAAAAAATTGGCATTGACTGACTTGCTATTAATAATAACTCTGCCATTAAAAATTGTGTTTTTTTTTTAATGACACACTACATAACTTCTGTATTAATTAAAAGCAGTTATAGAATTGTGTATTTTCTAAAAATAGATTGTGTCATATTGTATTTTTACTTTTCATCTGTTGCCAGAAAATAATAATACAGTATTTTTCGTTTAGCTGCACATTTAAGTTTGTAGGAAAATTCGTGCACATGAGCAAAATATTCTGTTGTGCAGTTTCACATAGCCGCATAAATAATATTGCTAAGTAAATTCACTTATCTGTCTGAATATGCTCTTATGTAAAAAATTGTTTTTTATTGCAAAAATAAATTTAGTCTAACTATAAGCATAAGAGATTCGAAAACTTTTCAAATGTGATTCATCTATTTAGCATTTGATTGTTCCTCCATGGGAGGACAACAAATGTGGAACCGTTTTTAGAGATTTGCTGATGAATTGGCATTAGCAGCCACCGAAATGATGGCATATAGATTAGCTAACCACAACAAATCAATTTAACTGTTTTTAATTTATTATTAATGAAAGCATTAAAAAACGAAAACAATTGATTAAAACAATAAAATAGGACGGCACATACATACTAAGTAGAATGAATTCGGATTTTATTAAAACGAAAAACCAATGCTGCCGCCAAATCAGTATCGGCTTCTATCCCTGGTATGCACATGAAGGTGGTTCGAAAAAATGTTGAGCCAGTCACCACCTGGAATTAAAGATTAGTTGAAAAGAATTTCCAAAAACTTTTTTTTGCAACGCTTTTGGATACCGCCCTTTTAGTTTTTTGTACACTTCCTAGCTGGTGACTTTTTAAGCCGACAGCGAATTCTGGCCGCCACTTGTGCCATCTCGGATCCTTCCGCCTAATATCAAACTTTTTGCACGTGGCAAGAAAGCTCTTCTAAAACTTTGTATGCCCATTTTTTAATTGCGATTTTATTATCGTTGGCATAATAATGATTTTTGTTTTCATAATTCACGCTAATCACGTGAGCGGCGCCCATCTCTAATACAAACCTGCGTTAAAACGTTTTGGGAAAACATTCTTATTACGGTTGTCGAGTTTTCGTTTTCGTCGTCGACAGTGTGTACTAGATTAAAGAATAATGTTGTGTATCTCTTCAATCTAGTACAACTTGTCGAAGTCGAAGGCAATAAGGCCTACTATTTTCTTTCCAAAGCAATGCAATTAAAACAATAAATACTTTTAATACTACAGACATTTTGTGCTTATTTTCCACCCCAAATTCTATTGCTTTAATAAAATATTTTTCAATAGCAATATTTTATGTTGCCAGCAACAACATAATCTGCCTCATTATCAAGTCATTGAACTTGCAATTGTAAAAATTTTAAAAATTATTAAGGCTTTTTTTATCTTGTTTTTATTTCTGCTTTAAATTTTAAATCTTTTGTTATTGAAAATCCTCAGTTAAAATGCCACTGAACTTGAAATGTTTGCTTAACTAATTATTATGTTGTCTAGTGTAAATATTGAAATTGCTTAAAAGCGTTTTAAGGGCGATTAATATTGATGGTTCTCTTCCGATAGTCAATGAACGTAGATTGTAAATGTTGTAAAATTAAGTGTAAGTTCATGGCTTCTCATTTTCTAAATAAAATTTGGAAAGAATACTAATGGAAAGGTGTTTAAATAATATAATAGCTCGCAACTCTCAACTGTTTTAGTTTTCAGTTTAAGTTTAAAAAGAAATTTGAATTTTTCATATAAATACCCCGTGCAACAGAATCAGTGTTTTCATGTGTAATTTATTTTGATGATAAAAACATATTCAGGCCATGTAGCGGTCGGTATCTTTATAAATATCTGTGTGTTTTTATTTAAAAAAATAAATACGTTTTTTACTTTAACTAATAAAATTGTTCTTGCTTTATATGTAATATGTAATTTTTTATTAAACTTTAAAATCAAATTTTTCCTTAAATAATGTTCTCTTTAGAAAATTATTAATAGGTATACATATTTTTTTATATATTTATGGTAAGAAAATTATACATACATACGTACAAACATACACAAGTATAAGTATATTTCTGTATATCGTGTAAATGTGTTCTGTAGTGGTCTTGTTATGTGGAAATGTAATGACTATTATAAAATTAATCATGTGTTCGTTATAGCCTTAAGATATGGGCGCGCATTAAACTAATCTCCCCTCTTTGTACTTTAGGCATTTTAATTAAGACCTACCACAAAATTTATAATATATTTAATGAAATTTGTTGATGATATGTTCGTTCTCATTTGCCTTGGTCATAAATATAAAAACAATTATGATTAAAAACCAAACCTTACCCAACCCAAAATAAATCACCACTCAACAAATGAAATTTTCAACAGACAATCAACAACACACAACCGAAAGCAACATTTTAACATTAAACAAAGAAGAAGAATAAGAAAATAATTCTGAAATAAATAAACTGACGTTTTTACCCTTAATTTTCTTTAAATTTGTAAATGAGCGAGGGTGGGTGTGGGTGTGAGAATCATGAAAGAAACATTTAAAATATCGATTCGTTTTTTGGCCTAAAATAAAATACATATCCAATAACTTTTAATGCAAAATGTACTTAAATGCAATGAAAAAAAAGAAAACAGATAAGGAAGGAATCATACGAACAGAAAACAATCCCAACGTCGTTACCGTCGGTCGTCTCATTGTCTAATGCCCTTGATATTACTGTTACAATAATAGTTTAGCCCAGTTTGTGCCTAGAAAATAATATGTGTGTTGAAATACATACATTCATACATCATGGCATTTTATGTAAAATTTGAAGAGAGAAAAAAAACTAATACAAAACTAAAAAATAAAATAATAAAAGAAGAAAAAAAAAAATACAAAAATGTAATTTCTGTTTAAAGGAAGTGCACGCACAATTTAAATAATAAGTTTGTAAGGAAATGTAACGTAATTTGAAACGAATTGTAGAAAGAGCTAAAGATTATACTTGAAAGAAAATAAATTTAAAACGTGCTTTTAATTAAAAAAGAAAAACTAAAAACAAATTCACATGTCTAAAGTTATAAAAGGGTAACTTGGCGCGTCTGTAATAAAATGCAAACATTCGAGTATAATTGCAGCCCTTTTCAAGGAGATACTGAACATAACTATACATTCTTCTAAGACAACGCAAGTACATACATACATAATATCTTGTCCTCCCCCTGCAGCTAATATAAGTAAAGGGTGATTTTTCAGCAACTTTCTTTTTGGCAACATTGTTTTTGGCACCTCAGCTGTTTTCGTGTAACATGTTACTGTTAAAAATGTTCAGAATGACTTACAGATTATTGATTTTTATTATCAAAATTCATGCTCGGTTAGGAAAGTGCATCGTGCACTTCTCCCATTTTCTGGCGGTTATTCGGAATCTTGTGATTAAATTTCGCACCAAATTTACATTATTGGACATTAAACCACGCTTACGTAGAGTGCGGACAGAGGAAAATGTATCCGCCGGTGTTGGTGATGACCGTCAATTATCGATTTTGTTAAATAACTTAAATAAATTTTTATTGTTATTATTAACGTATTAATATCAATAGGGGTGATGTATTATGAGGATTTACCAATTTAGATTTATTTAAATAGCTTTAAATTTTATAAACTAGTTTAATATATTTAAATTAATTGTATTAAATAATTTAAATAAATTTTTATTGTTATTATTAACGTATTAATATCAATGGGGGCAGTTAATGTTTAGCTTGAAATATTTCATTTAGCTTTTTTCAACAATGCATTTAGCTTTTTCTAGCCTTTTCTTTAATTTCAATAATTGTTATTTCAAAATAAATAAAACAGTTTGTTAAAATAAATAAAACAGTTTATCAAAATAAATAAAAACAAACATCTTATCAAAATATATAAAACTGTTCAAAATAGTAATAATAATAATAATCTGGCAACACAGAAACAATCCCAGTTGCAAATTTGTTACGCAATTATATACATAATCTTATGAAAATAAGAAAACTCTTTGTAATCAAATCATTTTGAAGTCCGAAATTTATGACCCAATAAAATCAGATTTAGATGACTTTATAATTCCAACACCATTTTTTAACTAAAATTTTGAGCAATATTTGATTTCAATAAATACATAATAGATTTTTAAACAGATAGAAATTTCATTAAACAATTAATACTCGTACCTATGTGAACTACGAAAACGTTCGCCAAATAATTTTTTAACTTTACAAAACACAACTTCTTTTCTTTAGAAAATAGTCTAAGCAATAGAAAAGGCAAATTATAGGTATAATTTTTTACTACAATAATTAGAAAATAGACTTTATTAGGGTTAAACTTTTTAATCCTTAAAATTGTACATTTGCTTATATACATACATACATTTGTATGTATATATTCAAAGTGAAAAAAATTCCAGTCATTTTCAATTGTTGGGCAGTGTATGCTCAAATGTGTAAAAGGGACGAAAATCGACAACAACAAACATTAATGTTCGTTCGTTACATGTAATAAAAAAGTAAATAAGCATTTATTTAACAACAGTAGCAGCTGTTGCTGTTATTTTAGTTATTACAAATAAATAACTAAAAACAATAAAAAGAATTCAACAACAATTAGTATTTTGCTGTAAATACCACAATAACACTTTTCACCACACTCCCTCAGTAGCGCCATTTTTAGACGTAATTATACCCACCACCAACATCGCTTAAATTCATAGTACATACATACAAACAAACATACATACATACATACATACATACATACATACATACATACATACATACATACATACATACATACATACATACATACATACATACATACATACATACATACATACATACATACATACATACATACATACATATAAAAATTAATGAAAACAACAAGTGAATGACTATGAAAACAGAATCTAAAACAACAACAAAAACTTTTACAGCCGAAGCATTTACAATGCCTACATATTCATATTGTCATTAAAAACTTCAGATTTCATGTAAAAAGTAGAGCCCTGCACTAGAGTACTTAAACATGTGTTCGAAACATTTGTTGCGTGGAAACATTTCAATAACATTAATGTTGTCAGACTAATTATGATTCACGTGGCATAATAACCGTATACACATACATATGTATGTATGTACATACATATGTACATATGTATATGAATCACATACATACATACATTGCAGATAATCATCATACATAAGTTTTGGGTTTACTAGAACTTGATTTCGAATTTAAATGTTTAATTATCTAAATCGGAATGCAACGTCAGAATTTATAGACAACAAAAAATTTAATAAACTATAAAAAACAAATTAGTTACATAGCGGTTTTATTTGCTAATATTGTCTAAAACTCAACCACAATATTATGAACTAAAACCCATGCAATATATACAAAAGTACAAGAGTACCTAACTGCCACTTTTTGAATTCCTTTTATTTGATTAAGTAATAATTTATTTGTTTAAATATGTTTTAATGATTTCTATGTTATTAATTTTCTTTTCAGGTATGTGTTTAACACTGAAATACACTATTAAGGTAAAACTAAGTTACATTTTTCTATTATTTTGTGATAAATTGTTATTCAAATGACTACATAAATGACACATGCCATGGCCCATGGCGTCAAAACCAAATGTTTTCTCGTTAAAATAGTTTATTTTCCGAAAGTTTTAATGCAAAACTTAAAATATGTTTTGGGTCATACGAAATTTGCAGACTGCTAGAGAAAGCCATTCATCCGTATTGTGATTGACGTTTTTATGGCAAAAGTCGGCGGCCATTTTTAAAAAATGGTATCTTGATTAGCGAAAACGCTAATACCTTTTTATTGGCGTTTTTGAAAATCATGTCTGTCTTTTGCCATAAAAACGGCAATCACTATAAGAGTGAATAAAATTAAACATACAAAAACACTTGTATGTGAATCCATGGAAACAGGACTCGCATCTAATAGCTTCTTCGTACCGAATTTTCAGTGCTGAAATCACCGAAAAATAGCCTTACTACTGGCTCATGCACAATAACTCGACGATCAATCAATCAATGGTTTTATCGATGATTTCCGAACTACGTAACTACTTCAAGTTAGTGTTTTATGGCGTTTTCTCGGTAACACATTTCAAACGTTGCCCACATTTCTAGAAAGTGCTACATTCATGTTACATTTTTTATAATAAAATATGTTCTTCGTTTTAAATTTTGCAATAATGTACATATATTTATTTAGCAATTTAAAGATAAGATTGTATTCTTTATTAGTAAGCGATATTGAACAATTTTTAAACGTCTTTGAGCATAGAATTACGAGTAATAAATGTTAGCGCCACCGATCATATAAACGTGATAATAAATAAGCAACACTATTTTAAAAATATGTTCGTTTCCGAGAACGGAAAGTTGTTTCTTTGCTTGTTTGGGATACTGAATCTGAATCTGCACGAAAAATATTAGCATAACTTGAAAAAGAAAAGATTATCCTTATTTAGTAATAAGCAAAATTCCACAACAAAATTATCTCTAATCCGTACAAATATTGTTTCTAAATTTTCCTAGCAGTTTCAGAGATATTGTGCCACGTGCAGAATATATGCAATATTTTTGTCCGAAAAGAAAACGTAATTAGACGAATTTAAAATCAAAAATGTCACCAACTATACCTGAAAAGAGTGACCCTCGTATAAATACGTTTCTGGATAAATTTCCTCACATACATATTTATTTTTTCCTCGAAACATTCTTTTTATATTGTTCTTTTCTGTTCTTCTCTACAACGCAGCCAAGCAGCCTTGTTTTTGGCCCGAATTTTTTAAAAGCTTCATCCTAATAGCTGCAACACGGAAACAGGAATAGGAAGAAACAAGAAAGTTTTATTCTGCACAATTTATTATAACACAGAACCCATCAGGTAACTTGTAAGACGCGACTCGCTGCTACTCACTCCACTTTATGGCTGCAAAAAAACTACAATAGTTTTCTATTTCTTTTTTAATGGTTTTGCTGTTCTATTTATTGTGTGTGTGTTTTTTTAATTAACAACAATAGAAAACAAAAGTTTTTTATAAACAGACCAAGCGTAAAAAAACTTGAGAAATCACCAGAAAAAAGGAAGTGTGGCTGCTCTATGGTTTCCTTTAAGTTTTCGCCTGCTTCATTTCATATTATTTTTATTTTTTATCAATATTTGAAACTGTACAAGACAGTGGGTTCCTATCTATAGTTGCTACAAATGTTGCATGTTGGACATGCATACAACATGATGATGGTACACACCATTACACTTATTGTGAATGAGGTTTCCCTTTGTTGCTTGTAGTTCAAACTTAAATAAAAAAAAATTAAAAATAAAACACGAACGCTCTTCATTTCTTATACCCAAAACATATTTAGTGCTGCTGCAATTCACTGCTGTCACCAACGCCTCTATCACCATCACCCCTTACACATGATAAGAAACCCATAACGAACACTTGGTGTTAAGTTTCTTAAACATTTATAGTCAAATTCTTAGGCCGGAGCTCTGTTCTATGTGAATTTTTCAAAAGACATGCGATTGCAAAGAACAAATTTTAAAACCGGGAAAATATTGTAATAATGCAATGCAAAAAAAAATATATTGAAAAATAAAAAGAATAGAAAAAGAAATGAGTCTGAACTCATTTTGATTAGCAGCCAGAGAAAATAAATACTATAATGATAATACGATAATGCTAGAACTTGTTTGAAAATATTTTAATAAAATAAATTTAATGATAAATTTGTAATGGCATCATTTCCTTTTTGGATCGAAACATGTTTCTTGTAGATAATTAATGTTTAAAATAAAGTTTGTTATGCCGAGAAGCTCAAATTTACAAATTTACAGTACACTCTCTGTGAAGTTTAATTACACTGATTGACAAAAATGAACTTTTAATTTGTCACATGAACTTTTTTGGTCTTTTTTACTTTATTTTGACGTCCTAAGATGGAAAACGGAGGTAGAAAAAATTTGACAACCATGGTTTTTTTTGCCAGGAATTCTAAATTTCACAAAAAATACTGATACTTTACATACAACTATACTTGATAATATGTTTTTTAAAACTAAAAGCTCTTATGATTTACTGAAGTATTTGATTTGAGGCTGGTCTCTTGCAAGTGTCCAACAATAATCTGCCAACATTCGCGGACTCCATTTGCCCTGGTATCGTTTTTCCATGCTGGAAATATCCTGATGGAAACTTTCGCCGTGTTCGTCGCTAACGGCACTTAGGTTCTCGGAAAAGAAATCGAAGTGGGAGTGTAGATATTTGTAGTTACTTGCTTTGTGGTTGCCCAAAAAATTTTGTGCGACATTTTTAAAACTTTTCCAAGCAGATTTCTCTAACAAACCTAACTTTTCTTCGAATATGTTATCCTTTAACAATTCCTTGATCTAAGGTTCGACGAAAATTCTCTAGGAATATTTTCTCTAGTACGTAAAACCTGAGCCGTTGCGATCCATAGCTTTGACAATATTTTTTATCAAACCTAGTTTAATATGCTGTAGTGTTAAAAGTACTCTGGTGGGCTCGACAAGAGGGAGGTGTTGAAATATTTAATAAAAAGATGAAAACTTTTTATATAAAAAATTAAAGAGACCAAATTTATTTGAATCAGAAAACCAGACTGAATATTTTCACAATATTTTTAAATACAATAAGAGCAAAGGTAAATCGTTTTTTAATTTATATTTAACAAATACAAAATTGTAAAATAGCAAAACATATCAGATGTAAAACATTTTGTCCCCAGGAGTGACGCTCTCCCGCTTTCTTAAATAAAAACTTGATGCAATTAAACCGTACTTACTGTAGTATTAACGGAAAATAAAGTAAAATCATAAGTGGGTGTCACAACGAATCTGTGCGTGACAGAAACAAATTAGTTTGTGTTTTGCATTGAGAGTATATAGTAAAGTAGTAATTAGCATACAGAATCAGTCTGGCAAAAACCTTGTTGATCAGTGTTATTTGTCGCAGTGTATTAAAAGTTTTAAGAAACACAAAATGTTTTAATAACAATGATAATAGCAAAATTTTATAACTTATATTCTATTAGAAATTTTATTTATTTATTTATTTATTTACGTCGTCGGCGTACAATCTAATTTTGCAATGTGCAAGTTTGCTTGACAGATCATTAACATACAGCGAAAACAGTAGAGGGCCCAGGGTTGAACCCTGTGGTACACCTCGACTTAGAGGCAAAGAGATTGATTTTGAGGCACCTGATTCAACAAATTGATTGAGAAAAATAATTTGAATATAAGCTGAAGATGATTGATTTTCATAAAAATTTTCATTATGCAAACAACTGGCAGTGCTGCTGCAAATGTGTGCAATTTGTATAAATTTACTGCATTTTTCTCCGTGTATTTCAAGCATGACAGTGCTGTTGCTAGTTATATGATTAGACCAGTTGCTCTGTGTATGTATGCTTCTTTTGTGACAGTCAGGCATTTTGTTCTCTGTATATACGCTTCTGTTTGGGGCAGCGTTAACGTTTGGGTGGCATTGAAAGCGACAACATGATGAATGCTTCTCTGAAATACCATACACCAATGTCAACTAGAGTCCCATCATCATTAACAGCATAACGATTATAGTTGGCCATTGATTGGGGTTTCTTTCTACAAAAGAAGAAGAAGAAGAAAAAAAGTCATTGTGGAAGTTATTGTTGCCGTTAAAGGACATTACAAGTTCTTTTGTATATAAACCTTTATTTTTTGTCGTGACTACTGTGTCTTTTGCTGTGGCAAATAATAAATGTTTAATCGGCTCAATTTAATGTTTTAAACGTTGACATTCAATGGCTTAAATATTCAGCGAAAACAGCTACAACAATATGGAAAAAAAAACAACACAAACCAGCAAATAAAACAACATAACAAATGGACAATGTCGCTGGGTCGTTCGGTTGTTGCGCGAGTGATAAATGATAATTGTTGTCATTGTTCATGTTGTATAGCAGCAACAGACCGTCGCCTGAAAGTTCATTAAAAAGGAAAATAATGAATTATTATGCATATGCATAATTTTTACAAGGGTCTATCACCTATTATTAGAACAACAACAACAATAACAACAACAACGGGAGAAAGGATTAAGTTTCCTGACAAGACTCGCTAAAGAATTTCATAATTAATTAGCTTGACATAGACCAGACATAAAATGATTATTAATAGGTTTTTTTTGTTTTTTAAGTGTTTAATTTCTTTTAAATAGGATTTAAAGTGGAAAAAGAATAATCATATTCAAAGCTCTTTAAACTCTTAAAGGCCTTAATGGTGTTTTTAAGAGGCGAAATGAAACAGCTCCTAAGCAACTTAATTCAAATGAAAAAGTTCATTCAATCACACAGAATAATACTTAATGTAAAACCAGCGAAAACAATGTTGATTTTATATTTTTCGTTAATGATTTTGCTTCATAGTCGTTTCGTGTTAAATCAACATGACTTTACGATAGATAACTTGCAAACAACAGCAGCCCATTTCAATATAACATGGCGAGTCTAATTGAATAAAAATATACCCTACATTAAAATAATATTACGAATGTTGTTGAATCAAAATTATTTCAGTATGGAAACAACATGAAATTCATTTGATATGTAAGTAGTTATAATGTTGAGTTAACACGATTCAATGATTGATCTCACATGAAATTCTTTAAAAATTAAAGCGATGTTCATACTAAAATAACACTAAATGTTTGTTCGTTCCAAATGACACCCTTAATTAAATAACCGAAAAAAATTTTAATAAATACGATTTCTATTATGTATTTACTTTTTAAATATTTATTTTATTTACATACATTTGGTCCTAATGCCAAATCATCAGTGGACCTTAAACCATATTTTTGAAAAGTTTCTTATACAAAAACTTTTAAGAATGAGAATGAGAATTTCTTATACTATTGTAATTTTTGAAATTGTCATGGAAATTCGTGGAATACTTTTTAGCAATGTTGATTTAAAATGTAGAAATGTTGCCTTTACACTTTACACAATGTTGATTTTATCAAATCTAAAGTTAATTTAACTTAATTTTTTTATTTTACTACGAAGCTCAGGTGTGTAAATTCAACATTGCACAATGTTTCTTAGTTGCAATTTAAAGTTTTAAACATTGAATCAATATGAATATCTGTTAGCTTTCAACAAAGTCAATATTTTTGTAAAAAATTACAGGAATGAAATCAACATTAGTGGGTCCCAAAAAAAATTTCGTTTTGCCCCAGCATTTTTTGAAAGCTAATAGCATAAAGTATTTTTGTGATTTTTTATAGATTTTTCGGAAGAGATTTAGAGGTGCTAAAATCGAATTTAACCCAAAAACAGAGTTTTCTCGACTTTTTTTTTGCATTTTGCTCATTACTCGGACCATTAGCACGATTTTGTTTGCTACTAAGTAAATTTTTCTAAAGAAAACTCTTCAAGCCTTACTTCTCTGTACATGTATTATAAGTTTCGGTTGTTTTTTTTTTTGCTCATTTGTGTACCTTTTCTTACATTTTTTTGTAAATTTAGCATAAATTTTAAAAATATTCCTTTGTAACTTTTAAAATTTCTATTGAAGTTAAAAAACTAATGACTCAATTTAAAAGCTAGATAAATTCTGAGTCATTTAAATAAAAAAATTATGAATTTGCTCCTACCGTTCCAAAGTTATACCCTTTTTAAGCTTTGTACTAATTTTGTGAAATTAAAAATATTGTAATGTATTTGCCAGTTGTGCATCGGATTTGTTTTAATGTTAGGTATTTAGATACTAGATATTCTTTCTAAATATCAAATATGGGTGGTTTTTTGTTATGTTGTGCAGACTTCAGCAATGCGAGCCCAAAAGACTCTAGGCAGCTTACCACTCATTCTTATAAAAATAGAAAAAAAAAAATAAATTTTTGGGACACACTAATCAACATTGTTTAATTTTGGTTTTACATTGATGTTTTTTTCCTGTGTGAATGTTTTCATCTCTATTTTTACATAAAACTAAAGTAAAAAAAAAATAATGTAATTATTCCCAATAAAATAAAATAAAAATATGCAAGACTTCTAAAAAAATATATGGGCAATTTTTATATTTTTTTTATTTGTAATTATATATTTAGCCAAAAACTCAGTTTTTTTAATGAAATTTTTCGTGTTCACTAATAATTAAGAAACTTTTTAACTTTTTTTCCATTAAAAAATATATTTCGGTCAAAAATAACAGTTAAAATTTTAATCGATGAAACACAACTTTTGCATTTTTGCAAGACCATTTGCAGCAAACACTAAACTTCGCTATTAAATTTTCACGAAAAAACCTGCATTCAATTGGCTTAGAGAGATTGTTAATTATAAAGATAATAATTTAACGCTCGTATTCTATTTCTGTCGACTAGTTTCATAAATATAAAACAACAATTTTTACTCACATCATCAGGATGCTGATACGGAACAGAAACGACACATTCCACCAGCTGGTATAATTTAATGTTTTCTGTCTGTTTTTAAATTTTTCGTATATTAATTCTTAAGAGAAAATTAAAAGCAGAAAAACGATCGTGAACCTGATCATAATTACTTATTAAAACTTGCAAAACTTTTTTTTTGTAATTTCATTTATCCTTTCATTTTCTCTTGTAAAACTATCCACCATCCGATCTTTGCTTTATCTAATTTTATGATTTCTTTTTTTTCTTTACTTCCTTAACTCTGAGTAGCCAAGTCTTTATGTCGATTTAAATATTTTTTTTACTACTCATAATATAAATTTAATAATGCAAAACGCATTTGCGAGATTAAGCATTTTTTTTCGTTTTATTATTTCTTGTTAAAAAATTGAAGATGATCTCCTTCAATAACTATTAAAGCAAAAGCTACAGTGTAACAACTACGCTTAATAAATAAATGAGTGGCTAAGTTTGGCTATTGTTACTTTTGGCATCATTTGAAATTCCTTGGAAAAATTCAATTTTATTTCAATTCAATATGAATAAAGTTATGTTTAGAGCCTAAACAAATGGCTGGTTAAATAGCAAACTAGCAGCAAACAAAGAAAAAAAATCTTTAATAAACGATCAAAATATGTTGATGGCTTAAACGTGACTGTTATCAATGGCAAAACCAAGTACGCGAATACAAAAAGCGAAAATGAAATCAAATAACAGATGATTATTGAAAAAATAGTAAGACACGAATCCCTTGGCTCAACAATTGACAGACAGTAACTAACCGGGCAAACAGCCAAACACCCATCAAACATTAAAGTCTGGCCAAAACTAAAGCAAGCCATTGTAAAAAAAGCAACGAAAATATTGAGAATATAGGAAAATAGAGGAATGACTCGCATACGCATTCAGCCATTAAATTTTTTGTGCAATAGAAATATAAGAGAATCTATTAAATTGTTTGAGATATTCTCAAAAAGTTGTAATTGTTGTTGTCGCTTGTTGTGGGTAAGCTAGTCTATATGCCTGCATTTTAATGATGCTTACACCAGCTCATTTGAAGTATGAAACTATTCAAAATATGGTTGAAAATTTGTTGATAATTGCTTTGTATTTTGTATTCCCACATAAAAAGAAAAACACTTACTTGATGAATATTTTTCGACACTTGAAGAAGCTTTTAAAACATTCGCGCAAATGCACTTTTCATGAAACGTGCACGGACACAACTGGCGCTCGTGTAAGAAAACTTTCCGAGAAGATAAGGCGGTTAAAACGCTGAAGGACGAGGCACATAGAATCTATCGTATGTTATACTATACGTTGCTTTTTTCAACTAATAATTAAGTTGAAATACAGGTTTTCTGATAAGCTTTGGCACAATCCGTACGTCTCCGTCAACGCAAGGCAAATTCATAACAGGTAGACTCGCCTCAATTCGCTTTGAAAAATACCTGCTTTGTCAAAATCAGCGTCAAACACTATATATAAATCAAACATGAATAAATTTTGACAAACAAAACAGATCAAAATGCAAGAAGATACAAGGAGCAAAAAATAATCAGCTGAGCTGTCGAGACCATCTGTTATGAATTCGCCTTGGTTGAGTTCTTTGACAACTATCAGCTTTTTTGCTTCGTTTTTATTTAGCTTTTTGTGTTGTGTGGTGACCAAATTAAATTAAATAAAAATTAAAATAATCTCCAGAATGTTCTCGAATTCAATTGAAAATGTGTACTTTAATCAAATCAAGCTGATTTAATATCAGTCAACAAAGTACTCATTGTGTCAACCTCCTCCGCCGTTACTTTAATGTCAGTTGAAAAAAGTAACGTATAACGTGCCTCGGCCTTGAAACTTCATGAGGCCAATGTCAGAATTGGCATTAGTGGTGAGGTGCTGTCATAACGCACCGCCAAAAGGCTACCCTCGTATATAATATAATGTAATCATGTTGTTTTGTCAAGCACAATTTGAAAATGCGACAATCTTAAAGACTTCTTATTGTTTCTAAACAACCAGAATTATCAAATTTTGCCCACTATAACTCGCATTCCCACGGAAAGCATTTGTTTTGAAACCAAACTCCTTTTCTATTGATTTTCTACTTTTCCACTGTGAAAACACATTCAATAGGCAAATGACATGCAAATAAATGAATGAATGAAAGAATGACAATGGCGATGATGTCTCTTTTTTTGGCGTTTGCGAATTTGCATAATAGAGATCGTCTTCAGTAAAAAATAAAAAAAATTTGCAAATACAATAAATAATACCTTTCGTTTTATGAAAAATCATTGTTTGACATTTTTTAAATAGATTTAGATTTGAATATAAAAAGTTTTTATTTTCTCTCTCATCTGCAAGCAAAACAATCAAAATGGAAAGTTGTTAATAAATTTTCTAAAATAAGACATTATTAAATTAATTATATTATTAAAATTCAAAGAGTATTGTTATATTATGATATTAAACTTTAACTGAGAAAATGAAATAAAAATTACAATGTCAGATTAACACGCTCTTCAAACATTTCGTGATGTGATAACAAAAGAAACAGTTGAATCTATTAGAAATATTTTATTTCTTTTTATTTAATAACAATTTTAGCTGTTAATTATGTATAAATTGTGATTAAATCTGGCTAAAGAAATAAATAAATCGCCCTATTCTGTAAATCTAATACGACAAAATTTTTTGTTTTTGCTTAAAGGAAATCCACATATTTTGGCGTTTTCTAAATCGAATCTGCATAATTTTACTCGTGTTCAAATCGAGTAAGCAAATCGAGGGCGGTTTATTCCGAGCAGGAGCACCTTTTATTTAAAAACATGTTTTTATTTATTTTAAAAATTAAATTGTAACAAATAAATCAGTTCTTATTTTCAACTAATATTTCCTATGACCGATGCAATTGACATTTTCTTTCTATAATTAATTAAATATTCAGCAGTTACAAAAACAAATTTCTTCCCGAATAAAACAAAACTGTAATGAATGTAACATGTACGAGTACATTAATATTTAATTCTCATCTCTTTCCATTCTGATCTCTTTTTCTTTTTCAACGTCACTCACTTGAGTAGAAAAACTCTTATTAATTCATAAACATATGTAGGTACTTTTAAACAATCTCATTGCTTTGCTTATGTTTTTACTAGAACCAATACTTACATAAGTGAATGTACGTGTGAATTTTTAGCGTTTGTAGTGGTGTCAACTTAAGGTGTCTTTTATTCCTTTACTACTGAATCGATTTAAATAATATATAGTCCAATCACTACTAAAGCTTAACAATGTCTACCATTTGGTAAAAGAATATAGAAAATCGGTTGGCAAACAAAGGAGAAAAAGGATAGCAAAAGTAGTCTTTTCTAATGATCTATTATACAAATACATATGTATATAATAGATCATTATATTTTGATATTTTGTTCTTTTACATCTGCAAATTATTTGCTTTTGGATGTTTTTTTTTGTTTAAATAAATTTGACGTTTTAAATTCTTATTTGTACTCAACTTTAACTGCAATAAATCTGTCGATTTACCAAAAGAATATAAAATTAAAAATTATTTGAATTTAAAATCGGCTCTGCTTGCAGAACAGGATATAGTAGCTAATTGCCACTTCATAAATAGTTATGGAATAAAATATTCAATTATGGTCTAAAAATCGAGTAATTTGAAATTGTACGATTAGTAAAAAATACTACTTATTTTGTTATGATTTTAATGTTTAAATATTACAGCCGAATTAAAAAAAATGTAACTCGACAAATGTTTGTAAAATATTTTGACAGCTGACAGTTTAGGGCTAGTAAAAATGAAACGTTACACGGCAGAACAAGATTCATTTCATTGAAAAATCTCAAAAATAATGAAAAAACTAAAAACTTCGTTTTCTATTTAATTTTTGGGGCACCCCTTTCCCATGAAATCGTACGATTTGAAATCACACGATTTACAGAACAGGCCCTGATATAAAGAAATACGTTTTATATGCATGTATGATTACTGACACGTAATAATTTGTTGAATTTTTTTTAGTATTAACAAATCCACATTGCAAAAAAAAAAAGAAAAAATAGAGCTTAGTGGACTTGAAGATTGTGGTGGATAAAGTTGAACCAAAATTTTCAGTTTTTAATATTTGAACAATTGATTAAATTTACATCTTCGGCTTTGCGAACGAATAACGGCTAATAATAAAGAACTGTTGATAAAAAATTAGGACGGAATATTTTTTAAATTGCAGCGCCTGCAGGGTACAAAAAAAATTCAAACAGTGTCACTGCTTGTATTCAGAGCAACGCAGAGCTTATATTCGACTTTATTTCTATTCTCAAAAACAAAATATGGCTGCAAAAAATTAACTTTCTCATGTGTTCTGCAAAATAGTTATATTTGAGGTCATTTTGATATAAAAAACATCTAAATTTATTATCGATATTCTGCTACTCCTTTGTGTAGCTTCCTCAGGATGAAAACTCGTTTCACAATATTATGTGCTGTTCATAGAATCCAACCAATCGAATTGAGTGAAAAATTTGTATGAGTCGAGTGGTTTCCATATTATTTATATATTATTAGTGGTAGGAGGATTATTTATATTTGTATAAAATTTTGAACCAAAATATAAATATTCTCACCGTCTTACGTAAAAACAAAAGCAAAAAAAAAAGAATAAAAAAAAGAATTAAAATTTTTTGAGCAAAATGACAAATTAGTAATGTGCATTTTTTTGTGTTTCAAACGAATCCGTTTAAATGCATAAACTGAAATGCTCATGGCTTCCAAAATTTTCATTTGAATGATGATGATGCTGGATGGAACTACTAACGAAGAAATAATTACTGGCCACATTTCTGAGTTAAATTCTAAAGTTAACATCGGTTTAATATCACTTTATGAACTGTATTTATTAGGGTTTCGTTCGAATAAACATTATTCAAATAGTTCCATAAATTTTTTTCATTTTTGTTCGAACGAACAAACATTTTTGAATTTAGAATAAAGAATTATTCTAACAACTTTTTTCGAGTAATCGAACATTCGAATAATTAATGAACGACGTATAAAATCATTAAATACTTTAATATTCACGCTTATTCCAGTTGGCGACTGCGACGTCTCGTCAACGCAATACCAAAAAGATTGGGGCTTGTCTACCGGTTTTCGAAAACAACTGACTACTATTGACAGGCTCATGTTATTTTCTGGACCTTAGAGAACAGAAATAGACTGAGAGTAGCACAAAATTGTTTTTGAGAGCGAGTAGACAACCCCCAATTTCTTAGTGTTGTGTTAACGTGACATCGATGTCGCCAACTAAATTCTAAATTCCTAAATTCTATGAATTTCCCATCCAATACTAGGTTTTTACAATATGCCACAAGAAGCTAAACAAAGAAGAACGCAAATTGCTTTGTTTTCACGATTATTTTGTGATAAAAATATTTATTGCGAATGACTTCAACTATGATAAAGAATTAAATTACGTTTCTGAGGTAACTGATACCATTTTATTAACTGATCTAAAAACTTCTATAAATAAAGTAAGAAATTGTACTAACGCCAAAATAGTTAAAAAATATTGATGATGATCTGATCTATTTAGAAAAATCAAAGAAAAGAACTAACAAACTTGGTATGATCTTCAATTCTGTTTTAACCGTACATTTTTTATTCTTTGTTTCGAATTATTCAAACAAAATTTCAAAATTATTCGTTTATTCAAACAAAAAAAAAATGTCATGAAATTTTATTCGAACAAATAAAAACACAAATAATTTATTAACTGTATTAATTAATATTTATTAATTTAAAGCAGTTGAGAATTTAACGCTGCATCTTGCTGGAGCTTTCGCCTCTATTTAGCTGTAACTCCAGTCCGTTAGTCAGGATCTTGCATGCAGGCTTTAGTCACTTTTAAATTTATTCAATAGATCATTTATAATTATTTATAGCATAATACTCGTATAAAATATAAATAAATCAATTGAAGAAACCCGAAAATAATGCTAATATGTGCTCATTCGTATAACAAACATTTCATTGTTTATTTTTATTTCTTCATTATTCTTCTTGGCTTTGTGCAATATTTTTCTAACCAAAAACATATATGTGTATTTTTATAAGTCAAAGTAGAAAACGGCACAACTTTAAATACTACATGACGCTCCCATTTCTAGTTGATTTGGAAGTTTGTTTATTTTTCATATACATACAATTATTTTTATTTTTTTTTTGTAATTTTTCTTTATTTCAAACATAAACATGAAAACAATTACAACACATTCAACTTGAAAAAAAAAAATCGTCAACTAAAAAAAGTTTTGCAACTATAAAAATAATTTTTACTTGATTTTTTGTTTTTGTTGTTGTTGTTTTAATTTGCTTCACTACTGGGAACATTAAAGTTACAAACAAATCTTGCATTTGGAATTGGAAAAACTTAAACTAAAGCTGGGATTATGTTGAGCTCATTTAAAGTTCTATGGAATTGAAAGAAATACAAAAGAAAGAAAAAACTGCAAATTTGTACAAAATTTAACTAAATTTGTTGATATGTTAAATATATCACCAGAGACGAACCCGTAGATTATTTCTACTTACGAGTCGAGACTAGTTAAACGACGAAACCTTAGTTTTGTAAGCAAAAAAATAAAAAAATAAAATCCTTCGTGTATTCTATGTTTTTTTTTTTTTTCATACGTGTTAAGTTCGATTCGATCGCTTCTAAGCTAAATACCTCTATATGAAGTTTTGCCATAACAATTGTCGTCAATATGCGTACATTTCTATTAAAATTTATTTATTTTAAATTTCAAACATTTCCCGCGTTATTCATCTAAATAAAAAAAAACACTCGACTTCAATAGAAAAATTGTAAAGAAAATTTGTGTGTGACACATTTAAATAAATTTTAAATAATTGACACAAAACGAGGTGCAGTTTATAAAAAAAATAACAAATGCGAAAAAGCCACAAACTTTTGATTTCATTACAACAATACAAAGTTGAAAACAATAAACGGTTGAATTAGACATTTGCTTCTATTATTATTATTATTGTTATTTTTTGTAAACATAGTAGTAACAATTTTGTTATGCAGTATGAAACATGAGCTGTGACAATAAAATATAATAGTGTTTCCAAATTTTAAACTTGTAAGCAAAACAGCTAAAAGTTTCAGCAGCAAGTAAAATAGATTGAAATGCCAAAAAAGCTTAAACTTTCAGTATGAGCAATTACAATTCACATTTTCAAATGTAGAATCCTTTACAATAACACTAACTACTGGGCACATAACCAACCCATAAAGATTGCCTTCTCCTTGAAAAGAAAAATTGGTTTCTTTTGTGTGGCCCTTGTCATAAACAGATGCTTTTTGTCACAACATTAATGTTTATTATAATATAAATCGTTACCTTAGTCTGAAAAAGTGCTAAGTCCATTTTTTCAAATTATTCATGAGACAAAAAACTGTCTTAAGATTTTTTAGTAGACTTTTTGAAAATCTGTAAATGCAGTTTGTTTCTTTAGTCCATCCTCTTAAATTACCAGTAGTCGTAGGATTTTAAAATAAATCATCTGCGTACTTACAGGATTTTTGGACTTCTCACATTTGCTCTTTGAAATTTCATTTTTTTTAGTAGGGACTTATCATATTTTTCTTAAATATGTTTTCTTTCTGGAATTTAATTTAAGGAATTTTTTCTTATGAAGCGAACACCGCTGCAACGAATTATAAACTTGATAAAACTATTGAGTAAATTTATTTGGTGTTTACAAGAATGTAGTTATTTCATTGGTGTTGATAAACAAAATATTAATTGGTTAACAATAAATAAGAATAAGAATTATTAATTTAAAGAAAAAGAAATAAATAATAATAAACAGGTATATTTTTGCCTTATAGGGAACATCCAATTGCTTAAAATTATACGATTATGTTGAATTCAATAGTGTATTTATTTTAAGCGGAAGCTTTCAATGTTAAAAAAATAGGTACAGAATATTTAGAAAAACAAATCATAAATGAGGTACTAGGGGCTTAATCCGGTGAATATGGTGGATAAGGTACCAATTCGTTGCCCAATTCATAGAGCTTTGCCATTGAGACTGCACACGGCACACGTTTACATTTATGGTCAATTGAGAGCAAACGCGGCACCCATCTTGCCAATAGCTTTTTCATATGCAAATGTTCATGCAAAATGTTGAACACACGTTCATATAATATTTTTACCATTTCAACTTGACTACGCGATCATTCACAACGATATCGAGGAGTTTCTTGATATTTTCTACAGCAACCACCTCTTTTGGCCTTCCTGTTGATGGTATTGTTGCAGTGCTTGTTCTGCTGCGTTTAAATTCAGCAATCCAATATTTTACCATGTAATCTGACGGAGCAGATTCACCGTAATGTTTATCGAGCTTTTCTTTTGTCTCTTTCGCCGTTTTCCCTTTCAAATAATAGTGTTTAATCACTGCGCGAAATTCACTTTTTTCCACTTTTCAAGAAACACAAAAGTTGCTTACTTCAAACGACTACAACAAATAAACTAATCGATGACGTTCGACAGATCGCAATTTCTAAAAAAAAAAACGTTTTTGTGATTGTGCTGCCATCTAGCGCTAGGTAGCGTTAATATCAATCCTCCCTCGTAGATCATCATAAAAACAGTGATGGTCTTTGGGTAACGTCAGTTTTAAAAGTTGCAGGTCTTCATATTTGCTTGCCGTTATATTCTTTCTTATATGAATGATTAATTTTCATTGAATGAATAGGTTTTATATTTCTATTTATTTTCTGTGATAAATTTTTCCACTCTTCGGTGAAACGAAGCTTATACTTTATTTCACAATTTGGTGTATAGATATTTAATTGTACGAATATCCGTTACCTTGTGATCTCCTTTACCTCGTCCAGGCCGAATGCTTTTACAAAATTGCAACGTGTTGACATGTTTAAAAAACGAAAAGTCCAAATAAGTAACGTCGTATTGGTCAGACTTTTTCCCGGCTTTTCTGCATATATCAATATATTCAGCAGAGACAGCAATATTTCTGTTTTTAATTGCACATTCAATGATGGAGTCTACACTATCAGCTTCCATTTGTGTGTGGCCAATTTACAAGATTTTTTGTTCAATCGTTCAATTCAGCAAGGCATTGCTCATTATGGTGTTTGATGTAATTCTTTATAATCCAATTCGAAAAGAAAAGACTTTCTTAAAAAAAATTGTTCCTTTCAACTGGACTTGGCATATTTTCTTACTTTAAATTTTTTTTTTGGACAGCATATTTGCCTACCACTGCATTCCAGCCAAAAAAAATTGTATTGTTTTTGCTTGTAAATGATGTATTTTGAATTATACTAATAAGCTACATGAAAATCTCAATTTCGACGAAAAGTGGACTTTATATATATATATATATATATATATATACATATATATATTTTAATTTTAAACCATTGTTTCTTGTGTTTGAGTGTATATTTTTCTTTTTGTCGTCTTAATATAATATGCCAAATTACTCATAACGAAAGGCCTGACTGACGGCCTGTTTGCTTTTGTGACAAATGCAATAAAATGTCATCATTTTTTGTTTTTTCAAAATTCCTAATGCATCGTCGTGTTGTTGTTTATAATTTTAGTTATTTAAAATTTTAAATATGTAATGTTTAAAACAAAACCAACAATTGCACAACAATCTGAAATCTTTGTAGAAGACATGTAAAGAAAATGAATATTATTTGTATAATTTAAAAAAAATCACTGCTTGACACCACTGATGGGGATTGTGCCCGATTGTTTTGTAAAATTATTGTATTTAGGCATAAGCATATGTGTGAATGGGCTTGTTTTTTTTCAGATCAAAGTCCCCGTCAGTTCTGATGGTTTTGAAGAAATGTCGTGAACTTCTATCAAGAACGGTTTTAATTTATTTAACATCGAAAAAAGTAAATGGGTGTAATAAATGTGACCATAGATTAGATTAGAAAAGGGGGAAGACCAGCACTGCGACACCTCATAGATCTTTTGTGCCATAGATCTGTAAAGTTACGGTCATACTTGGCAAACATTTGCCCAAAAAACGTAACCACTACTTTTGCTTAGGGTTATTGTGATTTAACTTGGTTTTTATATCGCAAAGTGAAGTCAATTATGCTGCAAAATGGTATTTTTATATTATTTAAAATAAATGCGAACCCATATATAAAAAATATTGGATTTAAAGAAAATACAAATTTAGCTTGTCTGTTGGTTACGTTTTTTTAGGCAAATGTTTGTCAGATGTGACCGTACCTTAAGTTAAATTATATCAACATCTGTATGACTCTCCTTATGAAAGTCAACACAGATATTGGAGATAATATCATTCAAACACAGATATTCAGAATGAAAAACACGCCCTCTAGTGTTACATAAAACGATACAATCGCAAAGAATGTGTGCCGCTGTCTCGTTATCCTCTAAGCATAAACTACACAATGGTGAACGAACTTGATTACTTTTCCACAAAAGATAATTCAGTCCAAAGTGGCCAGAAAGAAAACCAGTAACAAGCCGTAAATTATTCCTGTTGAGGTTCAGTATGCCATTATATGAAAATGGCTGCATCAATGGTTTGGCCTACCTGAAAACAGCAGTAGTCAGCCACATTTAATGTGACCTCAAAAAAGCTGAAGAAAAGCTCCGGTTTTGTTTATTGGCAGACATTTAATAGATTAAAATAAAACTACAAATTATATTGTAAATTCATTTAACCAGCAAAGAAAGGCGAATTCATGACAGGTGAACTCGCCAGCTCAGCTGACTTATTGTGTTTTATAATCTTCCATTGTCAAAATGAGCTTTTTGGTACACTTTTCTAGTTTTAAATTTGTCTTGAACCGTTTAGATTGACATTCAAGAATGATATTTTCCAAAGCGAATTTTCTTGCGATTTGTCTTCCACCAAAGTATTAATGACCTATGGTCTTTGCAGTGAAGCAAACCAGAGCTTTTAATGGGAATCGAACACACAACCTCCGATTATAATTAATTTTTCCTATCATGACATTATATTGAAATTTGTGCAATTGTTTTTAAGATTTCTTTTTGCATTTATTTTTCTATTTGTTATTATTTTTTTTATTGGCATTTTAATTTTTGATAATTTTGCATTGGATTTTTTTTTTGAATCGAAATAAAAAGTTATCCCCAGATTTAATCCATTTCATAAGAATTAGAATATAAAAGTATTTTTGGATAATCAAAGCGCAAAATGAGTACTTTATAACCAAATGAAATTACAAATTTTACGGCTCAAATACAACTCTGTATGTCTGAAATATACAATACTAATCCGAGCTAAATTTTTCTTAACTTCAAATTAAAGCGCTGGGCATACTACAATGAGGTTATGTTTTAGCTTAAATCGGCTTTCCTCCGCTCATTAAATTGTAAATGAAAAGACACCGCGATATCAGATTATTGCGCGACTGAGTAAGAATAACAACTACAAAAGCATTAGCATTAGACGGCATAGTGTCATCCCTGCTCCCCTTCGTGGTTAAATTCACATTTATTTACCTATTAAAAGGTATTACGAATATATAAAATGAATATCAAATGTTTTTACACAAGTTTACGACAAACAGGAAAATATATTTTTATAATTCAATATTGCTTACAGAAATCGTTGCACATTGAACAGTATTCTTTTTAATTAAATTTTTTTTTCAAAATTGTCTTAACTGTGGTGATGACAAGTCGAAATTGAGGTATTCAGAATTTTTTTTTGCTAAATCACTAGTGACTTGTCATCAAGTGTGCTTGCCATCATCAGAAGAGCAGGGGAATTTTTTTTCTTCAAAATTTAAAGTCTTCTAAGATCAAGGCTGTGTCAGGGTAATTTTATGAATGAATACCACTCAGTTTTACACATAAATGACATAAAATTGTAGAGCTAAAGCATCAAAACAACAACAACAACAACAGCACCTAATGCAATAGCATTGTTGTTTTTTGTTGCAAATAAAGTTTCAAATCAAATACTCAGCTCTGTGTTTTAATTGACAACTTTTATAAAAAAGTTTATGAACAAAAAATGTTGAATAATAAAAAAAAGGGGGATGACACATAAACAATTTATGTTATATTAACACACAGGCACACACACATATATATACACAAAACATTAAATGGAAACAAAATTCCCATCGTACGTTTATTGTAGTTGAGATTGTAAAAATAATAGATGTCTACACAACAGTGCGGGATAAACTTAGTGGATCAAGGTAAACAAGTGTTAAAAAAAGCTCTTGTGATATGATGAATTACAAAATAATGGATTTTGTGCATCTGCAACAATATTATAAAAAAACCCTAAAGCTTGTAAGTAATTATTTGACCTCAAAAGCTATTCCACTTTCAAAAAGATGCAACTCGTAACATTTGCTTGACTGAAATTCCAAGAGCAAGTGAAGATGGCCTTCCATGCAGAGGAAATGCTTGTTGGCATTTAGAACTAGGGATGCATCATTATGCCATTTTGCCGATATGATACAGATACTCCCAACAAAATGATCGACAATACCGATTCATATTCATATTATTTTTGTTTAAAAAATAAAGTATGCATTCTCTAATTTTCTGGAGAATGACGGTTTCGCAAGTTCGAGCCCGTTTACATTATGCAACTTACGTCGCTGCAATTCTTACTTCTTGTTGGCGAAAGGGTAGAGAGAAAATAAAAGGAGTACACACATGCATGTACTCTTGAAATTCGTTTTGTTCTCTAATATTCATTCATATAAAATTTCACAATGTAAACACAAACGCAACTTTAAAGAAAAAAAGAGCGACAAAAGTTACCAAATGTAAACTGACACTCTGTTTGAACAAGATCTGCATTATAAAATAGTCTCTCAGATGCGACAGAACTAGGGTTGCCATTCGTACTGTTTTTTGTCAAATGCAGTGTTTTATTCACAACACCTAAAACAGTACGCAAAAGTACTGTTTTTCTTCTATTTGTACTGTTTTTGTACTATTTTTTCTATATACCTATTACACATTTTTTATAAAAAATTTTTTGCATTTTTTTATGTATACGATATTTTTTGTATAAAAATTGTTTGAAACGCTCTGTTTTTATTCCACTTCGTTTCGTCCAAGCAAAGAATGTTTGTAAATATGAATGTTATGTGTTTTTTCTTATGTTGTCTTGATGTGTAATTAAATTAATATTCATTAAAAAATATTAAATACACGGGAATATCCCTTAATTAAACGGTAAGATCTCTATTATAAAAAGTATATTTTTATGTTTTTTCATTGTATTTTTTTCTTGATTAGTTAAAAAGGGAAAGAGATTAAAGTGAGTATGGAGCCTTAAACAGTTCTACCGATCTGGCAGAAATTAACTGTCAATCGCCTAAAATAGTCCATAGAAATTGACATTGTCTTTACAAAAATTTATTAAAAATAAAATTATAGTCGACTTTAAAAAAAATTTTTCTTATTGTTGAGCCTAAATATTTTTTTTCTCAAACTATAATTTATTTTTTGTTAAATTTTGATTTTAAGTAGAATAATAATTTCTATGGATAATAAAGTAAAAGTCTGCTTTAAAATTGTTAATTTTTAAAATGCTATTGATGTTTTTTTAACTACCTGTTCGTCGATATCAAAAGAACATTTTCTTTCGAATAATTACATTTGAAACAAAACAACTTTGAAAATTTTGTTTTTGTTTTAAATGAAATTATACGAAAGAAAATTTTCTTTCGATATCGGCGAACAGGCAGTAAGTTATAAATAATTTTTAAATGTATTAATTTAATATTATTTTAATTAAAAAAAAAAAACAAAAATCAATTGAATTTTTAAAATACATAAATATTAAAGATAATTTTTAAGTTCAATTCGTAGTTTTTCAATTGCCAGTTTCGAAATTAAATTAATTTCGAAATTTTAAATTAATTAATAAATTTTGAAATGTATTAGATCATTTTTAAAATATAATTTGAAACTATTGTGGGTAGTTATGAAATACAGTTAAAAATGGTGCAGCATTGGTAATTCGTTTATTCAAACCAACCTTAATATCATTCGAAAAACGACATTTAATTTGTGCTTTTGATCACGTTAGTAACTTAAGATACTATTTATAGGCCGAAAAGATCTATATGTGTATGTATGTATATTGTATTTTGAAAGAAATGCAATATTTTTCGTTACGTTCTCAGAGTTTTTAATATGGTTTCCGTTTTTATTACCTTATTTTTTTTAAATATATAATATTAAATTAAATTAATTAATGAATTAAAAGTTATGTCACCGTTCTGCTAGTCTTAAAATGTTTTTATGTTTCTTATTGACTTATTTGAAATTAGAATTTGATGTATTGAAGTAAAAGTTATGTTATCAATAAAGAAAGGAATGTACTGTTTTGTTTTGAAAAGTACTGTTTATTTTCCTCAATGTACTTATTTTTGTTTTTCAATTATGGCAACCCTAGACAGAACAAATTTGAAGTCTTAAGTACTTCTGCACTGTATTCTTTAAGTTCGGCTATGACATGTTATGCGCCTGCAAATAAATGGTTATGCGTCTCTAGATATATTAGGAGATTTTAGATATCTCTCGACTTCTTCTGTAGCAGAACTCGAGTTTATGATCGACAGAGGCTCATCTTCCTCAGATTCTCTAATAATAGCAAATATAGACAAAGTTATATCAAAGGCATAAGAGCAAGTCGTTGTTTTTAATCTGTTGAAACAGTTGCAAAATTCAAGGAAATTATTGTATTACTCTGTTTAGATTTTATACGCGTAGGTTTTTTTATGCAGCCCAATTAGCATTGAAATTATTTAAGCAGTTCCACGAACTGAACTGCTGTTAATGTTTATTTATAAAAACATTTCAAAAATATCTTTATATCCATAATAAAAACAACGTCGATACCGATATATCGGCAAACCTGAGACATCGCAAATATATCGTCGTCGTTATCGGATGCATCCACATTTTGAAATACACAATCCTAGAAAAGTTACTAAAAGCATTTCTATTGACAATAACATTCCCTGTGGAAGTGACTCCCGAGCATTTTCTTGAAATTTAAATATTTTGAAAATTATTTTTGATTTGAATTTCATAAATTTCATCAACCACTGTATCCTAATAAAACAATTACAGTGCACTCGGGGTATAGTGAACACTTTGTAATATGAACTACCCGATATAATGAACTGGCTATTTTTTACATTAGTTACTCTAAATAGTGAACTCCACAAACCTCTATAAAGTGAACACAGTTTTTTGCACAATGATTGACAACAAAAAAGCTAAGCTTTTTCAATACCGGTGTTTCTCTTGATATTCATTGTGTTTGCATTCTTTTCTTGTTTTAATAAACATTTAATGAGATGAGTTTAAAATTCGATCATTACACGTGTTTATATGTAAATTGATTGATTGATAAAAAAAGACATTTTCTTTCCATTAAAGGAAACAAGAAATTCTAAAAGAACTAGAAAATGGAGTAGAAGCTACTGTTCTTGCAAAGAGATTTGATGTAGCAAAATCCACAACAAGTGGCATAAAAAAAACAAAAACAAAGTGGAAGCCGGAGTTCCATGCTTAAGTAAAAGTGCCTTAAAAGTAAGACATTTCGAAAAGCAGAATATCCGCGTCTCAAAAAAAAAGACTTCAATTGGTTTTTAAAACAGCGATCTATAAACACTTACTAATAAGCGGTGAAATGATTATGCAAAAAGCCAAAAAACTGCATGAAGAATTGAAATTCCCAATAAGACATATGTTTCTAGCGGGGGAAATTCTGCTCCAGGAAGAAAAATTCAAAAAGCCAAAATAACATTTTTGGCATGCACGAATGCCTCTGGACTCCATAAATTAAAACCTCTAATTATTGGACACGCTAAGAAACCTAGATCTTTTAAATCAATTGAAATTCCTGTAAACTACCAAAGTTCAAAAAAATGCTTGGATGCCCTCTGCAATATTTAAAGAATGGTTTCATAAGTCATTTGTCAACTAGGTTTGGGGTTTAATTTTCTTTAAAAAAACTAAGCTTTTATGTTTTAAATTTAGGTCAAGGCATATTTAAAAGGAAAAGGCCTACCAATAAAAGCAATGCTACTCCTTGATAACGCGCCTTGTCATCCTCCAAAATATTTTTATTACTGAATAAAAAAATCATTATTTTTTTACATTATATGAATAAAATTTTTTTTATATTTCTTAAACTGTATATAGTGAAATTCTTGATATAGTGAACAGGCCTGTGCATTAATTAGTTCACTATATCCCGAGTGCACTGTATTTCCATTTAGTTGTTGACACATGATTACACTTTGTTCTTTTCCAATCTTATTTTTTGTTTGTTTTATTTGTAAAAAAAACTGAACGTTAAAGAAAATTAAATGTTTGTTTGTTCTTGTATTCATTCATTCATTCATTGTTCTGATCTGAATATTAAATGCATTTGTTATTATTATTTTTTACTACGATTTAGTTTGTGGAAGTTGTTGTTGTTGTTGTTATTATTGTTGTTCGCATTTGTGGCAGTGCGTGGCATAAATTTATGTATGTGCATAGATGTGTCGTGTCATGTCAAGTGTGTTATGTTCCCCATCTCCCGCTTCGCCCGACGTGTCTTACAAAACAGGAAATGCTTAATTTTTTCTATTTAATCGACTTTGTTTTTCATTTAGCCGGACGATTCGTTGAAATTTAAAATGAAATAATAAAACAACAAAAACATTATTTATTTGTTAATTGATTTTAGTTTTTATTTAAGCAGGCGACACTAACAATTGATTGCAATCAATTTGTTTCTAATTCTAACATTTGTTTAGATGAAGTTATCTTTTTTAAACTGAGAACGTGAAAAGAATTTTGTGTACGATTATGATGGTTTTGTTTTTGTATTAAGAAATTCTTGCTTAAAAACATTGATATGCTTCCGCTGTTCTTCTACAGATAGTTTTAGCTGCAAGCAGAGATCGAAATGCATAAGGGGATCATGTTCATGTGCATGTGCGTACATACATATGTACATGTATGTGGCATGCAACACATTGTGTATGTTTCATAAAGAAGGCATACTCGATTTAAAATGTCGTATTTACGTATTTATATTGAAAGATATCTTTTAATAATTTTATTTACCATCATAATTTGAAAAACATTTCGGAATAATATTTGGGAATAACTTCCTCAAATACTACCTCTCTCAAATTTCATTAGAAACATTTGCAAACGTTCACTCTTGGCGTTGGAGATTGATTTTAAATCATTCTCAATATTAGATAAAAATTGTGTTTTTGCCGTCCAACAAACACAAAGTCAAACGTTTGAAAAATTATAGTAAATCATACTCGTATTATCTTTGGATATACAATTTTATTCTCAAATTTTTTCAAACATAGGAAGAAGTTTGAATTCGAATTATTAAAAATAATGGTCGCGTTCATAAGTCGTAACTGTTGCGAAACCGTTGAGTGTGTAGAAATGGCAAATCCCTGCCAAGAAAAACTCCATTGTAAATTCTATGTTGTCCATACTTTTTAGTATAAGCCAAACTAATTAATTTAGCAAATTTAAATTATTTCTTTTGCATCATTATCCAATTATTCATCAAGCCGTTTCTAAGACGTAACTGTTGGGCTCAACAGTTGACAACAGTTTCACAACAGTTAAGCTCAACAGCTAAGTCTTATGAACGCGACCAATGTGATTCGAATTAAATGAAAGTTTTACAATTCAAATGTAAGAGAAATTGAAGCACCAACGAAATAAATTAATATTCTGCATTTATTTACAATCCACATTTGAGAACAAAGTTTGAGATTAAGTCTGAGAATAAACCCATTTCTCAATTTGAGAATAAAATATTGTCGTGGATGCCGTGTTTCTCTAGCTACATGGAAAACGATTTCAAACGTTTATCATAATATAACATGAAGTTTGAAATCAAACCATTTTCAATTTGAAAACGGGCCTGTGTGCTTGATGGGGTATTTACGGACAGTGATGTCAACTTTTTGAAAGTAAAATGCACCACAAAGTTTAAGAAAGTTCTATAAGGCTTAATTTCGTGTTAAGAAAATCAAATTATAAAAACAATTACGTTTTTTTTATAAATTTAAACGAAAAAGAGGAAAAAACAAGATAACTGTTAAGAAACTCTAAAAATGTTTCATCGAATGAAATTTATCGTCAGATTTATTCTGGCCATAAAGTTTGTATTTAATGAGAAAATTAAATCTAACAGTGTCCTCTAAGATCTTCCTTTAATTTGCTCGTTAATATATCACAAACTTAAAATAATTTATACAACATTTTATTTACCCACAAATGGAGTCTTTGAGGTCGTTAACTTGTTTCGAAAAAGTCTAGCTGCTTTTTGTATTCCATACACAACACTAAGGGCCTGTTCATTTAAATGCAAATGAAAATTTTATTTGAGCCTTTAAATTCAGTTTCATATTTTTGCTTTAAATGCGCTTTATTACGGTTATCGAATTTTCGCCTTCGACTTCGGCGAGTTGTAGTATATTAAAGAAGCACTCATTTACAAAGCATTAATTTAACTGCTATTAATTTTCAGAAATCACATGAGTTTCCATCTCTTGGCTTACAGAACAGGTCTCTCTATTTTCGGCATTATTAATACATAAAGTTTTTAAGTATTTTTCTTATTATCAAAATTCATTAAATTATTCGAGATATAATCCACAATAATTTTCAAAAACTTGTTATTTGTTGTGGGTTGTGGTTATGCCAGATCATTCTTCGGCCTTCAATAATGTTTTCGAAAAGTTTCCAACCATTTTAAAATGAATATAGTATTAATTTATTAGTTGTAGTATTAATTGATAGTTTAAAAAAATGGAGAATGTATCTTTCGTTTAAAATTTCTTGACTTTAAATGTGAACATCAGCTTGAATTCCACTTTTAATCTCAATCCTTTGGCTCTGGAAATAATGAAACTGTATTTTGCAAACGCTTGACTTTTGTGTTTGTTGGGATGCATGTTTATATATATTTTTATATTGATGTTTGTGTGTATGCTTTCAACCACTTTTTTGCTTTACTTTAGCTGATACAAACAAGTTTGTTTTTCTTCTCATTTTGTTTTATATAATTCTCAATTCGTTTATATTTATTTTTATATATAGACTTGAGTTTTTGTTATCCAGTAAGTTTGAACAAAAATTTTATCTCTTTTTACTTTTTCATGGTGGGATCCTTTGTTCGGATCTTAGGATTTTGAGCATTGAGTGTTCCGATATAATAATAAATTTCATATAAAAATTATATAGAGCGTGAAAATTTGTGGCTACAGTGGAGAAATTGTTATTTTTTTTTTAGATATTCTGACCAGTTTCCGAATAATTAGTCGAAAACTGTATTGCTTGAAAATATGTGACATTTATTAAATGTATGCATTTCAGGGTAGAGCTGCAAAACTATCAATTAGAATTAGGTCGTTCAACGTTCCTTCTTTAATTTGAACAGTGTAGTAACGAGTGAAATTCTCTCTCGTTCTTAAGCATGGTACTCTGTTCATCATTTCGTGCGAACTGCTGTTAAAAGTTCATATAAAAAAAATTCGTGCGAAATAATTGTAAAAGAATATGGCCGAAGTTGTACTCTGTTCATCTTGTAAAAACATACGAAATGTTTCTGGCAGCATTATTTTTTCAACCACAACATGTTTCTGGCAACATATTTTCCAACTGCGAAATAATATAAGCATCACTTATTTCGTACAGAATTATAAACAACAGGTGATCAGATTTTACTTAGCATTAAATTTATTGCGCACAAATAACTAAAATGATAGAAAATAGTGTAAAAATAACATAAAATGTAGGTATGGGTTTTTTGCAGAACGTATGACTTCAAAGAACTCCTCCGCAGCAGCTGCGATTTACATTAATTGATACGTTGCTCTTAAAATTATTTTGTTCTCTATTTGTTTTCACACATGGTTTTTGTTTACATAAGAAAAACAATGTTGTTTACTTCAAGGCAATAAAAACGATAAATTTCTTCTAAATCTTAGCGTTGTCACCACTGATCAGTTGTCAAAATTTTCAAACGAAATAATCGATGTTGCTCAACATTTTTCGCAAATTCAAACAGAGTACTAAGCATTAAAGACGTCAACAAACATTTGTTATTGTTTCTTCATTTTCTGGCTATACTAAAAAAGTTCTATAAGAGCTTTCGTAAAATATTTGTAAAAAATAATAACTGTTATGAAATAAATTGTCAATAAAATATTGTCCATTAAATATTCAACACTGATCTCTATACAAAAAGTCAACCTTGTTCTAAGTGTACAGAATATGTGAACGAAATAATTGTAACATTCATACAGATTTTGACATTTATCAGAACAAGTTAATGATTCCTCAAGACGGTTTGCAATTGCGGAACGAGGAACGTTTGGATAGCTCCGCATCGTTTCAGTTAGGGAATCGTTCAATGAAACTATGTCGTTCCGGAACGACACAACTCCACTATCGATATTTGGCTCACTCGATAGTTTGCTTAAAAACTGTCGATAAAAGCAAATTTATGTGAAGTACATTCTTTATGTTTTGTCTTTGGAAAGTGTTAAACTCAACAGAAAAAGTATTTTTGCAAATGCGTAATTCGTTTGCTTGACACCTTAAAGAAGTTTAATATGGAGACCTTTATATTATGGAATTATAGATGTAATTACATTAAAACAAGTTGTTTACCCTTTAAAATATAAGTCCGCAATATCTTAGTGGGTAGATCACATGTCGCTCCTTTATTGCAACGTAGTCATATCTGTAAAATACTCGTTCGTCAGAAAACGAGTTTAAAGTTTTTAATTTACACACATAAATGGAATAATGAAAATGTATTCTACCCTCGAGAAGTGAGTAAACAAAATATTTGTATACATTTTTTTACACAAAATAAACAGCGATACAAAAACTTAAAAAAATCACGTTTTTTGAGATATTACTATGTTGCAATAAAGGATCGATGTACTCAAATCAAAAACAATGTGATTTTGTATTCAAAATTTGTATTTTTCGCTCATTTGGTATATTTTGTACAATGTACGTAAAGTTTCGTTTATATGTTGCATGCTTTTTTTTTGCAGTGTACCAATGCGGAAATATTATTTGCAGAAATATTAAAATATCAACATTTAAACAATTTCATATTAATTTTTATTGTTGTCAATTAAAAAAAAATTAATTGAAAAAATAATTGCCTGCAAATTTCTTTTAAATCTTCAAAACTCTCATGAATACTCATGAATTTTATATAATTTATTTTTAAAAATACCCTCCAAATTTTCAATGTCATTAACCTTTTGCTCAAGCAATTGAAAATTCTCTCAACTTAACAATCTTGTAAAATTTTCTTCACAAAACCATTGTTTTCCGCTAATTAAAAATTCCAAAAGAAAAAATAAATTTATTATTGTGGGTAATTTTCAATTGCATATCAATTTTAATTTTCACATTAAAATTAGCAGCAGTTGAAAAAAATAAATACATTTTTTCAACATTTTCTTTAACAAAATAAAATGTTTGTTTGCTTTCTTTTTCTTTTCGATTTTTTTAATGTGAACTAATTAATTTTTTTAATGAAATTATACGTATAAATTTTCATAAATTACGCAGTTTCACACAACGCTGCATTTTGAAAATACTTAAAGATAAAATTAAAAAAATATGTATTTATATTTTTATTTTTTTTAAATACATAATACATTTTAAATAAAATTTATTTTCAAATAAAGTGTGTTGGCGGTAATTTAAAGTTTTGTTTTGAATTTAGAAAAATTCAAAATTATGGAGTTTTCTAATAAAGGCGAGTCGATGTTAAGCTGCTGCAAAATAACAAAAATAAAAATGAATTTGTAAACTTTTCTTTTTATATATACATATATTGTCATATTAATGAAAGATGAAGTCCTCATAAGCGCAATCATATTTTTTTTCAAATCTGTGTAGATTCTTATGCTTTTAAGAACTACCAAGAAAAATTAAATTGAAAAACTAATTTTCAATAAATTTCATAAAATGCTTTTTGCAAATTTTACCATTTGAACATTAAAACTCAAATGATTTTTGAACTTATTGCAAATTAGATCATTTTTGTTGATGTTTGCAATAAACAAGATGAAAGTCAACAACAGAAATTTTTAAGGTCAAAGGCAAATAACTCATCGAAAACTTTGAGGACAACGTAATGAGTTAAAATGCTATTATTTCAACAAGGCGATGTCATTGGAAGAAAGTAGTACTTGTCACTTTAGCTCACAAATGACGACTTGAAAATTTCAATATCTCGAAGTCATCGAATGCACAAAACACAAGTCTAATTTGAATAATGAGTTTGTGCCTTTTCAGCAGTCGTTGTGTTTGATGGGCAAAATTTTACTCAGTGTTCTATTCGTCAGACGTGCAAGCTCTGCCATTACTCCACTCGTATAATAAATTGCTTTTTTTGTAATGTAATTTGTGTTCAAAAGCATGTCGTTCTTAATGCAAGTTATTACTAAGGATTTGCTTCTACCTTTTGAATTATCAAAGATATGTAACTTTAAAAAGTTAACGTCGTCCTCTACACTCATCAATTATTCCAACAGGATGGTAAAGAATTTGATTCTCTACGTGCCCTTCTATGATTTTTGTATAAGCAACCAGATGAGAAGTTAAAATACAGATCTTTTAGCACTATTTTAACTGCAGGCACTGCAGATTAAATTCAACCAGTTAGTTTTTGCTCTTATTGAACCACTAGACTCTTTCTTGGGGAATTTTCTTAAGTCACCAGCCAACATGACCCAGGCCATTAATCAAATACTGCCGAATTTATGTAGCAGAATCATTCATAATAGACAGAGTTAAATAAGTTAAAATAAAAATAGCGTGCGATAAATTTTTTTCAAAGGAACTTTTTGGCTCAAGTTTAAATCATGAATATAAAATTTTGTTCCCTTACGAATTTTTTTTGGTAAAATCAAAATGCTTTTATTAAGAAACTTAAATTGAAATACAGGGTGTCCGCCGGGAAGGCACACTACTTTGTTTTGCCGCCATTTTGGTAAACATTAGTCGACAGTCCATATTTGGCGGTCGTGGAGTGGCAAATTTTTTATTACAGCTCGCCCATCCGAACACCGATTTTTATGAAAAAATCATAATGAGTGAAGAGGCACATTTTCATTTGAATGGTGGATATGCAATGGAAAACCCTCAAATTATTCATCAGGCACCTTTGCGTCCATTAAAAGTGACAGTCTTGTGTGCAATTTGTTGAGGAGGGCCCATTGGACCTTACTTCTTTGAAAATGAAAACGGCGTAACGGTAACTGTGAATGGGGAGCGATATCGTGATAAGATTGAAAACTTTTTAACGCCTCAACTGCATGCTTTGGGCTTCATTAACATGTGATATCAACAAGACGGTGCCACATCGCATACAGCCAGGATTGCAACGGAATTATTGCGAGACCTCTTTCCACAACAAGTCATTTAAAGAAATGGTGATGTTGATTGGCCTCCACGGTTGCCTGATTTGACTGCTCCAGACTTCTTTTTGTGGGGATATCTGAAAAGCAAGGCTTATGAAAACAAACCAGAAACGCTTGAGCAACTCAAACAAAATACTCGTGATTAAATTAATAAAATACCGCGTGAAATGTGTGAGAATGTAATGAAAAATGTGCTCAAAAGGGCTCGCATTTGTGAGGCTAACAGAGTCGGACATTTATCTGATATTGTATTCCATACATAATTGCCGACATTAAATAAATCAATTATCAATATAAGATCCATTCTCTTTCATTTAATCAAAAATTATAAACAAACAAATTAGTATACCTTCCCGGTGGACACCCTGTATGCATGTATATTAATTATCAGACTAACAGAACCGATCTGCACTGAATTCGAGGTCTTAGTATCTTCGCATCAGCGTTCAATTTTGGAACCTCAACTATTTAACCGAACTATTTATATTTAACAAATTAGAATATGAAAATTTTTTAATGCAAATTAAATTAAATTAATGTTTAAATAGCGCTGGCAAACTCAAAGAGAGTAATAATATACAGAATAATGAGATGGGAATTTCGTACTAACCGAAATTAATTTAATTTGTAAAAATACAATTCCAATATACTGTGAACGTAGTTTAATAGTTTTAATACGGATGGGCCATTGTCTTTACTGTTTGGTGACAGTGGCCGTATTTGTGGGCATACTGATAATATGAATAGAATATTTCCATAACATTTTTTTCTCGACTTACTTATCTTCAAACACATGTTCAAACGTTGACAATAAAGTCGTACCACTTGGACGCTCTGCAAAACCGTGAAACTTGTCATGGTGTTTGAAATTAGCGACTGTGAATAGTAAACAGATATGACAGATATCACACGGACCTCATTGGAGACCCCATTAAATCCTCCTAAAATCACCTGAAATTTTTTACAGATAACTGTCCATCTGTTGTCATTACCACACTTTTGATTTCTAGAATTTTTATTTCTAGCTTAGAGAGAACTGTTAGAGAACAAAGCCGTCCAAAATTTAAATGAACAGTTCTTTATTTTCTTTTTCTTTTAACTTAGCAAAAAAAAGCAAATGATAATAAATAGAAAAGACATTTTTAAATGCAAATAAAGACTTTGTTGACATTAATAAACACATTAACTGTACACAATTTATTCAATAAATAAAAATATGAAAATATGTAGTGAAAAGAAAAAAGTATTCAATAGAGTTTTGGAAATTTGTACCAGACTGAAATGAAAAAAAAAAATAGAAAGCAAATTGGTAGATGATACAAGTACGATATGTATTAACTGAAGGTGTGTTTATATTGAATCATGCGTGATGATCGTGATTAGTTTTTTGTTTCAATCAGGAGAACGTGCATGAACGTGAGAATAAAAAAAATTAAGCGTGAGTGGGCGTGCATGAGTACACTTGTCGCGTGATTGTTTTGTGATTTTTTTTACTTTATTGTAGTTTTTTCAATATGAATTTTTAATTTTTTTTAAATTATTTTATAGTTATTTTTTTGTAAATATTTCGTGAGCGTGAGTTTTTGTGATTGTGAGTAACTTGTTTTCCACTCAAGTGAGCGTGCATAAACGTGAGCCAAAATTATAAGGACGTGCATGTGTTAAATTTTTTATCGTGAGCCAGCGCGAAAACTCACTCATTTTCCCAACTCCAGTATTAACAAATGTTGGGCGTGCAGCAAGAGGAAAAAAATCTTTGGAATGTCTTGTCATTTTCTAACTGATATTAGATATTAGACATTTTTTGCACTGTCCCCTCTGTTTGTGTTGCTGAGTGAGAGGAGCAAAAAATAATTATTCTACATTAACGAGGAGTAGTATGTGAAAATATGATTTACGATGACTGACACTTTGGTATGCCAAGCATTAGTTTTCATTTATCTAATGTGCATGCATACATATTTTGTCTGTCAGCTCCATCTCTCACAGTGTATGTTAAGTGCATATTAAACTAAATTTTTGTGTTTATTATTATTTGTTAATTTTCTTATTTTTGTTTTTTGTGAAAAATTCAAGTGTAAAAAGTGTGTATGCGTTGTAATTCTATTTTGCAACTTTAATAGAGATTTCAAGGCTAACAGGCCAGAAATCTTGAGTAATGCAACATTTCAAACAGATGCTGCTTATCATCGCCAGCGCGTCATATCATTAAAAATACAACATATTATTCCCCCCCATTTGAAACCGCAACAAAAAATAATTGTCATTCATACTTGCACTCGTTTCTTTTATCTGTTTTTTTTCTTAAAAAAATGCAATAAATGTATATTTAGCATTAATATCTACATATTTAAGTTTTTCTTTCTTATTTAACAATATTGTTACTTGTTATTGTTGCTTAAGGCTTCTTTCTGTTTTAATTTGGCTGACTGTTATGGTATGCCAAACCATACTGATGGCATGACATGAAATTCGAATTGTTTTCAATTGAATGTCAGTTTTTTTTCTTCGTCTTCTATTTTTGTGGCTGTTAAGTAGTTGTTTGTTTTTCGTGCATTTGTGCACCATTGAAAAGATTTTCAATTACAATTTCAAACATGAAGAATTGAGTTGAATAAACTTTTAATTAAGTTGTAACAAACATTTCTGTCTGTTTTATTTTTGTACTTTTTGCTGTCTGCATTTGTTAATGAATGTTTGTTTTTATAAATAAAATTTAATTAATGATTTTTGTTTGTTTTGTTAGTTAATCATTAATTAAAATTTGCTTGGCAAATATTTAATTAGTTGAATGTTTGATTATGGATTTAAGTTTATGTTTTTGGTTGTCATTAACAACATGCGAGGCAATTACACTTGCACTGTGGTCTCAAAAATGCAAATATGGTATTTTGCAAAAAGTGAGTAATTTAGATTAATAGAATTTAAAAAAATATATATTCATGATGTCATTCACTTTTGGAGTTTTGCGAGGTCACTAGTGAACGCATTAAATTATTATGTTCATATTTGAGTTGATTTTTCCAATAAAACTTTATTGAAATTCGATGCATATGGCCAGTTTTTGATTTCATATTCAAATGTTAATTACCTTTAAGTTCAGTTAGGTTGTCAGTTGCTGAAAATGATATTGCGAATGACAACTGGTAACCATGAGTTGTGGATATTAGTTGCTATTTATTTCTTTTCCGGCAATTGCGTGCTTTCAATTGCCGACTGGCAATACAATTGAAATTCAGTTGTCATTCGTAATCGACCTATAAACTTATAATTTTCAATTACCCTCAATTTTTGAAAATTTTTAGAAATTTTAAATTTTTATCACAAGTAATCGATTCAATGCCATTAAAAGATGTGCACAATTTAATCTTGACAGGGGCTACCGAGGACGTGAAATAGCAATCTTCTCGGATAGTCAGGCGGCTATCAAGGCGCTCAGCTCATATGAGTTTACCTCTAAGCTGGCTTGGGAATGTCGCAGCAAGATTAATCAGCTAAGCAGGACGAATAAGATCACACACTGCTGGGTTCCTGGACATGCAGGGGTGGCAGGAAACGAAAACGCAGACGAAATGGCCAGGAAAAGGGCTAGTAAACCCATGGTCGGACCAAAACCGTTTTGTGGGCGTGGATTGGATAAAATCTGGGAAGATATATCAATGGTGACTAGAAGTACCCGGGAATATCACTGGTACAATATCCCTGGACTGATGCATACAAACCTAATGATTGGAACGTATAACCAAAACCGTTTCTCAGTTCATGAGAAAAAACAATCTAAGAACTTTCACAGGTTTCCTCACAGGCCATTGTAGACTGAGAAAACACCTCTACAGACTTGGCTTTGAGAATGATAGCATATTCTGAAGGACTGTGAAGCTTCATGCCACAGACGATATACACAATTGGGCAAGCTGGCAGTCTTGAGATTCCTCAGGAAAACAGGTCTAGATGAGGTGCTTTAGCACCTGGCAAGGGATACAATATATCTTTGGTCGCAGTGTCTTGTGTTTTCCGAAAAAGAACAATTCATTCATTCAATCGATTCAATTGCGAAATTAATTAAAACATGACCAATTCTTTCTCACTAAAAATGTTACGAACTTTAGCCAAAACAATATTCACTTTGGATTCAAAACCACTAACAACCAATTTGTTCAAAAAATAATCACATTAAATAAAATCTAAACAATTATACTTTTTTATAAAAACAGTAATTGAAATTTGTTTAGAAATACACGTTTTTCTATGCAAGTGCATTTTATATGGTACTCCACCAAATCAAATACAGTACAGACTCGGTTAACGTAGCCCTCGATAGCCGCAACAACTCGATATTCGCAACACCAAAATTCTTAACATTTGTGACTCTTTTTAATGCAACTTTTCAAAAAACAAGACCTCAATTAACGCAACTTTGCAAATAAAATTAAGAATCTCTCTTTCGTTTTGTTTTTTACTTTAGTTTTTGATTAACAAATTCAAAACTATAAACCTTTGTGCATGAAATCTCATGCTGCCTCCGTACAATAATCATTTTGATTTATCGCTGTTCTATGAATGACAAAGAATTTTTGCGTATTGCCTCTGTTTTTGAAACCAACGTAGTTTAAAATATTAGCTGTTTGCGAGCGGTTATTCTGTTATTCTATTAAGATAACAGCCGAAATTTTCAAACTTTTTCTGTTAAAAACATGAATCTTCAACTTCATAACAACCATCAGTAAAAATTTACATTTATTTATTTTAAATATGTATTTATTTTTACTCTTTTTTTCAATTAAATTATTGCATTTATTTTGAAAACTAATCTTTGTTGCTTTAATAAACCTTTTATTTGGTTTAAAATAAAGTTTTTAGTGGAAAACAGGCATAGAAATTTTTTACTCGGTCTTCGGAACAAACTCAGTTTTCACAACAGCCCAATATTTCTACTGGTTGCGTTAACCGAATCTGCACTGTATGTTCAATAAAAAATATAAAAATAAAAAAAACTTTAACCCTCTAATGCCTAAGAGTGCTTTAACGCACTCTTCAGAAAGTTATACCAACGTATAAACTACAATTTTTTTTATATTAAATAACCTTTTTTACAGTTGCTAAAAGATTTCGCAAAATATTTGTAAAAGCTTAGAAAAAAGGTCTTTTTAATCTCTTTTAAACCTATTTTTGTCAAGGACGTGCAGCTGCATGCACGACATTTTAGTGTTTTTTAGTTCTTCGATCGTAACGAAAATTTTTTTCCTGATATTATATACTTGTCTTTTATCATTTGGAACTTTGTTTTTTTGTTAATGGAGTGTTTTTATTACTAAAATAACCAAGGGTGCCTCAAGGGACTCATCAATCTTTTTTCACTTAACGAAATGTGTGATAAATAAAATGGTTAGAATTTTAAATTTGTTGGTTAGCTCGCCGTTTATGATGATGGCCTCAACAAGGCCATTTTCGAAGCGATATTAATCCATAATGCCGGGCAATAATGCTGTAACTATCCTATAAATTTGCATGCACGTCTGCTTATTACACGAACATGACTTTTTTTCTACCAGGGTGAAGGATGTGAGTTCACAGCCGAATGAAGCACTCTGACTTGTTGATTTTCATTAAATATTTTTTTGTTTGTACTTGTAATAACAAAACAAATAACCCATTCATTCATTCATTTATTACTTCCAAAAACTGAATTTGTTTGCAAGACATAAAATACAAGTTCATTAACCTCCTCTTATGGCTCTGTACTGGATTCTTCACTTGCTGTAATCTGATAACATCATCATCATCCCCTCCCTCATAATGATGATGGCAATGATCGCTGTCATTTTTTAATACATACACTCACGAGTGAGTGTTTGCCTTTTGTTTAATGAATTGCAAATAAAGAGCGAACAGCGAACATTCTTTTTCATTAACAACATCCGTATTTATGGACTTCATTAGTGATTTTTTTTGTACAACAGATTCATTGAATATATTTTTTTCTTTTTTTTTTTCGTCTGCATATAAAAGGCAAATTTTAGTGTGAAGTTTTTTACTTGTAAAAAGCAAAAATCTTTATTTAGATTATTTTTTCTTTTTAATAGTTAACAAACATGTCAATGAAAATGTGTGTAGTTTTCAGTATTTTTAATCTTTTTGTGCATAATTTTTTTAATACGTTTTTCGTCAACTCTACAAACGTTTTTGTTTGTTTGTTTGTTTTGTTTTATATTGTTGTTGTTTATACCTATTTGTCAAACATTTCAGTTTGAATTTGAAATTAAAAAAAAGTCATGCTGTTGTCTGGAGTCTGCTTTTAATTTCCGGCCTTTTACGTTTTACAAATTAATGTGATTTAAATCGCATTTAAAAATGAACATCTTTTGTGTATTTTTTTTATTTCTATATTATTTCGTTATGGCAGTTTTGTTTAATTAATTTATTATTTTTTCTTTATTTTTTCCTTTCTTCCAGGTGAGTTTGAATGCATTTCTGTTTAACGAGTGACAACATTTAATCATATTAAGGTAAAAAAATACGATATTCATTAAAGAAAAAAAAACTATTTTAATTAATTTAAATGTCTTAAATCTGTTTAAGCACATTTCATGTAACCAATTACTAAACTTGAATTTTCAATGATCAATGTCAGGATTTTCCCAGAGATTTTTAACATGTGTAATTATTAAGTTGCGGGGTTTTCAACCTCCGACTAAAAGAAAAAAAGAGTGTTATATGTACATATTGCTTATTTACTCAAACAACGTCATAACTCGAAAACCGTGATTTTTGAGGTAAGAATGCAGAATTATTCTCCGTGTCGTTCTTCATATTGTGTAAAAAATTCATACAACTCTTCTTACTCAACTCCTGAGAGGAGACTAGTTTTTTATATTTCGATTGAGTTGTGGTTAAATTAAAAAATTTAAATATTTAAGCTATTGCATACCTTTTATCCCGGGCTTTGAGCGCGGCGACCGAATCAAGAAATTCCGTAACGAAAAAACCTAACACTAAGTTTGTTTCTTAAGTCTTTTGTTTTTTTTTTAAAGTATTTGAATCGCCTAGCGTATTTTAACCCCTAAGTAGGCTACTGATTTCATTAACATACAGTATTGCCAAAGCAGATTTTTACATGTAGGAAAACACAAAATGGCGTACTTACGAACAATCGCTGTTGACTAAAAATGATAAACAAACATACAATTCGTAGGTTTTTAAGCGGTATTTTCCAGATATTTAGAGGACATCAAGTCTGAAACTTATGTTTCTTATTTCAGTTACCATAAAACCTATAGTTTCAATAATAAAATTTCCTGCATGTATAATATATAAGATAATAAATATATTTTAAACGATATTAACTTCTCATTTATTCAATAAAAGAAAAAAAATTGTTTTCTTATCGGTCAGCACGCTCAAAAAGTGTAACTTGAATTAATATCAAAGAAAAAAAATACTGCATAAATAAAAAATAAATAAATAATTATAATTGCATAAGTTGATGAAAAATGCTTTGCAATAGTTTTGCCGCGGCAGTCCCCGAGTGCCACACGTCTTTTTTTGATGAAGAATGAATTTTTGTTGAATTATGACGTTGTTTTAGTAAATGAGCGATATGTACAAATGTGAGTTTTTATTATTGAAAGTAGAGATGGGATCGTGAGTAACTTTTCACTCATAAAGCAAGAAAACAATCACAAGCAAAACATGCGCGCTCACTCACGGTAAATTTTTTTATAGTCTCGATCATGATTGATCACGCATGATTCACGCTAATTACGTGAGCAGTTCCCATCTCTAATTTAAAATGGTATGAGGCAAGTGTACTTACTACTTTCGTTTACAAATGACGACTTAAGAATGACAATATTTAGAAGTCATTGAATAATTAAACTGTTTTGAACATTCAAACCACCTGATCGTCTCAAATTTCGAGACACATGTTTTCTTATTTTATATTTATTGCTTTCATATAAAAATAGCATTTGTCGTGGATTTTTAGCCACAATGACATTTTTTCATTCTTGTTCATAGACAAATATGTGTGTATGTGTTGTGTCTACCAGTAATTTTTTTCTTTATTCATTCCACTTGAGAATGAATACGGCTTTTTCGGAAAAAATTCCAACTTATTCCAACATCATAGCTTTTATTCCTTCAAACGATTTGTTTTGGATATTAAGTTCTTGTAGGAATATTCTAAGCCAGGTGTTGTTAGGGCGGCATGAGCATCTGAAATTCCATTCCAATGCAGTCCTTGTGATACTGCCAATTGGTATCCGCAATGTCTATTTGGCGAATTATGTGCTCTTCGTTTATTAGTCGCCAGAGTTCAATGTTGGTGATAACCAGTAAAAACGCGAATAACTTTTCCTAAGGAGAAAAACATGTAAAATTCCTAAACTGTGCGAAACATTGCTCTCATAGGATTATTGCATAATCCGGACTAGCGAGTTTTCGGATTATAGAGGTTGTACTGTATTTCAAAAATCATAAAAACAAAATACATATTTGAACTTCCCTGAACTCTTCTACTTATTCAAGATTTTTTTGCCACAAAATTAAAAAAAAATCTTTAGTTACAAAATAAATTTAATTTGAAAAAAAGTCAATAATAATAATAAAAATGACCATGAATTAATTTTAATCGAATACCGGCGTTTTGTGTCGACAAAAGTTTTCAACAAAACCAGAGTCACGTGCCGTTCATTAAGAAAAACACGTAAATTAACAACAAGTCGCGCATTTATGAGTTCGATCGAACGTCGAACATAAAAAAAAATTAAAGCTCATGCAGTAAAATATTTACTAGCAAATGAATATATGAGTACTATTATATTTTATATAAAAAACACACGAATTGAAGCGAAATATTTTGTTCATTCAATTTAATCACGATCTGAAAGAAGAAAAAATATCTAAATAAAATTAACTTTAATTTCAAGATACTTGTGCAGAGTACACAGCGACACGTACTACATAAATATCGATACTCGTCAATGCATGTTGCTGCTGCCATCCCTGCAGTAGGCAAAAGCCAAACAGTCAAACAGCCCGACCAGGCCAGGCTAGGTGAGGCGATGCGAGGCAGTTAAAAAGGCTTTAACCTAGGAAACAAACGAACAAGAAAAAAGAACTGATCGCAACATTTTTCATTCATTTAAACATTGAACTTCATGGTTAACCGTTCTTTACAATTGCAGTGTTTCTTTTGTTTTTTCGTTTCGGTTCATTTCTGATCATAATGCTGACAGACCATTAATTTAAAGGATAAAATTACAAGGCAGCCTAGAACAATAAAAATAGCAACAACTGTTAATGCTATTGCTGCAACATTGTAGGATTTTATAAGTTTAAATTAAATTAAAAAAAAACTTCCCAAGATCCAGACTTTAGCAGCCAAACAACTTATTAGTATTTTAAGTTTGTCACCGCCAACCAAGATCATTTCATTTTATATTTATACGATCACTTCATGTACATCTGTGGTATTTATTGATTGGATTGCATGTGTTTAGTATGCCTTTACGTATGTACGTCCATGCGTCTGTCTGCCAGTTGGTTGAATTTTTAATATGATCACTGGGAATATTAATGGTGACGCTCATAATGTGGATGTGACTTTCTTGTCATTACGTAAGTTGTTTTTGACATGACTTAAGGAGAGTGGTTTCTCTCTTCTGTTTTTTTTTTTGCACAGTATTTATTTAAATCGTTTTCTTTTAATGATAGTTCATTAAATGAGTTCTGTATGATTAATGTAGTAGCGATTTCAAAAAACTATCTCGTTTAAGATGGATAAAAGCAGTTTTGAAATTTTTTTATTGTGAATAGATATTTTCAAATCATAACCACGAAAACCGCAACCTCTGGAGGCGGAAATAAAATATTTATACGCTTAAGAAATATTTATGAATTTTGTTATAATTTTTTGGTGCATATTTTTCTCTTTACAGCATTTTTTCACATAATTTCACTCTGAAGAGCATTTTTCGAGTTTATAGAGCATATTCGATCCTATATTGATACTGTATAGATATTTTTTAAAAAATAAATATTATAAATTCTAATCAATAGACAGATTTTCTATTTATTATATCTGTCAGTTGAAGCACATTATTTCCTTTTAGATCTCAATTCCATTCTATATTTACTTAAACCAAAGCTGTTTAAAAATTGATGTTATTGAAGTGATATATTTTAAATATGCTCTCCTTTTATATCAGTAGACGTTAAAATAAACTTTTTCATTTTCAAAATTTGTTTTTGTTTTTCATACAAATTTTATTGCCAAGAAAATTGGACATTTCTTTGCCTTTCGTTGTCTCTTAATATTTTTTTTCTGTCTGTATGAAATATCTCGCGTAATACTGTAACAAGATTTTATATTAAGATTTTTATATGTATTATATATTATAATTTTTGTGTTTTACGCAATTACACCATAATATAAAAGAAAGAAAGAAAAAACAAAGTACTAAAAATTCCCTACATTTTCCTTAAAATGAAAAACCTGTCAATTTTTCCCTTCGCTTGAAATTCTCCAATAAAGGGACAATCAGTGCTTTGCTGTGTAAACGCGTCCAACCACTTCAATTAACGGCACCCGCAAATAAAAAATTATTTTTATAAAAAGTTAATTTAATAAAAATTGCCTTTAATAAAAAGTATCTTTTTTAAAAGTACCTATTATAAAAAGGACCTTTTATAAAAAGGACCTTTTATAAAAAGTACCCTTTATAAAAAGGACCTTTTATAAAAAGTACCTTTTATAAAAATTACCTTTTGTAAAAAGCACCTATTATAAAAATTACCTTTTATAATAACTATTTTTTTTATAAAAAGTATCTATTAAAAACAACCTTTTTTAAAAAATGCTATTTATTAAAGTATATGAAAAAACCATTTTTTTATTATTACAACCTGTTATAAGAAGTACATTTTATAAATATATATTATTTTATGAATATATATTACCTCTAATAGAGAACTTTTTATAAAAAAAAATTCTTTTATAGAAAAAACCCCTCTTTATTTGATCGCAGTCTTTTCAGCAGTTAAAATATTAACAACATATTAATTTACTTCTATATATAATTTTTTATGATAAATTGGGTTAAATAAACAGCAACGAACAATTACAGTCATTAACAAACAATAATCATTGTGATTAATGATCATCATCACGAGTGTTGCAGTACGGTACGATCGAATCACATGTATTGAATTGTAAATAATTTTTGCACAATTTTCATAAAACACTTTGCGCGCTGAATTGTTTATAAATATTTAATAATTGCTTTTGTTTATACATTTTTGTTATTGAACTGTAACCATATATTTTGTATTAAATATTTTTGGTAGGACGACTTAATTTTAGTTAAGCTTTTTTAATATTTTTTCTCTAGTTTTTGATGATGTTTTTTTTCTAGTACGTTTTCTCAAGGCATTTCCGTGACTTTAAAATTAAATTCAATTTATTTTCGTTTTGCTGGATTTTCTGTTTTGCAATTTGTTTGCGGCAATTGAATAAGTTATTAAGTTAAATTATAAATAAAAATAATAAAAACTTGTAACACATGTACTCGTTAACAACTACTTAATAAGTTAATAACTTACAATGCAACGGTTTTGCTTTCTGTTTAAATTTCAATTTAAATGAATTTTTTTTTCAATATTTACAAAGATATTTTTTTATCGCTGAATTGCTTTAGCAAATTTAAAAATTCTTTAATAATTAATAACGTAAAGAACAATTTTGTCGCTTCAAAAACAAAACACACTTGTTGATAAAATTAATAAATGCAATTTTTGTTTTTGAACAAATTGAATAGTAAAGGCATTCAGTTGTCTTTATACATGTGTAACCATTTTGAAACCACATTTTATAAGGAAATAATGAGCTAATTTTAGCAGCTGTTGTAGTTTTTTTTTGACAACTTACTTTTTATGAAAAATAATAATTCTTTTGGCTTCAATTTGATTTAACTTATTAAACTTTTGTTTATATAAATAAATTCTTTATTTATCCTCATCTCTGTGATTACCTGTACTGTAATAACATGCTCATTGATTATAATGTTTAACAAAAAAGAAAAAAAAAATACTTCAAACAAAAATCACTTTATTTTACAGCTGCATGCTGTTGTGGCTTTAATAGATATTTTTCATTTGAAATTTTCTATCACATTGGGTGTAAAAAAATCAGCAAGAATTTATAACCATTAAATATAATAAACTCAACAACCTACAGGCCTATAAAAATGTAAAACTTATTGCATTTATAAATGTCATAAAGAAAATAGAATAATGCAATCAATTTAATTAAGCTGAACAATTACTTTGCATAATTTTAAGATGTGGAAAAAATTGGTTGGTATTTTAAAATAAATCCAAAATGGTTTTGCTTTGGGAGAGGGGTGATCGAAATCATGTCATCTTTTGTTCTGCTATATAAGTGGTAGAAATTTGTAGAATCTATAGTACCCAAAAAATAGACACTCCGCAATTGTTTTAGGTTTAAGTTTAATATGCGCAGTAAAAGATCGAAACCAGTTTGTAAGGAAGCACTATTTTCGCTCAAAAATCTACGTGGTTTTTATATAGAATTGCCACTTGAAAGCACTACAATTTTAAAAATAAATATTTTCGTTACTGACTTAAAAGTCCTTGCAATATAACGTGTTTTCTGTAAGAGAGAGACGCAGGCACAAAAAGCTAGAAAAGTATTTCGTAAGGGCTTCCGTTGCTAACCTGCTACGAAACCCCACAAATTATTTACTTGGTACTAACTAACTTTATAACAGTATTGAGGGTTTGATAATAAGTTATCAAATTGATTTGAATAGTACGAGGGCGGATCAATAAGTCCTTGGCTTTTCGAACTTCCCTCGTAGTTATATCAAATGCAACACTGTACACAAGTGAAAATGACGCTGAACGTTCTGGACGGCCAATTGAGGTGTTTACACCCGAAAATCTCGAAAAAAAAATCGACGACATGGTGTTGGCCGATCGGAGAGTAAAATTATCTGAGAGATCAGCTGGGCTTAAGAAAGTTGTCTGCAAGATGAGTGCCGCGTTTCCTCTCAATTGACCATAAACGTAAACGTGTGACAACTTCAAAGGATTGTTTGCAGTTGTTTAACCGCAATCCGAATGAGTTTTTGCGGCGTTTTGCAACTGTGGATGAAATAAAGATCCCTTAGTGTACTCCGGAGACCAAGCAGCAGTCTCAACAATGGGCTTCTCCGGGTGAACCTGATCCGAAGAAGGCCAAGGTAAGTTTTTCGGCCAATAAGGTGATCGCAACAGTTTTTTGGGATACATGCGGGATAATCCACATCGATTACCTTCAAAAAGAAAAAACAATAAACGGCCAACTTATTAGACCGATTTAATGAGGATTTAAAAAGAAAACGACCCCATATGGCCAAGGAAAAAGTTCTTTTTCATAAAAATAATGCACGGGTGCACACGTGTGCAGTCTCAATGACAAAACTCTATGAATTGGGCAACGAATTGGTACCTCATCTGCCATATTCTCGGGATTTAGCCCCTAGTGACTACTTCCTATTTCCAAACCTAAAGAAATGGCTCGCTGGAAAAAGATTTAGCTCCAACGATGACATTTTTTTCATATGTAGTTTGACGTCTCTCTTCTTCAAACTAGATATGAAAAAATATTTGTCAGGACAAAAATTTTATGGGTGAATTCAGCTTTAATATATTTTATACTAAAAAACACAACAAATTATTTAGAATATATCGACCCCTGTGCGCGGTATTATCGATATACTAAGAACGTTTTTTATTACCATTTTTATTACTATTATATACTACATATGAACTGTTACATACGATAAAATGTGCATTGTGTTATCTCCATAACAATTATATTTATCGCAATAATATTTTGTCAACAGATGAACAGTTTACATAAAAAAGTTGATTTAGAAAAAAGTGTAACATACGATAATTTCGCACACGGGGCTCGATATATCCGCACTAGGAATCGGACATTCTGTAGGTTACATTCGGAAATTCAGTAACTGTGCAAAAATGAAAGTTTAGCGTTCGAAAATCATGACTTGGTAGCACATTTTTTCATCATAAGTTTATTTATGCAAACAATCGACACTGCTGCTAATCAACCACGGCAATATTTTGTTTCCAGTTGAAGTAGCTTTTACAAATCCACCCAATGTCCTTGTTAGTCCCAGATACGAAAATCCACTTAAGTCATTTATTTTTTTTAAGAAACTCAGAAAGGGATTTTTGAAACACCCTGTTCGCCGACACACAATTAAAATAGAAACTAAATTTTTCCGGTTTTCTTTTACATCATATTTTTTATCATTTTTTTAAATCGGACTAAAATTAAAGATTGAAAATAGAATATAATTTGCCATCCTTGGCTATCAAAAACAACTTCAATTTTTTCATGACGCTTGCGATGCGTACATTCTGCGAGAAGGTGGCTTTAAGCCTTTTAATTTTAGTCCGATTAAAAAAAAGATGAAAAATATGATGTAAAAGAAAACCTGAAAAATTTAATTTCTATTTTACATAAATAATTAAATATGTTTGTATCGTGGATTACTTTTACCTATTTTTTGTACTAAGAAACGTTCTTAATTTTACAAAAAACCTTTCGTAATAAAATTTAAAAATATTTTCAAGAATAAAATACATTAAAATTAATTTTTTAAAACGATTTTTTCACCAACAAAATTTGCATTTTAGTTGTCGATTACTTTTACGTACTGAGTCTCATCTCTGTTATGTTTATTAATTTTATAAATTCATTAAGCAAGTGAAATGTAGAAGAAGCTAATTAATGTTGTGAAAAATCACAAAATCTTAAACAATAATAGTTTTTCGTAGGGCTCAATGGCACAAAATATTATGTTCACAAACTCAATAAATTCCCTTAAACTCTCAATTTCACTTTCTATTATGCAAGAGTTATTTTTATTTGATAAAAATAATTAAACTACAAACAAAAAAACTTGGCGCATAAAAAACGTTGCACTTAATTTGAATTTAGAAAAGCATGGAACGTGTAGAAAGTATGAAAAGCATAAAACGCGACAACGCATACAGCGCGTGTTGTGGACTTTCAGCTTTAATTCTGCTTTACATTTTAATACAAATTCATGTGCCATTCATTTTCCAATTTATTCTTACTGGCAAATTAAGGATTAGACGTTTAACAAGTAAAGGCTGCATGAATCATGGTGGGAATTCAAGGATTAAAAAGAGCACCAGTACTTTTAATTAATAAATAAGAAAACAAAAAATTAAACCTTACAAATCTTTTAATCGAGTTAAAATCCCATTGAAACTCACACATTTTGCAATTAAAAACGTTTTAGATTGCAAAAAAAACGAACAATAAAACGTCTGGCGAATATACCAACAACGAAGAGGCTACAGACTTACCCATGACTGTGACTGCTTACCCTTAACTCCTGACGAATGGATGGATGGATGGGTGGCAAAACTGTCTGCCAGTCAGGCGGTATTCATAACATGCTCGCATGTGTTGTCTAACTATTCAATTTAATTGACAATGAAAAATAACTGCAAATACTTTTAATGACTTTAACCAACGAGGGTGGCTAAAATATAAGGACAGTGGCCACTAGAAAGACGAGATCATAGATAGATGGGGGTGTAGTTGACAGACCACAAGGTGCGTATACAAAATAATTCCATTAAAAATTTGCTTTAAAAAGGGCGTGTTATTAACAACTAAATAACCATTATACGAGTAGAATTTATTTGCTTAACGGGCCAAAGATATTTGAAGTCTGCAATTTTTATGGCAACGAGTTTGATTTATTACAATTGTGTTTGCTACACACTTCGCTATAAAATAAACTTTAAATTTCTAATAGCTATAAAAACGATTAAATTTCAAATTTGAAATATTTATTAGCTGCAACGTGTAGCGCATTAAAAAATTTGTGCTGCAACAGCAAATGATTTGTTTGATTCGAAAAAATGAATTAATAAAACTAAAAATTGTCGCCACATGACTTCCGTCCGCTAAACACGTTTTACTTTTGTTTAAGACAAAAAGTTAAAAAATTTTCATTATTAAAAATCAAAATTAGAAACTGTTGAGAATTAATAATATTGTTTCATGAACTTAATGGCAAACATTTTTATTTTGTTTATTATTAAACACTGAAATGGTAAAATGCTTTTTGAAATATTTTTTTTTAAAAAGGAAGTAGATTTTTATTTTATAAAATGCGAATTTAATGATATGACACAAATAATGCTGACGATGCCGACAAGAAAATGCATCCCATTCTCCTGATGCAAATATGTTTCTAAAATCAAAAAGATCGATTTTTTTTTGTTAGTGACAATAACGGTGGGCGCTTTTGCAGATTTTGGTGTGATGAGATCGGGGTCTTTGGTGGTATGCGGCATCATGAGGTCCTGAAGGATCTTAATTTCAACTGGTTTCCACAAAATCTAAATATTTTCATATGCTATTGGACTTCGAACTTTTGAAAGTAATATTAAATTGAAAATATGTATTTGTATTACTCTGAAATCTACAGTGGCTTGGCATTCGGCCGCAATGGTGCAATTTTTTTCTAAACGCCGATTTTGACCCATTTTTGACATCAAGGAAAATCTCAAATCTAGCATTTTTCTACATCCGAAATATATTTAAAATTGACAAAAATTAAATCCATTTTTGGGTTTTTTGGAAAATTTTTACTTTTTTTCTAAAAAAAAAATTATTTAATTATGTTAGCTTTTGCCTATAAAAAAAGTAAACAAAATTTTTGTAAATTTTTCGATTTTAAATAAAATTTTAGATTTTTGAAAAATGTATTTTTCTTACAAATTTTCTTTTTTTTAATTATGTGCAGAGTTTTTATTATTTTCGCATACAAATTTTGACGAACACTCAATTCTGTTAACTTAACAGTCTCTCGGGTAGAGAAATGTTAACTTAACAGCTATAGTAAAAACGGAGCTGACTTCACATACATATGAAATTATGTAATTTTAATCGGTCCCGTTGTAATACCCTAGATCGGGTGAGACAAGAAATTACAGCTGACCCGCCGCCTCTTCAAACCACCCGATTTACAAAGGCGGATAGTTTTATTAGCCCAATGCCTGCTAGATTATCTATATCTCACAAAGTATCCGAGCGCAGGGCATTGGCATAGATGATGAAACACAGTTTCCTCTTCGTCTTCATAGTTACAACTCCTGCACTAGTCGTTGTAACTAAGACAAATTTTTCTAGCATGGGTCTCTATATCCGAGTGCCTAGTTAGGACTGCTACTAATAGTCGCATCCGACCTTTCTTGAACCTGGGTAGATCACATGTCCTGCTCACGTCGTATTGGGGCCACGGTGACCTAGACACTTGGCAGGTACCTTCGTTTCTCCACCTGTGTTAGGCAACTCTATATGATTCGCGCTGATTCAAAAATTTACACTGTGATAGAGGAATGCCAGTGAAGGGCATATCATTAAATTGTCCGATGCCACCACCTGTCTGGTATTGCACTATAGTTACGAGGACAATTTACTTATTTTTCACAATAAAAAATTCAGCTTTTTATCACCCATGAATGTTTAAAGCAAAATGATTTGTGTAACGTTTTAAAAACATACACATACATTCAGATTTGCAATTAAGTGTTGCATACGCAGAGTAAATATAAACTGGATTCTTTAAAAGAGTAACAGTTGCATCTCTGAATATTTTGTTAGCGTAGAATAAAAATATACTCTACCATTTTAAAAATACTATAAGGCGAGAGAGACCATTTGCACAAGATTGTGAATAGGGCTAATGATTTCTCTGGTGAAAAAAGTTCCGTTCACATTCTAGTAAATTACGAAATAAATTTAAAATTAAAAAACCCGCAGAAAGGTGTCATTTATTAATAGCATTTATTGTTGAATAAAAAAAAAATAAGTCTAATCAAGGAGTAAGATGTTTTCAATTTTGTATGATGCCATCAAAATTTACTCAAAACAAGTAATTTTTTCACTTGAAAGCAAATATTGAAATGATGAGATTCTGTGTGGAATCATTCTAAAAAATCTGTGGAGTCAAGTTTTTGAAACAGCAATAAATGAATTTTAATGCAAATATTTAAGACCAAATAAATATAAAATATAAATTTTTTAAGGTTTGAATGGAAACACATGTTCCGAATGGGTTAAATGTTGCCAGTATTCTGAGGGACATGACAATTTCTTTCATATATCAGAGTACAATTCACTTAAACTGTAAATGCAGCTTAATGCCCTCATTTTTCACTATTCACTGTGGAAGAACGTTTTGGTTTCAAGGGTATAGAAATTATCGCACATAGGTAGGCGAAGTAGTATCTTAATTATTTTCTTCCAATCTTACATTTTTACAATTTGATTTTTTTTTTTACAAATCTATTGTTAAAGTTTTCGTAAGAAGTCACAATTTAAACTGTAAATTTGAATAAAAAATATTCTTTCTATTTTTTTTCCAAATGAATTAATCACCCTTATTCCAGTTGGCGACATCGACGTCGCCTCGAGAACAATTTTTTGCTAATGAAAGTGTACTTCTGTTCTATAAGGTCTAGAAAATAACATGAGTCTGTCAATAGTAGTCAGTTGTTTTTGACAACGGGTAAACAAGCTCCAATGTTTTGGTATTGTTGACGTGACGTCGATGTCGCCAACTGGAATAAGGGTGAATGATTCGAAGGTGATTCTCTAAATTTATTATTTAAATTTTCTCTTTAAATAAAAAAATGACTTATGTTCATGCACTTTTTACGTTGAATTTCTGTAACATCATGTGTTTTTCTTTGTAATTGTCCAATTTGTAATAGATACCTTTAATCACCCCTTAACTCGATTTAACCCTTCAGTAAGTAACTCTTAACGTGCTTCTAAATATTTATTAAATAGATATTAAATTCATGAAATTGTATTCTTTTGTCTGTGTCCCTTAAAAGTTGTTTAAACAAATACTTCACAAATTAAAAATCTTTTGCAGCCATCTTTGGGGTTTCACTTTCACTGCGTTTTCACTTTTTGTTCAACTGTTTGAAAATTTTAATATAAATTTTTGTATTCTGTCTACACTTAATTCAATACAACTAACGATACTTTACACTCAAGGGAATATGTGCGGCCATTTGGCTTTCGGCCAAATGAAATAGAAAATATTAACAAAAGGTACAACAACAGCAACAAACGTTAAGGATTTGTTGAAAATGAAACCTTTAATTTTACAATTCCTAGTTAAGAATTTCTATACGCAAATGGAAATTTAATTAGATGTGAATGGTAGAAGACAATTTTTTTTTGAACAACAGAGATGGGATCTGGATACATTTTATTCATAAATGGGATGGATGGCAGTCTAAAGTCAAGATTTTATAATATAAATAAGTGGATTTATTTTCATTTTCCTTAATTTCTCATGTTTATACTTTACAATAGTATAGCATATCCTTACATTCAGTATTATTATTAAAACATTTTAATGCATATATCTTAAGCTTTTTGGAAACTTTTCCTTTTTTTGATTTTTTTTAATTCTACTCTCCCACTTGTTTTTGAACAATTCTTCAATAGCGCAAAAAAAGAGCAGTTCTATGGGGCTAACGCACGCTGCGTTTGGGGCCCTCAAGTTTTTAGTTTTTTCTTCATCAAATTGCATACTTTAAGGTGGAGTATTTTTAATTTTTTTTTTGCCTATATTTCAAGAAAAACTTTCTTTTTAATTTTACAAATTTTTTTTTCAAGTTGGCTTTACAAAAACAGCAAACTTTTTTAATAATACCGGAAAAAAAAACACAATAAATTTATTATAGACAAAGTAATAAATAAACCGTAAAAAATGCTACCAAGAAAACTCAAAATAACTCCATCGCATAAGTTGCAAACAGATTATAAGAAAAAAAGGAAACTAAAATCAAAAAGTGATGAATCGAATTGTAAAAAAAGTCAGGCATAATAAAAACCACAAAAAAGCAACATTAAAATAAAAATGTATGTAATTGCAATATATCGAACAACAATAATTTTTGCTTGGAAAATGGAAAACCATCATCAATGTTATCATCACTGTCAAACATGGGCAACAAAATTTGCAAAGTATTTTTGTTTTTTCCTTAAACTCCAACAAAATATTGTGGCCTTTAATTTGCAATAGCAACAAAAAAACGGGAAATTCAACAAGATTATATTAATGCCACAAGATGCTGCACCACAGCAACAACAACAACAACAACTGTAGCAGCAGCAGCAACATAATTATTATCATGTTACTTTGCCACCACCACCAACATGGCCAATTCAGCACACGAAAAAGACAAGCCGCCTCAAAATGTTTACGGAAAAGTGCCAGTAACCAGCAACAATTTCGAATACAAGATGTGAATAACTACGAAAAACAAGCCATGAATTTATTATTATTTAACATTCAACTTGCACTTGAATTTGAAAGAAAGAAAAAAAAAAGAAAAATTCAATGAAAAATATCAATACCAAGCGAAAATTCACTTTTTAATTTTTATTATTTAATTAAAAGGAAAAATGTTTAATTTAACCCTTTAAAAGCAGGGAGAAGAAATAAGGACCTGCGCAAGGGATTTTCCCAAAAAATGCAGATCGATGTTGAAATGGTAAGAAATCAGATTCAGATAGATGCAACTTAAGAATACCCTACAAGAAAAACTAGCGGCGTCAAATCGTGCAATCTCTGTTGCCCAGTAAAGACAAACTTCGCGAAAGAACTTGACCCTTAAATAATTCATATCCATTGTGGAGTTCGCTTCCGGTTGGTCGCTCCTGCCCGTCTGCATCGGCATTGTTCAATTCGGCCCAAAACAAAGTGGTCATCATCGATCTTTAGTGCTCGCCGTTGACGACGATGTCCTCATCAACGCCGTTTTAGAAGTAGTACGGACTCATGAGCTTGTCGGAACAAAATCCGCACTAAACAGTCCGCTGCGAATCCAGCTCATGCTCTTGGGAGGTAAAATTTCAAATGAAACGTATAATTTTTAAAAGATTCTATTAGCAACGCAATATAAAAAATATCGATATTTTATTCATTCATTGATTTTGGGAGGGGAAATTTGTATTTCGCGTGGATCCGCGTCTGGTTAGTGTTGTCCCATATATTATTTAAATAAAAATGCCGTCCTTTTCGAAGCGCTCCATATTTTAGCCAGCTAACAAAAAGCATTGTCTATGATCATTAGCTTTGAAATTTAATATTTTGGACGATCGATGCCCGACGCAATATTTATTCTTCAAGTTGAGCCAGCGAAAGTAAGTTATTGTGCAGGATGAGGAGTTGAATTAGTCCGGTTCTCCTACACAATTTCAGGCACAGCGGCAATATTGTCTGCCGATTTGGACTTAGTTTGACGTACGTACAGATGTTGGATGATTGCTTGCCGCACCAATAGTCCCGATACTCGGCTTTTAAAGGCCACCATGATATAAAAGGAAGTATTGTCATTTGAACATGTTGCTCAATCGTGTAAATTTTAATGGTGATTTGGCATCAGAAACTCAATATTAATTTCGAGCTGTCACAATTGGAAAGTTCATAATATAATCTTGTATTGTGCAAGGAAAAAGTATAAAGAAATTAACTAGAGTCAGTCCTCGATTGTACATGTAAACATGTCTAAATACATTTGCCTCGCGATAGTCTTCGCCTAATACAACATCAGCTTATAGGTGAGCTTCTACAACTTTAATAGATTCTAGTTTTACTATAATAAAGGAAGCATTTGAACCTGAGCCCGGTACAAACATCTCCGACTATGCTGATGTGATATTAATCAATCTCCAAAGCTATTAGTTGTAGGTTAGGCGCGCATCCAATTTAGGGCTTTCGGAAAATTTTAGAAATCGTCTGCACTGCTGTAGAATATAATACAGTCAATTTTAATAGAACATTTTTAAAATGCCTTTAAAAACTGTAAGTTCGCACACAATTTCGAAAATATGCAATTGCTAACAAAATATGCTAAAATATGCATTTGATAACAAAATGTGCATTTGCTAACAAAATATACCAAAATATTCATTTGATACCAAAATATGCATTTGCTAACAAAATATGTCAAAATATGCATTTGCTAACAAAATATGCCAAAATAAGCATTTGCTAACAAAATATGCATTTTTCACCTAAATAGGCAAAACTACATAGAACTCAAAATTGAAGAATAATTCAGATAATTTGTTACATAAAAAAACGTTTCATTTGCAAAGAATTTCGCCAGCATTTTGGCAGTTTGAAGGTTAAAACAATTTAACAACTCCGTAAAGTAGTTGTTTAACTTAGTAATAAAATTTTTAATAACATTTTTCAATTAAAGTTTTATTTTTATCGTTTTAAAAATTATTTGCTTGATATTATTTATTTTTCATAATTTTCCTATTCGCGTTTGTTTTTTAAAGGAAGTCAGAGTCAGTCTGCTTGCTGGTTGTTTTATGTTAATTGGAGTGCAATTGGTTTGTATTGAAACATTTTTATTGCATATTTATTTTGAACAATTTAATTTAAAAATCCAGCTAGCGCTACCTGTCTTAAAATCTAAGTAAACAGATATTAACTTAAAACCGAAAGTTAAAAAATAAATAAGTAAATTAAAGTTAATTCAAAGTGGCTGCAGGTTTTTTTATTTTTTATTTAATTTATTTATTTATTAAGTTATTTTATGCTTGCTAGCAAGCGGGGTGTGAAAAATTATAGTTTTATTTATTTAACACTTTATTTTACAGTAGCTGATTGCAGAAATTTAAAACTTAAAGCTTAAACTAAGAATTAACGCTTAAACACAAACACCTTAACAGTGTTTTGTTTATTCGTTAATAATTGAAAAAAATTTTTGTAATTGAAACCCATTTTTATTATTAGCGTTTTCCTTAAGTTTATTACTATTTTTAAGGAATTTTTCAACAAAAGCGTTTGCAAACATGTTAATTAATTTTCTTTTGCTATTTGCTGCATTTGTTTATTCAACATTTTATTATTACACTTTTTTTTAATAAAAAACAGAAAACATATGTTTAAGAGGATGTTCAACAGACAGGAAATAGAGACGGTATAAAACCACATTCAAATATACATTTTTTAATACCAGTTCGAATTAAGTTTTCATTATTAATTTGATGTAAAATTGTTATTACATTGTTATTACATTGTATTTACAAATTTTCTTTACATGTTGAGCTATATTTTTCATTTATGTTTTACTTATCTACTTATTTAAATACATACATAACTTTATTTTATTTTTTTATATGTACAGCTGCGGTAAAAAAATAGCACTATAGTGCAGCTATGTCTTCATGGTAGTATTAGAGTTCCATTTAATAAATAAATTGCGCTTGTTGCAGATGAGAAAAGTAATTTTTAATTAAATTATTCCCCAAATACAGGGTGTCCGCTGGGAAGCTATACATCTTTGTTCTGCCGCCATTTTTGACAGTTCATATTTGTGAAGTAGACACGTGGCAAATTTATTATAGAAATATATTCGATAAACCAACGTGTTTTAATCGTTAAAACATTTTATCAAAATCAATCATCGATTACTGTGACGATGAGAAAGTTAAGAGAAATTTTTGGGAGAAACAACGTGCCAATAACACGCACTATTTATCGTGTAGTGAATGATTTCGAAGAAAGAGGATCAGTAGGTGATAGGCCCAAGCATGGACCACAACGTACTGCAAGATCGTCTAAAAACATTACTGCTGTTCAAGAAAGTGTTCAAAACAATCCATCAACCTCAATTCGACGCCGTCCTCAGGAGCTTGTTATTTAAAGAAGAGCTTCTTCCACAAGACCATTTACGCCGCCGTACATATGCCAATAGGATGTTACAGTTCGCCCATGACAACACCGGTTTTCATGAAAAAATCATAATGAATGACGAGGCACATTTTCATTTGAATGGTGGATATGTGAATAAACAGATTAGTCGGTTCTGGGCAATGGAAAACCCTCAAATTATTCATCAGGCACCTTTGCATCCATTAAAAGTGACAGTCTGGTGTGCAATTTGGTCAGGAGGAATCATTGGACCTTACTTCTTTGAAAATGAAAACGGCGTAACGGTAACTGTGAATGGGGAGCGATATCATGATAAGATTGAAAACTTTTTAACGCCACAACTGCATGCTTTGGGCTTGATTAACATGTGATATCAACAAGACGGTGCCACATCGCATACAGCCAGGATTACAATGCAATTAATTGCAGGACCTCTTTCCACAACAAGTTATTTCAATAAATGGTGATGTTAATTGGCCTCCACGGTCGCCTGATTTGACTGCTCCAGACTTCTTTTTATGGGGATATCTGAAAAGCACGGTTTATGCAAACAAACCAAAAACGCTTGAGCAACTAAAAAAAATATTCGTGATGGAATTAATGAAATACCGCGTTAAATATGTGAGACTGTAATGAAAAATGTGCTCAAAAGGACTCGCATTTGTGAGGCTACAGAGGCGAACATTTATCTGATATTGTATTCCATACTTTTGCTGACATTAAATAAAACGCTAATGAATATAAGATCCATCTTCTTTCATTTAATCAAAAATTATGAACAAACAAAGTACTATACCTTCCCGGCGGACACCCTGTATTGGCTAAACTTGAAAATAGCACTTTCATATTAAGATTTAAAAAAACTATATGTGAAAAGTCATAATAAATAAACATAAAACAATTAATGGAAATATAAATAATAATTAATTTATATTTTGATGGATTTGCAAGAAGCAAATTGAGCTTCTTATATTTGTGTAAAATAAGAAAAACTTCTTTTACATCTTTCTCCCAACGTTTCGTATTTTTTTTTGTTTTTTGTAATTATGTAATAAATTACATAAAATATATTTCAATGGTTGTTTTTTTTATTTCTCAGGGCTAGAAAATGCAAGTGGCTTTTAATAGCAGTCAATTACAGTTGACAACGAGCATGTAACTGAGTTACGGAATATGGGCAAATACCTCTTCACAGTGAGATTTCGGAATCATTTTCTATAAATTTTAAAACAGAAAATGTTACAAGAGTTGGCTTGAAGAACAAAGTAGCAGGGAGGGACTGCTGTTTGATGCAAATGTTCTTGAAAAAGAACAAATCCAAAATATCGTAGTTTTTTCATAAAGTATTTTGTTTTACTGAATCTCATAAAAAATCTGTTATTTTGCTATCGAAACTTTACAAGTGTGTGCACCCTTATCTTGATAGATCTTTTTTTAATTTTTTGTTTTCGTTAAATAAGTATTTTTTCTAGATTTTTGATTAAAAGGTTCAATAATGAGAAATAATATTCTCCATTTACTGCTTTTCCATTTTCCATATAATCAATGTAGATAAATCCACGCTCATCGTAAGAAACCGTAACTATAACCTTTTTCGTGTGAAAGTAAATCACTGAACCTCGCGATGTGGCGTGGACTCTACATGTTCACGCTTTTTAATAAGTCGTTCGCCAGAAAAAACTCATTGCAAATTCGTTCTACATCAGGTCGAATAAAAATCCACTTCGCCCAGACCTCGGTACTGGAATTAACTATGAGACCGAAACTTCTATGCAGGCACGAGTAATTGACGGCATCAGGTCATCTGAAATTGTGTGGCAAATAAAAAATATTCATACTTGAAAAACCTCTCTCTGTTTTCTTTGAAGTTCAATGTTTACTTTGAAGTTCTAAAAATAAACCGAAAAAATATTTCCTCTTTTGTTAAGTTTTCACTTTAATTAACAATATTTGTATATTTTATTGACGTTTATACGACGCGCATAATGTACAATATGAATTTAAATGGTTTTTTTGTTGTTTATTTATTGGCTTTCCAATGAAGCCGCAGGTGTTTTTTTTTGTTAAATTTAATCTCGTTTTTTTCCATCTTTGCTTTTATTTACTTCCAGTTTCATTTGTTTTTATTTGTTGGCGAATATTTATTAGATTATTATTATTTTTAATTTTATTTTCATTCGACTCTTGATAAGATATCTTTTAAACATTGTTGTTGGTTTAATTTCTAATGATAACAGTCTGATAACTTTCATGGCCAATAAAATTTGTTCTAATATTTAATAATTATTTTCTTTCTCTTTTCGTCTAAATATTTATTACACGTGGTTTTGTGATCACATGATTCTTCAATTGTGGTAATGAGATATTACATCATTAAAAAGGACTTAACTACAATATTTATTAACATATAATAAGGTGAACAGTAGTGTTCGAACGATTGCACCTTTTCAGATCGAACCCAAAGCCGAATTCCCAACCGCGAACTTTTTTTGTTTTAACGAATATAAATAAACAATTTTAATTTTGGTGATTTATTTATTTCATAAAAACAAAATTTTCCAAAAACAATATTGTGATTAATCGATTATTCGATTACTCCATATATTAATATATGATTATTCGAATTCATGATTTATCAATTAATTCTGTTCTGGATTATATAGAATTATGATTCAATGAGTAATCAGAATTTTGAATTATTGAATAATTTACATTTGATTGAATTATTGAATAATTTGAGTTGTTATTTTGTCCTTTTTTGCAGCTGTTTTTACTTTTTGGTTATTCGATTTTTATATTTCATTCAATTTCATTTGTATGTTTTAATATAATTTTCGAAATATTTTCGCCTTAAATTTATTAAAATTTTAATAATCAGAATTAATAATACATTTTTGATTTACCAAGGTTTTGATTAATCAGTTAATTGATTAATCAGAAAGTTTAAAATATAAAAAATCTTTTATATTGACAACATTGTACATTTTGTACTTTATAATCATGGTTGGTTTTTTGCGCCTCTTTAGTGATGTGTTCGGAGAAAATTTTATTAAATGCCGAAAATCTAACGAATATAATTTTGTGCCGAACCGAGGCCGAACGTTCGGTCAGATTCAAGTAAATTGCCTGACTTGCTCATATGATACAGGGTTTCCCAAAATTACGGAATATTTTAAATTTAATTATGAAAAATAATATCTCGCAAGTGGTGGCTGTTTTCTGCTTCGCATATTCGTGGTTTTTCCAAAACATTTTCCATAACCTTTCGCAAAACTTCGGGTGTTATGTTGTTGATTCCGTCACGTATATTGGCTTTTGATTGATGGCTGGTTCTAGGCCTATTAATATAGACTTTTCCTTTCAACTGTCTGGTGCGATTAATTCGGGTGAACGCGAAGGCGAATTAAAATCGCTTTTACGCGAAATAATTCGTTCACCAAAGATGTCGAGTGAAAGAGGCATTGTTTTCACTGGCAGTGTGCGATGTGGCTCCACGCTGTTGGAAACATACTTGCGGCTATGGTTTTCCACGACTGGCCTTAAAAAATGTTTCAACGTTGTCCGATAACGAACATCGTTTTCATTTTCAAATAAATATGGGCCAATTATCCTTTCCAAAGAGACACCGCACCAAACAGTACACTTAAGTGTGTGTAATTGTCTGTGTTGAACTGCTCTTGGATTTTCAGTAGCAGGATATGCATTTTTGTCTATAAACGAACCCATTTAATTGGGAATGGGCTACGTCGCTCATAATTAAATTATGAATAAAATCATGTTTTTCTTCTGCTTTTTGCGGGAAATTAATTGCATAATTAAGCCGTTGCGGGTAATCTGTCAGTTGCGGAAAAGCTGAGCTTTATATGGAAACATTGGGCGCATTCATAACACGTAGCTGTTGAGCTGAACTGTTAACTGTTGAGCACAACAGTTACGTCTTAGAAACAGAATGATGAATAATTGGATAGTGAACAGCTGATTAATGTAAACAATTGAAAAGAAACAAAAATCCTGCAAAAGAAATAATTCGAATTTGCTAAATTAATTAGTTTGGCTTATACTAAAAAATATGGACAACACAGAATTTGCAATGGGGTTTTCTTTGCAGGAATTTTCCATTTTTATTTTAAAATCTGCACCTGAAATTTAATATTCACAACATCAAAATGCACAGCAAAATTCTCCAATAAAATTATAAACCTGCGCCGATAGTATTTATATTTCAACGATAAGCCGGCACTATGTTGAAAAAATCTTTCAACCTTATATTGAACTAATTATGTAATTAATATAAATAGATACCATAAGAAACCGACGTATATTTAATAAAATTAGTATTTTAATTTTATTTCTTTTTTTTCGTTAATTTATCGCATTTTTACCGCAAAATTTACCAAATTAATTTGCAGCCGCCACAACATATTGACTAAATGTAGCGAAAAAAATTTATGATGGAAAAAATGTCAGCAAATAATCAACTGTTGTGTGGAGCCGAACTACTCAACTCTGCGTTTCTAAGATAAACACTCAACGGTTGCGCAACAGTTACGTCTTATGAACGCGACCATTCTCATTGTATGCACAATTCTCTGCAGCGACCCTCGTGAGAGGCCCTGCTGTGTCGAGTGCCTCCTGCACTGAATTTTTTAAATCTTCCCCTATACTCTCCTGTACCCGTTCAATATTGTTATTCGTGTGCATCGTTCGTCATCTGCCTACACTAGGAGGATTCCTGACTGTCACTTGTTGTCGAAAATTTGCAACCAGACGATTTATTGTTGACTGTGTGGGTCCAACTCGCACATTAAAATTCCGACGATATGCACGCTGAGTCAAAATAATGGGTCGTTGATTTGAGAAATAAACTTGAACGATTTGGGCAAGTTGTTTAATTGTGTACTGTTCCATTTTAAATTTCCCAAGTCTTCTTTAAAGAATAAAAAATTATAATAAAAAAGTTATAAAGAATTCAAACCACTTTGATAATTTGATGTTTGCATATGATCTTTTGAGATGTGACTCGACAACACGATTTCATTTTTTTTATATATATATTATATTTTTTGTAAATCGGCTTATATATTCATACGTACATTTTTTTACGATTTCGGCTGTTTATAAACCGATTTGGAGTTTCTGTTTAATTTAAAAAAATATACTTTTAGATTGGTCCCGTTTTTTATTATAAAGATGTTTCAACAATATATTTTCGGTGATTTCTTCCATATTATGTTTTTAATTTTATGTAGGCCTCTTCGTCTGTTTGTCGATTTTGTAATGATGTGTTTGTTTTTGTCTGAATTATTTAAGTTAAACTCCTTCAATGAATTTTAAATTTATACATACACTTGATTTTTGAATTGGATCTTTTGATCTGATCCAGCCAAATTCATGTCAAGTTACACATTTCTTTTAAAGCTAACTCATGCAGAAAAAAAGCAGTTATTAATTTTTAATAACTCGTGTTGCAATAATTATGCAAATAACTGCATCTTACAGAAAGAAACAGGTCACTTTTTCGCTCTCACATTTTTTTATTTCATTTACCTAAGAAATGATGAACCCAAAAACCATTGCGAGTTATGTCAACATCATCTTCCATTTCATTTAATATTTTTTACTGTAACTTTTCACTTTCGAATCGCCAGAGATTTATTTAAACACAATTTTAAATAATATAAAATAAAAAAAAGAAAGAACTGGTCAAAATGATTGTAGAGATGTAACAGAAACTACGGTGGTCGTTAAAAATACGACACAACTAAGACAACAATAAACATCCTTTCCTGGATGGGTTTGAAAATGAAAATCTGTTGGTGGTTGTTGGGTAAATAAGCACACACACTTGAAGTTGCAACAAGCAGCCATCCATTCATTCATTCATCCATCCATCCATCCATCCAATTCAACTGACTGAACATGTGTTCGGGGACTAAAGTTTGAAATTTATTTCTTTTTTTGTTTAAATAAAAATGTGGACAAGACTTAAAAATAATTCGCAAAGCTCCCCGTAAATGAAATATTGACAATTAAAGCAAGAAGGAGGAGTAAAGGCTGTCTGTGGAACAGGTTTCATTGGAAAAAAACGCCGAAAGATAACAGAAAAAACCATTTAATAATAACAACAGATATTATGTTTTGTTTTTGGCAAAAGTCCATAATTATGGCAAAATTACAAAGACAAGAAAGACACAAACTTAAAGATGGACAGAGGATGATGGACACACATTTTACCTGTTTTGTCTTTTTTTTTTATACACAGAATTTGACACTATCTCTATAGAGATGGACTGCATTATTATTCATGTGCATTGCGCTAATCATAAGTGATCACAATTGATATGATCGTAAGTAATGTTTTTCCATCAATCAAGTAAGCGTGTATGACTGTTGCACAAGGTTCCCAGTTTAGGGGACTTGCACCCAAAATCAGAAATTTTGTTCGTGCTTGTTGGAGAAAATTTCGTACTGGGAAACGTTGTGTTTCTTCACTCTTCGTTGCTTTCTTGTCAAATTTTTTAACGTGGACCGAGTATTACCGACATTTTGTTATATCAAATTGTAGCTTCAAAAATATTAAAGAAAGACAAAAAATTCAATTTAACAATTCTAAACTGGAAATGAGACAACTATTTTCATACGAACTGTAGAGAAAAGTACTTTTTCAAGAATAAAAATCAAAAATTGGAGATAAGGCTGGATAAAATTGTGGATCCCTGACCAATGAAAAGAATTTAAGTAATTTTTAAGGAATGAATTATTCACTACTTCCAGAGTATCAACTCAAGATTAATATCAACTTGGTACAACTATTGCATATTTTCAGTTTATGTTATAAATCGAATTCAAAATAAGGAGGAGGAGGAGGTTGTTATCAATTCGTGTGTATTTTTTTATGATTGATGTGGCTTTGTTTGCAAATACATCATTTCAGATTGATCCTGTTTCTTTAATATTTTATTTAGGATTAAATATCTGCCCTCTTTCTCTGCCAGAATCATATTAACAAAACAGCCAGAGAATTAGTTAAAAAGCTATTCGAAAGTTGTTTTACTTCTGCAAACCTCTCAAACCAACAGCACTTTCACAAAGTACTCTCAAATTCTAATGTTCAGATCGTATTGGATTCTTTATTTTTCACTCGTTATTAAAAAGATCTGGCGTTTCTAATTTTCTGTTTTTTATGGGTGCCCCCACAGACTAGTCGATAGTGCACTTGACTAGGCCGCATGTTCGATTCCTGCCATTACTTTAGGTGTTTCTGCAAACAACCCGAACAGACTAAAATAGTTTCTGTTTATTAATGGTTCTTGGCGCCATTCGCGAGCTTAATAATAATATGAAAAGTAGACATGACGACTATTTCGTGACATGAAAATAAAATATTTTAAATATTTTCCAGGATAACAAAATTTTTAATTTTTCAAAGGGAAACATCTCTCTTTAAAGATAAATCTCTAGTTGCATTTAGTCGTTGTAATATATTATGAAATTTTAGAAAAACAATTTCTGAGTCCTGGAATATTGTTCAAAAGTTTAGAAATACTACAATTGAAAAGAGAACTTTTTTGCAAAGCAGTTCTATAATTCTAAAATATAACTGAAAATTTCTAACATACAAATAATGGTGTATTTTGCTGCAATTTCTAAAAAATAAGAGTAATACATGAGTAAATATTTTTGTACGTGAATGCGTATGACACTAAGTGAAAAGTTATGCACTATAGCATCTCTAATTTCAATTGTTGTTTATTTTTTATTTGTTATTTGAACAATATTTCTGAAAGATTTAAATGCAATTTGTATTATTTCTTCTCTTTCGCAATTATTTCTTAACTTTTTTTCCAATTTCTGAATTAATTTTTTTATTCCAACAAATATTTGTCAATTGCTTAACAAAGTTTTGTCATATCATTTTTTTTTTGTTAGACACCATGTGGAGACAAGTAGCATTTTGTCAAAGATTCAAGAGATAAAAGAAGTATCTCCTTTTATTCATGGTAACATATTGCTAATGAAATTGTTATTTAAGACTTGTTTATACTTATTTTGAAAACTTCTAAAATGCCGCACACTTTGCAATAACGTTCCAAATTTGTGGCGACGTAATTTGTGTGCAGATAAAAGGTAATTTTGCCAACAGTTTGAGGTAAATTCTATTAAGTGAAATTATATTATACTTTAACACTTAAGGGCGAGACACATAGAATCCGTCATACGTTATATGTTGTTTTGTTCAACTGACATTAAAGTATAGGCGGAGGAGGTTGACAAAATGAGTACTTTGCTGACGGACATTAAATATGCTTCAGTACACATTTTCAATGGAATTCGAGGATATTTTTTTTAATTATATTTTTTATTTAATTTAATTTTGTCACCACACAACACAAAAAGTTTAATAAAAACAAAGCAAAAAAATCTGATATTTGTCAAAGTACTCAAAGTACGTTAAACGTTAAAAGTTGCCCAACTTCAGTGCTTTGCGTTGACGGAGACATACGGAATGTGACAAATCTCATAAGAAACCCTGTATTTCAACTTAGTGGTCAGTTGAAAAAATCAACGTATAACGTACGACGTATTGGGCCTTTATTCATTATACTGATAATTCAGTCTTGTGTAACATTTGTAACAAAAAGCGGAAAGGTTTCTGCAAATTTATGGGGCGTTACGTGCGGGTAAAACTTTATTGAAAAAATAGTGAATTAAAATGCTGACAAACATACGAAATACATAATTTTAATTATTTCTGCTTTAAGATGGAGATGTCGTTGAAAGCAATTACTTACCATCTCCGATTACTAATAAGGACTTCAAAATTTTAATACTTATGCTGTTTTCTTTTCTTAAAAAAACGAACATTTCTTTTACTTTTTTTTTATAAAAAAAATTCCAATTCATAGTTTTTATAAGACAAAATTTTTTCCTTGTAAGTGATGCTACAATAATTTTTAAGAAACTCACTATTTAAAAAAAAATTATGTTGGAAATTTTTAATAGAAAATGCAAGAAATGTGTTGCACTTTTTTTGTATCAAAGAAAACGCCATTAGAGTTCATTGAATACCCAAAACGTAATTAAAATTAAATGTTTGGTGTCAGTAGTGAACTCGTACTTTTGAAGGAATTTCTGTGTTGGTGATGTCAAGCGTTTTACTCACTGGTCTATTAATTACTAACTTATCGTATGTGTAGGGTTGTTAATTATTCGTGTTTTTATTTGTTCATGATATTTTTTTTCTTCGATTAAACGAATAATTTTGAAATTTTGTTGGAATAATTCGAAAGAACAAAGAATAAAAAATGTACGGTTAAAATAGCATTGAAGAGCATGTTAAGTTTGTTTGTTCTTTTCTTTGATTTTGCTAAATAGATCAGATCATCATCAATATTGTTAACGATTTTGGCGTTAGTACAATTTCTTACTTTATTTATAGACGTTTTTACATCAGTTAATAAAACTTTATTAGAAACATCATCTTATTCTTCATCGTAGTTGAGGTCATTCGTAATACATATTTTTATCTCAAAATAATCGTGAAAAAAGTATTTGCGTACTCCTTTGTTTAGGTTCTTGTGGAATATTGTAAAAAGCTTTTATTTATTGGATGGGAAATTCATAGAATTCAGGAATAATATTAAAGTATTTAATTCTAACGTTTGATTATTCGAATAATTTTTTATTATAAATTGAAAAATGTTTGTTCATTCGAACAAAATTGAAAAAAATTGTTCGAATTGTTCGAATAATTTTTATTCGAACGACAACCTTACTTATGTGGCTATTACAGAACGTTTGTTCTGCACTTCTTCTCCAATTTCTTCACACCAAGGTTGGTTCTAGATACTCGTAACTTCCTCCAGTGCGCGATCCGTCACCAAGTTCTTATTCAAATGAGTTTTTAGCTGGAGTCTTTTTATTCATACTTACAACATGAACTAGGGAACGTAATCGTGGCAATTTAATATCCTTAACTATGTCAATGTCGTAGTAGATGTAGCTCATACAGCTCGGTGATCTATTGCACAACTATTTTATTACACGCAAAAAAATAATTTTCACGAGCACAGAAAAACACATGCCTGTATGTGACTTTAAATAGCCCATTCTACTGCTGTGACACACAGACAATAATTTACTTGTTTATTTACCAGTAACTAGTTATATAACTGCTGTAAAGTAATACAGACATTATGGAGTTTGCGTAGATAAGAATTATCCATGTCATTTACCAAGCTTTTGTTGGGTATTTCATTCCATATGTCAATTAGTACAATTTTCAAAGCCTGAAAAAATCCTATCTTCCAGTCACAAAAAAACACTATCAAACTTTGAAAATTTCTCGTGTCATTGTGCTAATTACAACTAAGCGATGGGAGATATTTATGCAGTCAAGACAATTTATTATTCAACTTTTTTTGCACACTTAAAAAGAAAAGAAATGTGTTTTTTTCATGATATTGAAAAACAGTTAATAAAAGTGAGCTTGTTTTCGACGGTTTACAATCACTTAAACACACTGTCAAACAACTTTTTGCTTGACTTTTTTTGCAGCGCTCTTCAATACTTTAACCGCTATATTATTCACTGCCATTTTCATAACAATAGATCTTGAAAACAGTGGTTGTGGTCTGCAAAAAACATGATAGATCGTTAGCGAACAGCATACAAATTTTAATATTGATATGTGAAAAATAAATAGTTGTATTCCAATCGTATCCACTCTCATATAACAATTACATGTCACACGCAGCCAGATTTACACGATACCACCGAAGAATATTTTACTGGTTTTTGTTGTAGTTACTGGTTTTTTATTATTTGTTTAAATTTTTATTTAAAGCGATTTTAAACAAGTTTGTTTTGTTTAGTTTTTATTGCAATTTTTTTGTATGAATTGCAATGACCGCAATTGTATTAGTTTACACTGTTTCCAGAATAAATCTAGAATATAATTATTAATTTTATTTATGTATATGAAAATGTTAGTTACATTCTTCTTTTTTATGAATGAATTCTAATGACCGCAATTGTATTAGTTTACACTGGTTCCAGAACAAATTTTACAATTGCATGATTAATTTTATTTATGCATATAATAAAGTTAGTCACATTCTTCTTTTTTTGTGCATGAATTCTAATGACCGCAATTGTAATTGTTTACACTGTTTCCAGAACAAATTTAGCATATTCATGATTAATTTTATTTGTGTACATAAAAATGTTATTTACATTCTTATTTTTTGTGTATGAATTCTAATGACCACAATTGCATTAGTTTACACTGTTTCCAGAATAAATTTAGCGTATATATATTACACAGTACAACATTTTTCTGCTCATTGATTTGGGACTCAATTCTGAGAATTGCCTGAAAGTAGCCCCAAAAATAAGAACTTCTGTATCATTCGTTTTTTCAAGTTGGCTGCATTAATGATATAAATAAAGTTCAAAAAGTCTTATTATTTTATGACGTTTTTGTTTGAAGCACAATAACTAATTTTTTTCAAACTAATGTAAAATATTAATAAATGATGTAATATTAATATGCCAGCGTTTGAATCCGCCAATTAAATTTAGTAAAAAGTTGTGAACAAAAAATAAAAAAGTATGAGCGTTTAAAAAAGTGTATTTTAGTCCGTTTTAACCAAGGTGTATTTAACTAGGTGACAGCATTAGGAAAACAATTACAACAATACAAGAACAACAGGCATTTTTGTTTGTGTAGTTTCATTGCGTGTGTCAAAAACCTAACCCATAAAACAAAGAAAACAGATACAGAGAAAAAAGTAAAAGTATTTAGTATGTATTTTGACATTCGCAAGGAATAGTCAGCTGCTGTACCGCTGTCACCTGATTATATACGCCTTGGTTTTAACTGAAAACATTATGCTCATGTATGCCAAATTTACACAGTGCTCGTACGTGTCAATAAAGTTGGCCTGTTCTTTCAGAGTTGTATTTTTATTATTAAATTGAATGAAAAATCTTATAACTAAAAACAAACATTTTTCCTTTAATCTTAAAAATTAATACCATAGAAAAATAACGCAACTTTTACTGCTTTATTTGGTCGTGTCAATGGTGTATTAATTTGTGTTTAAATACTTACAGAGACAACTGTAAAATATATTCAAAGAAAAAAGTATTTAGCGATAGAGCCAACTTTTTTTTGCCAAGTAGTTTTTTGTGTTAAATTTATTTTCTAGTAAAATTTTTTTTCTTAAAAATTAAAAAGCAAAATAAAAAGAAAAATAAAAATAACAAAAAAAAAATATATAAAAAGTGTAACATGTGCCGATCTTTATTATTGTCATTTTGTCATTTTATTATTGTTTGATGCCACGTCGCAGTTGTTGACTACGACGACGACGATTATGACGACGGCGTTATTGTATATGTCGCCGTTGTTGTTTTTTTTTTCTTTTATGTTGCAGTTGCAAGTAGCATGCCGTGTTTTGTTTTTGATGTTGTTGTGGGCTTTATGTCGCATTGCTTGGTTATTAACCCAGTTTTCTTATTGAAGTTTATATTTCTTTTTTGCTACTTTTTGTTGCACATCATCATATTTGTTTATAAAGTGATGCAGACGAGTCCAGGTTTTTTATCTTTCTTCCACTTTTCATTTGCACAATTTTTGTAATTATTGTTGCAAACGAACGCGATTTGTGTTTTTTGTATTCTGTTGATTTTCCATGCATTCTCTGCACCTCCAGTCTCCAGTCTTTCGTTTAAATGCAATTTAGTGTGGTCTAATTCTTATACATTGTCACGTGATAGATTTTTAATGAAACTATTGTAAAATTCCTTTTTTTCTCGCTCTCTTGCTTAAATAGAAACTTAATTTAATTATAGAAAATGCCAACAATAACAACAACAGCTCAGTTGCAATAGAAAATAGAACACTGAATCATTGTGGACAGCTAATTAAAAAAAAAATCACACACACACACACACACTCGCACGCACACACATACACACAAATTTCAATTTAATTGCAACTGAGTTTGAGTTCTAATTTTTTTTTATGTATTTCAGTGTTGTCTTCAAATTAACGAAATTCAGTGTTTAGTACAAATTGGTGTTATAGAAGTGCAAATCCAAAACATCATATATTTTTTCCTGAAATCGAGCAGCAGCTTCATGTAATTTTTTGTTGGATTTCATACAAAAAGCTTCAAAGTTTTGCATTTTCATTTTTGCAAGCCCATTTGCACCTTTGCAAGACTATCTTCTGTCTGCATTATTAATAGGCAAACACGTTTTTTAGATCAATATTTTTATAAGCGTTTAAAGTTGCTACTAACACATGCGCACTTATTACACATGCAGATGTATCAGCTTCAACTTGAAAAATAAACAAAGTGTGCATGTGTGTTTATACAATTTGCTTTTGCTCTTTAAGTTGTTTATTTAGAATGTTCTTATTTTTTTTATTTTATCGTATTTATTTATGTAAATGTTTAATATTAATTTCTAGAATGCGGCCGATTGAGTCGACGGCTGGATAGACTAGTTTGTATTAAACTGTGAATTGTGCTCGAGTTTCGCAGTTACAAACAGCCCCTTTCGCAGTTACAAATAACCCCATGATAGTTAAGCTTTTATATCATGTTTAAATTAAGAAGTTTTCAATAAAAATTAAGCTTTTGAATTAATAAACAGTTAAGAGAAATTTACATATTTTGTGTGAAGCTTACACTAAATTTCCTAACAATAAATAATTTCCGCATTTCAAATTCATGTTGCGGGAAAACTACTGCAGGTTATAGCAGATCAAATAAGACCCTACAATAGGTAAAAGATAATATAAAAATTTCTATTTTTAAGTCAAAATAAAAATAATTTAAATGATTTTAAAATTGTATTCTAAAGCAGAACTGGCGGTACGAAACTTTATACAGAACTGAAGCTAAAAATAAAACTTCAAACTAAATAAAAAAAATGTTTCTTCTTTGTCATCCACTATTTTCGTTGTTTTTAAAATATTTCTATAAATATTTTAGTTGATATTTTTTATTTTAATTTTGTATATCTTCGCTTCACTTGCTGTTTTATTTGTTTCGAATGAAATGATTTCATTTCTTTAACGTTCATTATTTAATATTTTAAAATTTTTGTTATTGGCCGTACAACGAAATGATAACAAGGTGAAGTTTTAGTGTTTTGTTGAAGTGACTGGTTGATTAAACAAAACATAAATTTAATATTTCAAAGCATTGTAGAATAACTAAAACTGAATTGCATGACTATTGCACTTTTTGTTAAACGTATTTTTAACTGCAATGTGTAAATGTTTAAAGGTTAACTACATTCAGTCAGACAAATTAATGAAAAAAGAAATGTGTCATAAAAAAAACTCCATGTATATCCTTCTAAAAAGTTTTCATTGTCGATAGTTCAATGTGCAGTGAAAGCACTTGTATGCTGACACCGACCGTCGTAGTGGTTTTGTCCGGATACGTTAGATGTCCGTCTGCGGGAACTGTCCGTTAGTAGAACTTTCACTGTACATTGAATCTTTGTATGTACGATTCTTGTATTATATTATCGCAGTGAACTAAACCAATCTTTACATAAACTGACAAAGTATGGAGAGCGAAACAGTTCTGTTGGGCTGCAGCGGCCACCGAAAACAGCATGCTGTGCTGTTCTGTTTTGTGTTGTCCAAATTATATTTTTTCCTTTATTATTATAAAAGCATTTAACTTTTCTATTGTGTTTGCTTATTTTTATTTACCGCCAGTTTGAATAAAACCGTAGAATAAAAACACCTTTTATTTTAAATTTGATTACCTTGTTAAAGCACATTCAAAAAATAATTTAAAACAAAAAAATAAATTATGATTTGTTTATTTTTTGGCCAAGTTATTTTGAATATTTTTAATTATTTCCAATAAGCTAATTACCGATATCGAATTATGCGTTAAATTGCAAATTTTCATGTGAAATATAAAATTCCGAGCGCCAATTTTTGTATTATTTTTGTGCTTGTGCACTCTTTTATTCACTTTTTTCACCATTTATTGTTCTTGGGAAATAATTCACGTGAAAGAAAGTGTTTAGCTTTTATTCATGATAGGGGCGATTGATACGAGTATGATGTAATTTGACAATTTTTGATATTTTTTGTTTTGTTTTGGTGGACATAAAGTATGTATATCAAGGTTCATTAATAAGGTCACAGGAGGCAGCTGATCGCCTCCTTGAGATTGGGATGTTTAAGCAAGGAAAATTTTTACAAAGTGGTCGCTCAAAGCGAATTAGGAGAAATAGGGCCTTGCAAAATTTTCCCATGTTTGCATGTTTATCCAACAACAGGACACAAAGTTTGCTAAAGTAAACTTTGCTTGTGAGGAAGTGAACTAAAGATTGAAAGAAAATTTAAAAGACCTTATCAAAGTAAACTTTGCCAGTCTTATGATGTAATACAGTATTTTCTTTAATTTATTTTATGCGTTTAAAAATGGTTTGAATGTTTATAGGTCTACTGGCATAAACATATTTAAAAACAAAAGATATCTGGGCCCCACGTGCTCATTTCTCAAAATTACAAAATACAAATCTACAAATAAAATACACACAAAAGAATTAAGTTACAAATATTTTTTTATGTATTTCACTTGTAGATTTGTAGTTTTGAGAAACGGGTCCAAGCTCGCCGCCCGAAACTTACTTTGATGTGACGAATTCGCCTTACATAGACGTTATCATCCAAATTTTGTTTTATTTTAACTTAAATTAAATTGCTGTAAGAGATCGTTAAAAATTCTTAAAAGATAGGAAAATGAAAAAAAACTTAAAATAAGCAGTTTGTAATTTTTAGTAATTTTTAGTCATTTCAATACACTCTCAAAATCTGATGTTATCGATAAAAACGATTTTTTTTTGGATATTTGGGATAATTAAAAAAAACTTAAAATTGTTTTGAACTGATTTAAAATTTTTGAACAATTGCAGGCTTTTGAATAGAGGGTAGTGAAGCTTTCTAAATATATAAAAGCGAGCTGTAGAGTTGCATGAACTTGAATCAATTTACTTTTAAATGTAATTTTTCAATGGCATAAATTTTTATCTCTGCTGCCTAAAATATTTCAAAGTCAATTTATATACGAGGCAAAGCTAAGACAGAGTTTGTTTTATTAAAAGCTAATTAACTTATAATCTTTGCTCCGAACAAAAAATGTTAATTTGTTATGCTTTTCAACAATTTTTCAATAAAATATTCATATTTGATTTAATAAATTCCTAAACGATTTTCTTTCTTTTATAAAAAGCCAATCATTTGAATGATTTTTACACAATTCTTTTATTATACTTATTAGAAAAAAAGTATCTATATACACATAAAAAAATAAATCAATTCTAAGACCGCACGATTATTCAATATACGAATTAGACTAATACATAAAAGTTGTATTAGAAAGTAATACATTCTTTAAATTTGTTATAAATTAGGTCAGACAGCAAAGAAGTAAAAGCTATTAATCAAATTTCTAAGCCATGAAAATATTTTAAATATTTAATTTTTTACTTATAGATAGATTAAGGCCCGTATTTATGAAAAATAAGTTGTTGTATTGAAATGTATTTTGAGAAAAAATATTCATACAAATGTTCTTTAAAATACATTTCAAATCTAAACGATTTGTTGTGAAAACGGCTGGCTGTAAAACATTCTTAGCCAGTTAAAGCATTCTTTAGAATTCAGTATTAAAAAGAAGAATCAGTGATAAATGAATTAATTTGTCTTATTTTTTTTTGTTTAAGCGGAGAAATTTAAGTTGGCCACACTGTTTGCTACGTCTTGGCTGTTTTGAGATCTGTTTGGTTCGGCAATTCATCAGGAATATATAGATCCATGGAGGAGTAACCTTTACACATTGTTCAAGTTTATTCTGAAAAAGTAGAGTTCGATTCCAGTGATAAAGATGAACTTTTTTGGAGTAATTCTTTGTTCTCTATGTTTTATTTCAATTTAAAACTCTCCGCCTCTAAAAATAGCGCCTTTTTAATTTTATAATTTTCCTCATTTTTGCTGACAAAGTGTTCGAAAAGAAAACAACCAAATCAATTAAATTTATTTATTGTTGGTCATTACTTTTAGACTTTTGACAATAACAATCACGATTGTTTTTTTAAGAAAATAATTGTTTTTATTTATTTTGTTATCTTCAATTTTGAACCAGGCTAAAATCTACAACAAATTATTGTTTTTCGTTTATCGTTTTGTTTTTGTGCCATCGTCATTGTTGTTTGTTTTCTTCCGCGAGTTTGTTATTATTTCATCACCATTTTGCTTAAAAGACAGGGAACGATTTCAAGACCTATTGACCAAATAAAAATAAAAATTATTTTTTAATTAGATTTTTTTGTTTCAAAAAAGTAAACCACAAATTTCAAGGTCTTTTTTCAATGGCGTTTTAATTAATGTTAAGTGTTTATTTCAAGCAAATGCAGCAGACAAAAAACACCAACAAAAATATATTGATGAAGTGGAAGGAAGGAAGCACTATTTTTGTCTGAGTGAATACGAAAGTAGGATTTTATAATGATACATTTTTGATTTCTAAAATTCCCGAGAACCATATTTGTGGCATCATAGCATGCAAAAGGGCTGAAGAGATTTTGAAAATTTGTCTTTAAAATTTATAAATGTGAAAGGCGGTATAAAATTTCCAAAGGAAGCACATATTGTGTAATCAAGTTTAATGAGAATGGGAGCATGATAAGTCATCGTAGCCTCCACAAATCACTATAATACTCATGTGCGCTACTAATCATTTAAATATGAGTTTGAACACACCTGTACGCTGTTTAAAGCAGGGTACACATTATCGAACATTATTGAGAGACAGTGTTGCTAAAATTTTGGTTTGACCGATAGTGTGAACACAAGTTTCGCTAGTCAACATTCAACCGCAAATATTTTTTTGGTTGAGTGGCAGTTAACAACCATATTGGTTTTTGGCTGATAGTGGTGTTTAGCAAAAGTGTCAATCAGTGCAAGCTCGATTTTAGCGACTAACTAAAAACCAGACCTGTCGCGAAAACTCAATTTTCGCGATAACAGAACCCAAAACTTTATTGAAAAATTTTATGCAATTTTTAAAATTTGAATTGTAATTATTGATATATATACACTTTAAACGTTTTTAAAGAAATTGGAGATTTTGAGTTGCTTTTTTTTTGGCAAACTTTTTTTTTAAAATAGCAGATGAATCACGTAGTTCATATAGTGCAGTTGTCGGCTTATCATTTTAAAGCCCAATTTAATTTTGTGTAATTGGGCTGGCTTTTGGTCGTACAATCGCTGCTGATATTGCAATATTTGTTCCCTTTGTTTTACAAACGACTTTTGAAGTATTTTTCCTTTCTTGGGTACTCAGCTTTCTTTAAGGTGCAACGTTTGTCAGGGCCACTTTCTGCTGTACGTACGAACCTTTTTAATAAATTTTCTTGCTTTATAATGCGGTAAACCGCAGACTTATGCAACTTGTAATTCACACAAATTGAATATATGGAATCTCCACTATAAAATTATTTAAAATTATTTTTTAAGTCTCTATTTTTTGAGCAATCGTTGGCTTTAAAATATGTGAAACTTTTTCAATACTAAGAGATGTATTTACACAACAAATGACACGAATAAACTGACAAAATTGAAAATCAAAATCACCCAAAAAGTTTAATATACCAAAAGACAGGATTTCCCTTTTTTGGTTGCAGACATTGTAAACAAATTAAAAAAAACAGATAAAAGTCGCGATAATAGAACCCGCTTTTCTCATACTTTCGCGATTATAGAACCTGCAGTTATAAAAATTTTGCCGTCGCGATAACCGGATCGTCGCGATAATGGGTGGTCGCGAATACCGAGCTTGCACTGTACTACAAAACTTGGAAAATTAATTTTTCGTACGAAGAGTTTTAGATAATAAGAAAAAATTAAAATAATTCATTAAAAAATACTTTCGCATTTTCCATGTTTGTGCGTGAAATTTTTATTTCTTGAATGACGGTTTGAGTGTCAAATGTGATCTATAGTCTGGTCAGTCATAACTGTCATTCATAACTGATGATTTTTTTACTGTCACTCAAGTACGATAGTATGTACCCCACTTAAGGAACAATTTCCAAAATCGACTCCCAAAAAATCAATTAAAAATCGCGCTTTCCTAAATTTTCATAAGTAGTAAATCTTTTGAAAATTTTTAAAAATATAATTAATTCAAAACTAAAGCACCCCCATACACGTTTCAACCCAATCGGCAAGTGAGTCCGTTGTTGTCCAAATCAAGGCGTGTATGGCTCTGTCAATTGATTAGTTTGGCAGTTGTCGAGTTGGTTGAAGAAAAATCAAAATATTTTAATTTTTTCAAATTGGCTAGAAAGTCTTTTAATTCGATTGTGCTGTGTGTGTTCGAGTCTTTTGATCAGCTGTCAAAATTTATGTTTGCAGTTTTCTTTTGCAAAGAAAAAGTTAAGAATTTTTAAAATTGTCTTGAATTTTATGGAATTTTAAATAAAAAATATATAAATGACATTGAAATTTTTCAATTGCTCGAAAAAAATCCAGCACTTTGGAAAATAAAAAGCCCTTTTAATTTTGAAAGTTCATAGTTGTAAAAAAATATAAATTTGACAGTTGAAATGAAAATCTTTCAATTCAGTTATGAAGTCTGTGTCCGAGAATCAATTCAATTGAAAGACTCTCATTGACAATTGAATTGATACGTCGATATATTCCAGATTTAGCAAAAAAATATCAGACTTTAAATCAGAAAAATTGGTCTGGGTCTGAAATGTGCACGAAAAATAATATATAATTAAAGAGGGGAGAGTCCGTACTACACAATCCAGTATAAGTCTTTTTACAGAGTTTTTCGAAGAAAACAAGTGTATTTTATGAAGTGTGCAATATTATGAAAAAGTTGCAGAGAGAAAAGATTTTTCGTTATCGACAACTAAGACGAGAAGGAATCTGTTTGTATTAAAAACAAAATATATTTTATGAAAAAAAAAATATTTAAAAACAAAAAAGTTTAAAAATTTTAGAGAAAAGATTGAACTTTAACTGAGTTATTAGAAAACATATTTTGTTGACCCTGTCTGCAGGATAATAATAATAATAGGGATTTGCCTTTTGAAGTTCTCAAGTGTTTACTTCCACATGGTGGGTTATTTATTTTAAAAATCGGTGACAAAAAAATCTTGTGGCCGACTTGCCGCAAAATATGCCACATGCGCTGGTGATTTATTTTGTACGTGAACGTACTCGTACATTGATTTATTTATTTCAGAGTTTTTTTTTGTAATTTTTTATTTTTTTTCAAAGTTCTTAAAAATTTCTTGTGTTGACATTTTATATATAAAACATTTAGGCCTGTCGCACCAACGTTATCTTTCCCCAGAATAAATAACTGATTAGCGTACACCTAATAAACTACTCGTATTTTATTCTTGTATTTAGTAAATAAAAAATACTCGTAAATGTATTTATTCATGCAATTTTTGTTTAGGAAGTCCAGCCCGTTCATTTTTGATTGACTGCCTTAAAAATCTGAAATTGAAATTAATCAAAAACAAAAAAAAAAACTTTTTTTTTGTTTAAATTAATGTTGCTTTTAAAATTAAAAACTTTTTAATGACAATGTCTAAACAAATCTTATCAGCTATTCTATAAAACAAACTGATAAAAAACTAAAAACCTTTGCGTCTATTGACAAATGAAAATTATCGAAAACGGGCGGCACTTATACAAAGCAATAACATTTAATAAGTCTTCTTATTGTTTTGCGTAATTATTATTATTTAATTATTGAATGAAACAAATCCAAGTTGCTTGAAGAAAAATTTTTATTAACAAATTTTATAATTTCTTTTACATATAAATATTTTTTTTTAATTCTGTCTGGCAGAAAAGTAAACGTTGTATTTGGCATAGTATATGTAAAGAGTTTAATAATAATCAGTTCTTTTAAATATTTTTCCAAAAACCAACTTAATCTTGAGTATACATATATTATTTATTAAAAACTTTTTAATCCGAATGAAAAAGTTGCATGTTGCTGCATTCATACGTACTTTTTGGTTCTGTGTATGCGACAACCTCGCCACCAGCATTTAAAACAATATTAATTTTCAAAATAAATTAAAAATAAAAATCAATTATTGACACATGTTGGTTACATTAAATCTTGCTGTCTGTTCCAAGCATGGATTAAATGCAACATAATTTATACGAATGAGAAAATGTAAGAATGATTGAATGGTTGGAAAAAAATACATTTTAAAATATGATAGAATGAGACTAAGAGAAATGGCTGTCCGATAACAGCAGCGGCATTCTATTAAAAAAAAAATAGAATAGCAAAATGAAATGACTAAATGGGAACACAATAACAATAATTTTTGTAGATGATCAACAATTAAACACGCTTTTTTAGAAATTGAGCACAATGTGCTAATTTTATTTGTGCGAAATGCAGCAAATTTTTATAAGTAGAACATGATTTGTATATAAATTTAAAAAAAATATATGTATGGGTAATTAATACCATGTCAAATCGACCAACAGTTGAACCCCCGACCCCATTCATATTCAAAATTTCACAATTTCTCCGAATTTGTTGAGTTTATTTTTTCAATATCTGGCAAATTATTTAATACACAAAGATGATGTTTATGTCATTAAAAAATACTTGAGGATACAAAAAATATGTAAAGCATTTTTTTTAATAAATAAATACAGTTTTATCTGGATAATCCGGCCACCCTAAATCCTGAACACGTACGTGTTATTGGAGTGTGCGGATGATAGAATCAATTTCTTTTACTATAAATAAACTATACCTGGATACGAGTGCATTATGCAAAGAATACATATTTTTAATAATCTTTTGTTAAAAATTGCAATTTATCAAATAAATCAAAAACCAAAAAAAAAAAACAAACGTAATTAAGTAAAAAAAACTAGAAAGTAAAATGGTACATGAGATAAAAATCAAGTGTAACAATGGGTTAATTTAACGTTAGTGGTTGGAAAATTTCAAAATTTATCGTGGGGAAGTTTGTGTTTGCTTTAAAACAATAAATAATACCTACCATATTACAAAAATAAGTCTCATATTCTTTTTCGGGTCATAATTTGTATAAATAAAAATTTTAAATCACATTTAACCCAGCCACCTAAACAGTGAGGGATATATGAAAACACACATGAACACTGATGATGCGAGTGTAGCGCCTCCCAAAAAGCAACGTTTCTGTTCTGCCATGTAAGCTGAATTAATTAATGTTAAGTTTTCCCTTTCGCCTTTGGAATATATTCTCATATGTGACCTTCTCCGAGAAAAGGGACCTAGTGTGTGAAAATGAAGTTTTGAGAAAAACGCATTTAAAGTTTCATAGCGCATTATCACTTTGAACACACCTTCAGTTGGGAACGCAAACTCTCATTACGGTAAAAAGTTCCGTTTATTACACAAACGAAAAACAAATTTACTGCCCGGATTATAGACTAAAAAAGTAATACTGTCCGGTATGTATCAATTTCAGCAGTATTGATGGATCTGATGTATTGCGTGTTCGCAATATCGATATAATACTGTATCTGCAAAAGTTTTCAAATTTTTAGTATTAAAATCGCCTATTTTTATGTAACTGTCTTTTAAAGGTCCTGAAACTTGCAATGTGTTTTTTTCCTTTCTTAAGATGTTATTTTTTTTCTTTCGCAACCTTTAATACAATAATTCTCTGTACTAAATTTAAACTTTAAAAATCTAATATTTCTTTTTTTACATGCCTGAATATGAATTCAGAAGCTACCTTAAGCTCTTCTATCCAGATAAGTTTGTTAACCTAATAATAATTTTTTTTAATACTAAAAAATATTTAAACATTTATTTTTCCAACTAAATTTGATAAACTATCATTAAAGTTTCACATTTCTTAAATCTTTTTTTTTCTTCTTCTAGTTTTATTGATTGAAAATAAAACTCTTTTTTTTACAAAATACATGAAATAAAAAATATACAGTTTGTCAAGACATTCTTTGCATAATTAAAACATTACAAATTTTTCATAAAAAAAATTCAAAACCATACAGTTTTTTTACAGCAGCTTTTCTTTGTGTCCAGCCGTATTCAGACAGTGTAATATTGTTGTCCTTTTCTTAGACAATTTTCCGCCCATGTAAAGGGAAAACACTATTCTCTTGCAAAGATTTTTTCGACAAACTGTACAATAGAAGACGAAATACATCGCATTCAAAACACAAGTGAATTTTCATTATTTAACAGCACTTGAAATTACGAGTATATTTATCACTAAATTTAAGGCGTAGGTGCTTGTGTCTGGCTTAATGCTTGTTGTACTACTTACTGGTGTTGTTGTTGTGGTTGGCGGTAGCGGCAACGCTATATTCAATATTTTCTATAAGTTTTTGCTCAATCTTCAAGACTGGCGCCAATATTATTCATCGCCACAGTATGAATGTCGTAGAAGCGCATACACAAGTAGTGACTTGGTATCTTCAAGATAAGGAAAACAAAAATGCAAAGAATACAAATAAATGAATGAATGGAATGGAAAGAAGAAAAAAAAATAAACTTAAATAATAATACTTTGCCAAAGGGTATTTCGGTGGGGGTAGGTGGTTTCTCCTGCAGCAATAACAACAAAATTAAAATGAAAACTAAAATTGTAAAAATGTGGTTGGTATGATGACTGCATACCGGCAGATATTCAAGTACTTTTGCAAAAAATAAATCAAAAGAGTAAACCAAAGCTGTGGTGTCTTCTTCTTTCTTATATTTTATAAAACAATTCAAGTGCTAAAATATCATACTCAAAAGAAGGCCTCCGATACCTTTTTGTGAATTCGTTTCTAATTCATGCATTTTTTACATTTTTTAATTTTATTTTTTACATACATAAGTGTTTATCTAGAGGCAGGCATATCGAATTTTTGTTCTACTAAATTTTGTTAAAGGTATGACGAAGCATACCCTTAAAAGAGTAAATTCGCAAAAAAAATAATTTTAATACAGTGTACTTCATCAGCTTTTCGGTTTTTTTAACTCATTTCGTTCCGAGATTAAATTTTTATTTTTTCAAATTACTTTTTTAGGGTAATTAGGGCCCACTGATTGCAAAAATCTGGTTAAAAAAACCTCCGATTTTTCGTTTTCCCAGAAAAGCCTGTCCGAAATTTCATTTTGCATCCCTGCACTATCTATCCCTTTCCGCAAAGAAGGTAGCACATCAATTGCATGAGTTGTTACTTCCCTTGAAAAAAAAAAAAATAAATAAATAAAAAAAAAAACAACAACTTACAACTTTGAACTGCATAATGTTGTTGGAATATAAATATTTCTTCTGTTAAAACATCGTAAATTTGAAACATCGATTTAATATGGTGCAAATTGGTTGGTTCGCTGGGAAATAGTGTCCCCAAACTATCTAGGCGCCTCGGTATCGTAAAAAAATATTATTTGAATTTGATTGGTCTGTACAATTTTAGTAGATGTTTCTTTGATATGAAGAACACTTCAATTTCACTTGACCAGTTTGCCAAAGTTATCAAATTATTATTTATTTTTTGATTTTTGTCAAAGTTATTTTTACAGCTTTAAGTTTTTTCCAGCTCATACATGCACAAATATTTATTTCTTTTCCATTCGCAACCAACAAAATCTGTGCGTTTTGCAATTCTCTTATGCTGCCGTTACACACTATGTATTTCACAGTGTGCATGTCAAATTTCCCACTGCAAAATTCATACATTGTGTGTAAAATAAAAAAAAAAAATTGCTTCTGTAAATGTCAGGCGACTTTTACAGTGCAAAAATTTTCAATTAGAGCGTGTTCCATTTTCAACTGACAAACCATCTGACATCAGCTGTTTTGTAAGTCAATTGTATATGGCGCCAAGAAATTAGATTTTATGATTCGGAAAATTATTACAAATGTATTGAAATATATATTTTAAAAAAATTTTGTACATATTCTTTAAAAAACAACATTTTTAATTACTAAAATGCAAATGTTCACACTGTTGTAATCTATTATAGATTATGTCAGATGGAACCAAAAACTCAAGTGTAAAAGCGAAAATTTTAAACCATCTGTAAATGTACGATTTTGACAAACATGCGCAATTACAGATGCATTTTCAAGCTGACAAACGAACTGTAAAATACATAGTGTGTAAAGGCAGCATTAATGGTTGTGCAAAATATTTGTTGTCTTGTTTAAATTTCTGTGGAGGTGCGCTCCTTTGCTAATTGTCATGCTTTAGCAAATGTTAAACAAATTAATGTTAAACTGCGAGTGTGACGTTGAACATGAGTAAATTTTATGTTCTTTTCAAACGTGTTTGTTTATATTTTCCCACCATCATTATGTTAAGATTGTGGTAAATTTAACAGCACTAAATATAAATTAAGTGAAATATATTGCGTATATATTTAACGCACTAGCGAAGGCGTTTTTATTCATATGCTGATAGTTATGGCAAAAACTAAAAAAGAAAAATATAAAGCTTGAAATAAAAAAAATATTACATTGGACTTTATAGGGCCTGCTTTAAAGACCCATTAAATTTTATCTTTTGCATTAAATATTTACATGTGATTTTATTGTTTATTAATATCAGTCTGTTTATAGCTTTTAGATTCTACTTTTATTTATTTTTCTTATAATTAAATACAATGTTTGTATTTTAAATACATTCAAAGTCATAGCGATTGGATAAGAAAAAATATTTGGCTGGTGGTGAAAACTAATAGATTAAATTAGAATGTACGAGTATTAAATATAAATAGCGTAACCAAAAATAATGCGCACACCAGCTGCATTAAAATAAACCGATATTTAATTGAAGAAATTAAAATTAATTATTCTTATTAAAATTAAAATTAATTGAATGCGGATGAAATTTGGGGTTAAGATTCACAGATTTTAAATTCATAAATCAATTTAACAAATTAAAAATAAATAATATCAAACGAATTAACTGTCCGTTCGCCGATATCGAAATAAATTTTACTTTCATATAATTACAAAAAACAAAACAACTTTTTACATTTTGTTTTTGTTTTAAATGAAATTATACGAAAGAAAATTTTCTTTCGATATCGGCGAAAAAGCAGTAATATTCTCTTAGAAAAAAACATACACTTCAAATAAAAATGTGTGCAAATACAGTATCAATACAAACTTCCTTGTTGTCCTTTTGTTTGTTTAACAACCTTGAAGTCGGTTCGTCACATCAGATGTTCAATTTGCTTGTTAAAAACTGTGCAATCATCCTCATTTGTGGTACGCGAGTGTTTGAGTGTGAGAAGAAATGTAAAGCGCAACCAGCCTTTGTAAGAGAACAAAATTGAGAAGTTTCCGCTGGACGAATCTATTTTCATTTTCAGTCATATCGAGAAATTACAAAAATAAATATGCATATTTTAGTATTTACACCACTTATCGTCTATTACGGCCGAATTGTTCGCTGTAACCGAACTCCTTTACATAAAGAAAAATTTCGTATGACTTACCGGACATTGTGGTGTCAGAGGCTGTCTGCTTATTATTGGAAACGTAAAGAACAAATCAAAGCGAATTGAGAACAGTTGACATTAAGAACTCAGCTGACTACGAATTCCTTCTCATTTAGACTGCCAATATTTTTTTACATTCTTTTTCTTTGCATGAAATGGAAAAAAAATTAGTGAATTATTTTTTAATGCTTGTTTTTAACCAAAGCGAATTCATAACAGGTGGTCTTGACAGCTCAGGTGATTATTTTTTGCTCCTTGCATCTCCTTGCATTTTCATCTGTTTTGTTTGTCAAAATTTGTTTGTATTTAATTTATATATTTAATTTATATATGCAACTGATTTTTACAAAGAAAGCAGATATTTTTCAAAGCGAATTGAGGCGAGTCTACCTGTTATGAATTTGCTTTGGTTTTTAACATTCAAACTTTTAACATTAAAAAATTTGCATGTATGCCTCAAGGCGAATTCACTTGCAACTGGTGTGAATTTGCCTTGGAACAAATAATGCAGATTCGATGCGAATTGCATGTTAAGACACCGGAACACATTCCTTGCGGCGGTAGGGGGACTACAAACATGCCTTGGCATGAAAGTTGCAGCCCTGGTTACGCTTGACAATCACAAAATCGTCATGTAAACTTATTTTTTCAAGCATTTTGTATTAAATTTTTTTTTTTGGAAATATATAAATAATTTGAGATTTTCATGTTCTCCTCTAGAAATACACAGTTAGTTGTTCTTCCACTCCTTTTTATTCCAAAGTATGTCATCATAAATTTGTTTTCATTTTCGTTTATTAAAAGTTCGATTTGTTTTACGTGGGTGCAACATTTTTTTCCTCACTGTGTACACAGTTTTGTTGGCACACAAATATTTTCTAGTAATAATTTCTTAATTTTGAAACTATTCAGGAGGCGGTAAAACCGCGAATATATTTTTATGTGTGATTTTTCCATGCAACTGTCAGGTTGGAATTCTTGACATGTTTTCTCTAAAAACACACACAGAGCCAATCATATTTTTGATTGACAGCCTTAATAAATTAATATAGCAGTTCTAGTTTTTCACACATATTTTTATATTTAAACGCTGTTTCCAGTATCCATACGTTCGACACGTCTATAAAATTTGTATAGACAGGACGGAAAAACTGCGTGCTTTTTGTATAAATTTTCTAGGTGATTTAAGCTTGTGGAAATCACATTTAATTTAGTTTTTGTTTTTGTATTTGGTTGACTAAGAGTTTTTGTGAAATAGTTTTATCATACGCATTAAAATATTTGTGACACACATAAATATGAATTGCATAAAGGCGCATCAATAAAGTTTTTGCTGCAGCCCAGCGAATATATACACGAGTGCTGTCAAATTTAATACTGTTTTATTTATTGTATTACTTTGATTTTTTCCAATGGCAGCACGCTTGCAAATAAAAGTTGTTTTATGGCACCAATTCGCTTTAGTTTACTTTATTGAGGGACCGTGGATTGCATGAAGGAAATATAAATTTTTAGATTTCTTTTTTAGTTAATGTAAAATGTGGACTTATTAGTAAATTAAAACGGCTGTAGATTTTAGAAATTGATTGATTGGTTAGATTTTCTTTTGGAATTTTATGATCAATATTTTTTTTAATAGCGTTTAAATTTTATATTTATCATCTTTTAACCACCAACTTAATTCAGTGATAGAAAAGAAAAAACAAATCCAACAATAAACACAATGATTTCACATAAAAAAAACTTCGGGGTTACAATGTGGAGTCCATAAAAATGCCGCTTAATTTATTTAATGTCAATATTTGGGATGATGCCAATTAAATTTCCTTTTCAAAAATTGCAATAAAAAAAATTCAAGCTGAATTTTATTATTTACTGGTGGATTACTTTGTTTTACTTATATTTTTGGCAAAAAAAATCCCCAAAAGAATTGATTCCAACATGTCTCGTCTGTGTAGCATTTTTCTTTTTCAAAAAGCATTTGTTTGATTGGCCATGGATGAATTGTTTGGTTGTTGATTTCATCTGTCGTTTCTATGACTGCGGCCTGTCTGTCTTTCTATTGCAGGAACTTGAGAAAGATAAAAACCTTGGTTTTTACTTGAATGTTTTAATAGACGAAATGGAGCCAGCCAGCCAGCCAACCAACCAACCAACCAACCAACCATCCATCCATCCCAACTTAGCCAACTTAGCAATCAAACAAAAGTGCCAGTCAAATCAAAATAGATTTTCTTTTTGAGAAATAATTTTGTCCAAAATATGTTTAAATATTTATCAAATACACTCACATATCGAAATTCAAGCAAGTTAAATACTCGTACATTAACAAATGCCGCTTTCTGTCCAACATATTGTTTCAAATTGGTTTGGAAAATTCAAGTTGGCAGCTTAGAGTCAATTTGTTGTCGTATGACAAGAGCTCCATTTTTTGCGTTTAAATTTTTTTTGTTCAAATTTTGATTTTTGATTTGTATTCCTTATAAGAAAAACTTTTATATTAAACACTCGTACGTTACAAAAATAGCTGAAAAAGATACTGAAAATCGAATAATAATCATTAAGGGCAGCATGTTTACAATTAAAACGCCGAACTGCAGACGGAATTCGGAATAAAAATTGAATCCTTCATAGTCTTAAATATACATAATATTATAAAAATCATTGATTAATTTTTGTGCTGGAGTTCGAATTCATCCATCACACTTCATCGGACACAAACATTTTTTATTTGATTTTTTAAATATTCTTATGAAAAGAAAAGGTAAATTGCACGCGACATACATCTTTTGTTTAGTTATTATAGAATATTGTATAATTTTTCTATCCCATAGTGCATTTCCATAAATATGCAACAACGCAATCAACACCCACCCAACACCACCCTTCAGCTCTGTTGTCGCATGTCTACACCATTTTGCTGCGATATCATCGCACAACAAATTGAAAACACTTGTTTGCCTGACTTAACTATCAATCTCTGACAAAATGTGTTGGTATGAATGTCCGTCCAACAGGCGGCCTTTCTATCTCTTATCTGTTTTTGATAAAGAGAAAAATAAATAACCAGACAACTGCAGGAACAAACAAACAAACAAACAAAAAAAACATAAACGATGATGGATAATTGCTTTGTAGACTGTAAAATCTGCCATAAAAAATAATTTTTATTACAAATTTTCAAGCAACCTGCATCACCCCTACCGTCCGTCATCCCTCCCACCCAAAAAAGAAACCAAATTGCTGTTGTTGTTTTTACGAAAAAGTCTTTTATGCTTGACATTGCATCATTTTGGTTTACAAAAAAAACAATAATTTTATTTGTTAGACATTTACACACGTATCAAGTATTAGAAAGTCCATCAGCAGCATTTATTTCTACGAAAACTTTTATCTAAATTGTCTATAATTTTCTATACATGTTGCAATGAGAAAATAATAAAATATATATATATATGAAAAAAATCGTGAAAATATGATTTCTGCCTGAGGTCACAACACCACTCACTCACTGGTCACAACACAATTAAACTGCAACATACAACAACAAAAACAACACAACAACAATAACTGCACATTTTGACCCTCAACAACATGTTCATCATGATCAATGCAGTTCAAGCACATGTTGTTCATGTTGATTTTATTATTTGGGGGAAAAAAAGTTTCACTTGTAATTTATTTGGATTTTTCTATTTGAAGTAATTGATTTCTACTCATTAAAAATGTAAAAATTATTTATTAGCTTTGTCATATAAACGAAACTGATAAAGTAATTGCAAATAATATATAACTTGAACGACGTGTAATATGAAAGTTAGTGTTGAATATCTATTAACACTTCCGGTCGGAGAACAAGCGATTCCCTTCAATTTTTTAGAAACTGGAATATCTGCGTAAGCCTGTGTCAGAGAGATCGAAAAAGGCCATGAAAAAATAAATATTAAATTCGGCCTTTTGGTAATCACAAAAAATCGCCCATTTACTTGAATAACGTGATAACTCAAAAAGCGTGATTTTGAATTAAGATAATTGAATTTTTATATTTTGTGTGAGTTTAGATCATTTTCAAAAATTTGATTTAAAAAATCTAAAAAATTAGCAATTACTATTTTTTTTACTTTTTTTTTTAATTAAAAAAAAAATCAACATAATATATCGTTCGTGATGAAATAAAGATCAGCAGCAAGATCTAATTCATACCTTATTTAGTTTAGTTGTGTGCAGCTCTTCGATTTAATTTTTGTTTACAATAATTTTTGACAAAGGGTTTTAGGCTTTACATAAACAAAAATTCCTTTTTGTTGTTGTATTGTTGTAGTACTAGTAATAATGTCACCTGTTTGTTTCATTATGATATCGTTGAAATTTTTTTTGAACATAAAAGGGTTGCTATGTTTTTTTTTATAAATAATGAAGATATAAATGTTAAAAATTTAAAGTTAGTACAATTTTCATGCAGGTTAAATGCTTCTGGAAACTTGACAATTTTTAGTAAATCTGCTCTTCTGGCCACATTTTTGAGCGAGTGGGTAACAATTAAAAGCCAGATTAATTGTTTTATACATTTCTAATTTAAATTATAAAAAAAAATTCAAAACTCGGTTGGCGTTATTTTTTCTTAAGCGATTAATTTCCTTAAAAAATTCTCCATTTTCATTCAATGCTGGATATAGCGTACATGCTTTAATGGGCTTAATGCTGTCTTTTTTTTAAGTCTAATCTGTTTTAAATATTGGAGAAGAAAAAAATGTTGCTTTTGAAAATTTTTTGAGATAAACGTCGAACAATCAAGCTCTGTTTTTGTACAAATTTATCCATTTTTCACTCTCATTTCAAAAACTTGACTTTGATTTTTTTCACGACTACAAGAATTGAGATCAGTTAAAAATTTTTTCTGCATATATTAAGAATTGTGTTTAACATCATATGGTATTTTCTTTTTAATTGTATCTCTGCTCTTACCGAAAATATTCACGAAATGGCGAGCCTAGTCAAGACTAAAAAACAAAATTTTAAAATTGAAAGAAAATTTAAATATCTTTGAAAATATTAAAGAAATTCTTATGAAATAAAATGTATTTTCTTTGTCTATTAATAAGCTTTACAAAAAGCATAAATTTGTTTAAATCAAATAAACAAAGTTTTACATGCCCGATGTAGTCAACTTTGACACCCTGTAGCCCACTGTATGTTTCAACAGGGTGCTTAAAATTTGAATATCCTTAAGGCTTAGGTCCTTTTCTATGATTCTTACATACATAGGATCGCAAGTTTTAGAGATACAGATTTATTACACTTTTTTCTAATTTTTTCTAATAAACAGGAAATACATGCAATTTATGCTTGAATCGAACTTGTTTTAGATATAAAGTTATGATCAAACCCATTTAATCTAAACCAAGCTACTGAATGAGTTCGATTCAAGTCTAATTCAGTTTATTATTTGTGGCGTCCTTGTTTATATAAAATTTTATTTTTAGTTGTTTCTTAATGTGTTAAATTTCTTAAATAATATTATAATAGACTATAATTATTATTAATTATAGAATTTTGAAACAGTTATTTATTATAAACTTTAAAAATATATTAATATACTATAAATGTTTTTTTATTGATTTATTTTTTTAGGTCACACATCGTTCAACTGGTCAGGTGATGGTTTTAAAAATGAATCAGTTGAGAGCAAATCGGCCAAATATGTTGAGAGAAGTACAACTTCTGAATAAATTATCACATCCAAATATATTAAGGTGAGTTAAAAAACATATTAAAGTAATTAACCCTTTGACAACCATTGAGTGACATATCGACGCATGCAAACTAAACTGTGATAAGTCTGAAATATAAGTATGAAATATAAGTATATTATATTTCGAAATCTTTATTTTTGCATATAAAGTTTGGACATTATTTGGTGGATCAGTTTTAATTCTGACAGAATATTTTACATAAAATAAATAACAACAAAGCGTAGCATTTAAAATGTGTTCTTGTCTTGCTTGTTATTTGTTTATTTACTTAGATAATATTACAATCAAAACTATAATTCATCTTCAATTAATAGCTCTCGCAGCACAGGCTATCGGCTGATCTGTTCTATAAACAATATTCGTGTGAAAAACAAAAACAAATATTTGAAATTTTTGGGATGTTATTTTTTCATGCAAATTCCAACGTTACCTTGCTGATGTCCACCCTTTGGAGAGCACTCTAAAAACTGATTAAATAATTTTTGTATATCGAAGAAGTGGTGTTGGAGATTACATCTAACAACAAAACTTAAAAACATTACCTTCTTATAATAAGAATATTAGCACAGATTTTAAGAAACATAATCACCTTTTGAAAGACAAATTCATAAAAAATATTTTGGGCCTATAAAAGGTTTATTAAACAAATTTTGTATAGTAATCTGTGTTATAAACCTTTTATAAATCAAAAATAAATTTTATGAATAAAACCGATAAAGTTTAAAAAAAATAAATACTGGAACAAATGAAACTTTATGATTGCAGCTGGGAAATTTAGTGGCTCAAATAAATAAATAAAAAGCGATTTATGATTTTATGGGTTGGATGAACGTTAACAAATTTTTAATTGATCATAAAGAAAATTTCAATTTATTGTTATCCGCTCAGCATTGTTAGCTTATTTCAAATAGGTTTGTTATTAATTAACACATTAATAAAAATAAATCACCTGCAGTGGAATTAGAAAAAAATGTTCACAAGACAAATAAAAAAAATAGAAAATAAACGTCCAACAGTGTAATTACTGCACGCTCCATCATTCTTGGAAAGGAGGTGGTGGCACTGGGGCTGTGATGTTTTAATTTGTTTGTTTATCTTTTATTAATTTTTTTTTATTTGTTTTATTTTTATGATTTCTTAAGACGAACTGCTTACAACCAACCACCCACTAATTATTTCTATTCACACAAATTCTTTTATCATCTGAATGAGTTGAAAAATTTGTATTTCAATTCTTTTTTGTATTTTCAAATAATATATTTATATAAATATGTATTTTTTTAATGAACAAAAGAATTTATTTTTAAATATTTAGGCCATTAGAAGTTTTAAGCATTTAAAGTTATTTAAGCTTTTTCAAATTACATATTAGAGTTTTATCTTATTTTCTTTTTGAAATTAAAAAAGTGCTTAAACACGAAGGGGTGGGAGCTTTAGTGTAAAATTAGAAAAAGCTGATTGGCGCCGAAAAATAAAATGCTATAAAAATATTTCATGGGATGCACAACCATAATTTCGGGTGAATCCTATCGATCACTTCTGCTGTCTTCAAAAACTTGTAAAAATTGTATTTAAAAAAAAAAAAAAACATTTGTGTTGTGTCGTGTGTATGACAGAATTAACGTACAGTTTGTTAACTCTTTAATTACATACCAGCAGAGTTGAATAGGTTCAATTTGATTGATAACTAGGCATAAAATCGTCTTTGCACTAGAACAAGTTGAAAATTTCCAATATATAGCACCAACCGTTCGATAAAGCTCTGATAATTTAACTCCGTCAATGCCTGTACTTGTAGTTCTGGTTTCTGCATCGTGAACGATGGTAACCAACAGATGTGCTTGTACTATGGCCCGTTTACCGTCAACCATGTCCATTTGCAATCGGCAAATGGCTTCTCCATACGTTAGTTTGTGATCGGACCAGTGGCTTAAAAGATGTTCAATTATTCATACTTCGTGTCATTCTGTGGCATATTTTTCAGGAACGCGGCCCGTTATCCTCATCGAAATCCTCGAACGCCGAAAATTCGCTGCGAACACGTTTCAAAACGCATTTTCTCATAAGTCAGCTAAAATCAAAGTCTGATGTTTTCTGCTAAATATGTATGACTGGTTGTTTAGCTATTTTCCTTACAATCGTAATATATGAAGGCAGAAAAGAAAACCAAAAAAACAAATGTTAAGTTTTACACAATTATATAATTATTTACTCATATTTTAAAAAATTAAAAAAAATATACTATATTCAGCGATTCTTTAAAAAAATATGAATAGTGGATTCATCAGAAACCTTTAAAAATTAAGTGGATGTTGACCAATTGGGTACAGAAAAAAGGAAATTTTTTCTGCCTCGATTACAAAACTTTTTTGTCAATACAACTTTTAAAAACTCATCAGGAAAATATTATAATATTTTCAATAAAGACACACACATAATTTTATTTATAAAATATTCAAAAATCGTCATCACAGAAAGTTTTAAAATTTTTTTCATGTGTAAAAATATTTTATTAAGTGATTTTTATTGAAACAGTAGTTTTCGAGAGTTCACTTAATATGGAAGTTATGACTAATTATGAATCGATTCTCTCTAAATTTGGTGGGACCATGTGTACTTCCGTTTGACTTTTTTTTACCTTTTTTCTCACGGCTAACAATATTCATGAAACATATATTGCTAATTTACTGCAACAACGTCATAACTAAAAAAACACGTTCCAGCTTAAAGTTCTCAATTTACACACACCTCAATGGAAAAATAAAAAAAATGTTTTCCTCTAAAGATGTGAGTAAACAAATAATTTATATGATATTTTTACACAACTTTAAGAACAATTCAGCATTCTTATCTCCAAGCAAATGAGCGATATGTGCCTCAAAGCTCAATTCCGAAGTTGCATTTATATGGGAGCCACGTGAACTGATAGATCGACTTGATAAACTTCCTTCATTTAAATCGGTTAAAAAGTAAATTAAATACATCCGATAAAAAAAAACAACTTAATTATAAATATTAATTTATTATTTTGCAGAAAAACTTAAGCGATAAAACGTTTTTTCTATAAACATTTTTAACAAAAACAAAATATAAATGTTTACTAGATTTTGTTGTAGGTCAGTGCCACTTTGTTGTATTTTTATTCATTTATTTGTAAGCGAATATAAATGCTGATATTTATCATGATATCCGAACCACTCATCTCATTTCATTCCGTTCATTAAAGCTTTGCTTAGAATGATCAATGAATTGTTTGTTGTTACTCATAAATGGTGATAGTAACCAATCATAAGGGGTGCTAAATCGTGACAGTCATTCATTCACTCATTCATTCGTACAAACAAATTATATAATTAAGCAGTTTATTTTTCATATAAATATTTAAATTTGAAAACAAAAACAAATTTCAATTGGACAAATGAACTGTACCGCAAATGAATCATTGAAATATTTGCATGTGATGTCATAAATTGTTCTTTTTATTTAGTTCAGTTAAAAAATAATAAAAATTAATAAATCTAAATACTTAATGTCATTTAAATTGTCAAAAGTAATTTTTCATGTTTTTGTTTCATTGTTATTCGTTAAAAATTGTATTTCTATTTACTATTTGTCTGTCTGCCTGTCTGTCTGTCTGCATGTATGCATGTTTATTACAAAGTGATGATTGACTTGATAATAAATGATTATAACCGTGCTATTTTATTCACATACGAACGTGCTAAAATATAAATTACAAAGTAATTGATGCAATAATTAATTCCTCATTGAATTTAAAATAATAATTGTAACTGAGAGTACAAAAGAATTTCAATTGCTCAATTATTTTGCATACGAAAAATGCACAAGAGGAGGGAGGTGTGGTTTTATCGGAATTTTTTGCCGTTCAATTGTGATACAAAAGTGATATGAATTAGCTATAATTGATGATCTTTTGAATAAAATGAATAATTTAGATCTTAATTATTTGATAAATTATTGTGTGACAGATAAAATTTGTTGTAATTAATGACGGAGGTGTGACTCCTCTAAGGAGGAGACCATTAGGAAAAAATCTGAATAAAACAAATTGTGTTTAAAGTTAACAAATAAAAATTATTTTACTTTAAGTAGAATAAAGATTAGACGAAGTAAAATGTGATAGAAATATTAAGAGAAAAGAAAATAAATTATTAAGAAATTCTTCGCTCAAATGGAAAATCCGAACGTGTTTAGTTTGTGGAATTGAAAATAAAACATCTTATTAAATTAGAAGTGGAATATTCCTAAGAATTTCGACTGGTTCATGGGATGTATGACTACAAATATCATGGATACTGTGTACAGCAATATAAGAGGGGAAGTCCATAAATCTGTACAAAGTCATATAAAAGTGTTAAATATTTCAAAATAAAGTTAGAAAGGATGACTGGCTAATTAAAAAAAAATCCGCCCTTCAGTTTTTATTTAACCATCAATCAATAACTTTTTCTACTCGTATTTTGTGAAATTGAAAAATAAAATGATTTTCAAACACTTCTACTTTAAAAAAAAACAGAACAACTAAGGAAATCAGGGGTATTTTAGAAAAAGTAAATCCATCATCTGTACCAGCCAGCGTTTACAAATAGTTACAATCAAATTTAAACTTTTGAAGGGTTTGGCCTCATTGGCGATATATTTGAGAATTTTTCACTAATGATTTGCTGAGGAAGAAGGGTTTGGTCGCACTGGCCATATCTCTCAGAGAATTCATATATGAGCGTTTTTAACATGTCACACATATTTTCTAAAGTTTACAAAAGCTTTGAAATTTTTCGTAATATCTATTAAACTACTGTTTTCTTTCTTTTTTTGTTTTGAGAAATCTATCGATCATTTCGTTATATTTTTATCGCAATTAAATAATAGTTACCAATCATTTAAAACTGAACAACTGAATCTGCATTTAAGTGCAACTTAAATTTAAATGTAAATGAACTAAATGCAACTGGTCATTGAACTTGAGCTAATTTCTGAAATATACCATATTTAATAATAATAATAACAAGAATACCAACAGCAAAAAAAAAAAATAAGAATTAACAACAGGATGCCAAAATCCCCCCTGTCCTCACTGTTCATCTACATTTTTAGTCCACTATCACTTTTCAAGTTTTGTCGGTTGTGATTGTATGTACATAAATTTCAGTATGAAATTCAAACCATGTGAAGAGAATATCTATGAGATTTTTTTTTAATGTTCTAACAAAAATGTTCTAAAAAACCATCACTAACTTTAAAACCATTCGCATTGATTTAAACTCATTTTCCCCATTTGCTTTTCTTAAAAACAATCACAATAATAATAATAATAATAATAATTGTTTTAATTTAACATTTAATTTTTTATGAAGAAAATATATGCAAATTATTTACTTGAAATAAATATTTTCATATCAATTATTGTGGCTGGTGGTGGCCCCATAACAGAAAAACAACTCACACAATTTATGAACTTGTGCTACTCTAGATTCAAAGGAAAGCAAATAACTCATTTAAAGGCGATAGTAAAATTGGAATAAATAACAATTAATTTTTCGCATGAATGTGTTATTTTCTACATTTAAATACATTTTAATGATTTATTATTTTTTACAAACAAATAAATTGGACTGACTAAGTTTTGCAAAAGACCAACCGATCGAACTCCCATTGAAAGTTTGCAAAATGTTTAAGTAATTAGGCGGTTTTAAAAAATATAAAAAGTGTGTGGTTAATATGTTCAATTGTTCTTTTTCTAGGTTTTTACAATATGGGCGGGTCGATGTTGAAAAAAGGTGTTGATGGTGGTCAACATCTGTCAAATCTGTTCATTATTAATCAGTCATTGACCCGCGTTTGTAATGCAGCAATGCGCTGTAAAATTGAAAAAAAAAAAAAAATATATATATATATATAGAATGATCGTAAAAAAGTTAAATATTTTCCTGCCGGGCAGAACTACTTTTTAGAGAGTATGAAAATCAGTGTTCGATAGTGCAAACGTTGCGTGGATCTTACTGCAGCAGGTTTCCAATATTTTTTGGCCAACTACAAGATCATCGGTTGGTTCGGTAAACAATCAGGGAAGGCCAAATCGATTTATAACATCGCCACTGTCCGTGAAATAGTTTAGAGGCTGTACCAGCCAACGGCGGACGTTACAGATCAACATTAACCAATTCCTTCCAAGCCGAAGCAAATAGTATGGACATTAGGGTATCAAATTTTTTTTGTCCAATGATGTAACATTCATATATTCGCTCACGCCCCGACTATAAGCGTTGCAAAGATATTTATGACAAAATTCAAGATTTTAGCGGTTGCACCCTTTGATCACATTGAATAGTTTGAGATAAAAGTGATAAAATTGTTAAACCGCCAAACATTAATAATCTTTTTGAAATCTTGCAAATATATCATATACATCACTAACATTCGGAGCGTAAGTAAAGTCATATGAAAATCATATCTGTGGATGGATATGGTTCCTACAGGACAACGTTACGTTTATTAGTTTGTGTTTACGTGCCACATAGCAAACATCACAACGGACATTCTGGGTGATCGATTTGAGGGTGTGTTTATATCTAGCGAAGGTGACGACGTAAGTAAACTGGTGATCCCGCTAAACTTCTTATAGCTTTGCATGAAGTCGCAGCTCTATGCCGATCTATGCGCCAAGTTCTTGTAAAGTTTATCAACAATATAGCAGAATGTAACAGCGTGCTATTTTGTAAGGCCGCAGCATGCTCTAATCAGTCTTTATATGTTTGTTTTCAATGGAGTCAAGCTAAAACGAATTACCTGTATTGAAAATTAGTACAATAAATAGTTTATCATTCAGTAGACTAAAGTGGAGTAGTCGATAAACTCGATAAAATAATCTCCAGAGAAGCCAAACAATTCCAAGAATTCCCCTAAACCTATAAATAATAAATAAATAATTTAAAAAATTGCACGAAAAGTGATAGAAAGTAAAACCTTCATAAGACATCACCGGCAACAAAGAGTTGGTTGTCGCAGGTATGCAAAATAAAATTTTCAATTTGTACTAAGTTTTAAGAAAAAGTGTGCTGTTTTCCGTCCGATTGTACTTTTTATTTTTTAAATATTTTTTATTAACAATTAATTAAAAAGGTACATAAAAATTCATTTGTACATATGTATATAATTTAAATTCATTTGTACTTAGTACTTGCATATATATATATATGTAGACAAAGTTTACGATTAAATTTATTGCTTAATTCGAAAAGGTACACAAAAGACTATCAGTTATTGAGATCTGAATATAAAATTATACTTTATGATATACTTCTTGCTAACAAACTCTTAGTCATTTCTAAATTGAAGCAGCACGAATTAGATGGCTTCAGCAAATCCTTTTTTTTTGGATTATATTAGAGGCAGTCGAAACAAACAACCTGTTCTGTTCTTTTGTTTTTATTAAATTTCGAAACGAAAAAAAATCTTTCCACTTTTGCAGAAGAACGTGGGATGAATAATATTCCTTTAGCAATTCTTGAAATATCAGTAAATTCATCCAAAACAAGGCCTATTTAAATAGGTGTTTTACTTTTTTCCACAAATTAGAGGCTCGTATGTTAAAATTTTTATATGTTAAACTAGGAGTTGAGATGTCGGTTGTTATTGTAATGTTGTACCTGTTGTAGAATCGCCATCATCTGTATAATTCCGCTTTTGGTATAAAACAATTCACAGCGAATGGTTAACATGAAGTTGCCATATAAAAAATGCGATAATAATTTAAAATACTTTCCTGTAATGAAATAAAACTAGAAAAGTTATGAAATAGTGCTAAATTAAACATGGAGGTGTTATTGTACTTTGAACTTTCAAATAGTGCTAATAAAAAGTACAATTGTACCAACTTTTGCATCCCTGGGTTTGTCGTCTTTAGTCGCAAATTAGTAGGCGGTGGTGACTGTCTAAATCTCATGCATGTGAACACGTTACAAAATTAACTTGTACACCGCAGAGATTATTTGCTTTGTTGTCGTAAGATGAAACGAAGACACAACAATAACAACAACAATTCACACATAGACACCACTATTTCCCACTGTGTGTGGGGTGTTGAATTAAGAAACTCCTATTTTTTCAGATGATCGCTTCGAAATAATCTCCAAAGTCTTGAATATTTTTATGCGAAAAATAAACATGCAACGAAAAAAAAATATCTCTTAACAATAATAATGGTAATTGCAAATTCCTTGAGTTTTTATCAAACTTAAAAGTTGTCTAATAGACTAGTGAATATATTGGAAAAAACGTATGTCTGTCTGTCTGCCTGTCTTTTATCGCTGTGAGTCTTACAGCTTTATGTAACCAGCTTTTTACACATTGGGAGGGAAATAAAATTTTTGCTTTGGTGATCACCATGAAGCACTATCGTGGTCATCATTATCATTAGGCAGAAACAAATATTTGCAAATATTTTGTTTTTGTTTTTATTTGTAAAAAATAAAATTCGCATAATTTTCTTTTAGTAAATCTTAAGGAAAAGTTGCGTGTCTTTTTCATTTTAGACAAGTGGCGTTTTATTTTTAATATTCAACTTTTGGTTTTTAAATTTTGTTTTACGTCACGTGATGTGGAAATTGTTATTAAAAGCATTGCGCATTCATGCACTTGTTGTATATTTTTTTTAATACCTGATTGTCCCATGTGTTTTGGTAGTAAGCTGTGTTGTTGCTGTTTTATATGTATGTTAGCCAACATCCAATGAACCAAGTCATGCCAAACGAGAAGCTAGTCAAGCCAACTTTAAGCAATTACATCAACCGTTTTCCGCTGTGTATTTATTCTTCGTTTTGTTGTTGCTCAAACAATCTTTGTTGTTACCTACCGGTGGTTAAAATAGTTAAAGCACTTGTGCCAATGAGAATTTCAAAAATAAATTATTAAATAAGGGGAAGTATGTCCAGTACAAATTTGCGAAAAAGAACACTTGAATGAGTGGAATGAATATTTTCAAAATTAAAATGTTCTACAATTTCCGAAAAACATTCCGAAAATTCGAAAATGCAAATAGATATTTGGTCACTATTGGCTGCAATTCTTTAAAATGCGTTGTTGCTACTTTCTGATACTAATAATAAATGATTTCGGCAATTCGAATCGAGAGGTTATCGCTAGGAGATGGTTATACACTATGTGACACCAATACGGCGCCTCTTGGAGCAGATTTTAGGAACTACATGTCATAACGTCAAATGGCTATGGGTGTTATAACACTCATACATAATGTCCATGAACGATATACCACTTTTGGAAATGCATTAATGTTCACAGAAACTGCTACGCTGTTGTATTATGAATTTGGTTCCCGAGTACGCCGAATTTCGTTGAGTTAAATGTCGGGCTTAAGGACTTTCTGCGTTGGGTATGTCATCCATAGACATTAGGAACATACAAATTATAAACAAAATAGAAAATATGAATATTTTATATGTATAAAAAATATGAATATTTTATTTCTTGTTGGGCAACTTCCCTTTGAAATATTTTCAAGTTAGTTACATTACAGCTGGTATTGTAAACTCTTTTACCTTCACATTGCACTTGCATGTACGAGTACGCTTATGATACGAGTGAGTATTGATATTCATATAAACTTATGAGTTTGTGTAAAGGTTTTCCAAGTTTTTACTCACATGTATGGGAATACAACAGCACTGGTTTGTAAACATGTCTGTCTCTTTTTCAGCTTATATACAGCTGTGTTAAAAATAATGGCAGCGCCATATGTTATGGCGTAATATATCTTTGTACATACATATATGGCATTAAATTTTCTATTTTAAAGGTTACAATAAGTCGAATTCACGGCAGCCGTTGCCTGCATTCGTTGCCGTGTAGTCAACTAGTTGATTATAATGAAAGCGACAGTAAAATCAGTTTGTTTCTGTGGTGTCACTTTCAAATATTTAATTTATCTATAAATGAAATTATTTATTCAAAATCACGAAAAATGTAAAACAAATCAATTTATTTGCTTAAAACCTCTTAATTGTTAATGCATTTATATTATTTTAATTTTGTGATCTTATTTTCAGTTAAATAAAATATTTTTAAGTTCTCGTTTCTTTCATTTATCTCATTGTATTGGCAGCACTAGAGAACTGCTAATTGTCGCGAACGAAAAAGGAAATTAGTCTAAGTTGGCGACAGGCAACAGGGTGGTCGTGTAGCCGTGATGGTTTCAAAATAATCGTGCTCATATAAACGGGTGTATTCTAGTGAATGGTAAAAAAACAGAAAATCGACTTTCGACTTTTCAATCAACCATTTCCTGTTCTAATTAATTAACCGATTAATCGTAGGCAAAAACCGATTATTTTATATTCGATTTATATTTTTTCTTTCCTTTAAATAAAATTTCTTGTTTGGTTGTTTATTTCAAATTCCAAGTAAAACTTAAAATTGTATTTATCAACTGCCTGTCCCAGTAAATTCTAAAGAAAGTTTCTTTCGTAATTAATACTGAAAACAACAATGAAAAACATTTTTTTGTTTTCGATATAAGGAGCGATATAAGTTAACATAAAATTAAAGTAGACCTTTCGTCCACTTTTAAAAAGGAATCAATTGTTTTGTTTTGTTCACTTTCCTCATCCGATATTTCTTCAATATCAACGTTTGTTGTTTCTCCATTTTTAGCAAAAGAAATTTTATTACATTTTTGTAGATGATTGGACAAAGTGGATGTGCTTCCACAAAAACAGAACTATTTAGTACAAATAGAACACCGGCACTTTTTTCCATTTAAAAATTTTTTTTAGTAGTGCTAAACACGGGTCGGTGGCATTTCTAACAAAATGTATATAAATGTTATCTTTTTCACGAGACCGCACTTTTTTATTTATGATACACCGACTTACAATTTTATTATTTTACTTTATTTTATTTTCAGAAGAATTTTAACAATTCAAGTTCAGTTTATGTTAGACGACTAGCAGTTAAGATTTATTTCATTGGTTTTATTTTGTTGGTGTTGGCCACAGCGAATGAATACTAAGTGGCCTTATTAGTGCAACTAGAACTGGCATTCACCAAACAGTCATGTTAAATGCATGCATAAAAGTTTTTGTTTAGTTTTTACATATAGGGTTTGACACTTTGGTGTAGTTAGTTGATAATCGTCTGGACTAATAAGGTCTCCTGGTATCAATTCGCCTTGATGTTAACAATTACAAAAACAAAAAATTTTTTGGTGGTATTGAAATAAATGTGTTTTTGTAATCTCTGTACAGCGGTATCATTATTAATTTTCTCTATCAAATGAATTATATCCATTAGTTAATGTATATGGTGCAACACAGCTTTATTTCTTAAACGTCATTCTGTGCGCGTTTTTCTTAATTCGCAAAAAGTCGATTTCAGTATAAAGTTGGTAATGAAAAAACGACTACAAAAAATCGTTTTTTGTCATTGAAAATCGATTTTCGACTACAATCGAAATCGACTTACCATTCATTAGTGTATTCTGTAGACAGTTGTCGGAGTGCTGTCGTCAATGCGTTTGAATCATAAGAGCTCACTAATTCTCGTTTGGACTATCAAATCTTAAGCGAAAAATATTAAATCAATGGTTGTGGTGAAATCTCAATAGGCGAGTTTAAGTGCTCAAGTCACAACGAATTCGCTCTCATTTAGAATGTTAATTTTTTTTAATTGTCTCGTTTGTTTGAACAAAAGTACGAGGCTTCATTTATGGTTGGAAAAAGGTATAAGTGAAAAGTAAAGCACAGGCTTAAAAGTTTGTTGAGTTTTGTATTTGTTTAAATCAATTATCATTAATTTGGCATTTCAACTGTGCCCTGCTTTTTAAGGAGACTTCTCTTGCGACTACTGATGTGAATTTGCTTTGCTTTTTAAGGCGAATTTGCTTGCGATCTTGCAATGAAGAAAAATCGAAGCCTGCTGGCGGCATTACTATTATTTTGCACAAAGTTGTATGTATAAATTAGATTTCGCGCGGAAACTACAACAACGTTAGAAAACAATAATGCTGCAGTGTAATGGCGCTTCGAGTTGTACTTCTACTACCACCGCCGTCTTTAAAATACTACAATTACAACAAATACTAGTATGAGATCTCTGATGTTGTTGCAATAGTAATAATTTTGTATTTATTTATTTTTTTTTATTTTATTTACAACATTGTAGATTAAAGCTGTGTACATGAACTTGACCTTTCAAACGTCAAGTGCCAACTGACAGCTAGACGTTGGCTGAAATAAGCATCCGTCGACACTGCCATGACTTTTCACGCGCAGTTGGTGCCGGGAAAATGTTATTTTTTTTAAAGAGAATTTACTAAATGAAAAAAACAACAAATACATGTGGAATTATTCTTTTCCCTTGTTTAGTGTTGTTGTGTTAGCTGCTGTTGTGTCGCTAAGAGTTTTTGCATGTGTTGCAAACATTAAATTCCATCATCAAATTAAACTTGAACTTGAGAGTTATAAACATTGTGACTTTTATCACATTCACTTCTATAAAAAAGTATTTGTGTTTTCTTTCTTAATATTTTCCGCTCATTGTTCTTAAGTTCAACAATTTAATTGTTGGGAAAAATGACATCATAACGTTGGTCGCCACTCATTTGAATTAATGTTTAACATATGAGATCAGGCACTAAAGTTTTCTTTTTAAATAACTTTTAAACATAATTTCAAAAGAGTAATTAATTTCGTTTCATGCGAAACATAAGTACATAAATATCTCATTTCTATTGCGTTGCGCTCAATTTATAAACTTTTAAATAGAAGTTGGACGATTTATCAAAACTTTTTCTTGCTTGAATATTTATTATGTCTTCAAGGCCAGTTGCTGGGAAAATTTTGTGTTCATTCCTCCATCATCCATTTTTATTAGTTGCTGCCTTTGATATTTGTTGATATTTCTGTGTTTGGAGATACATTTATTTGTCGAATTTGTATACAATCTATTAAAAATAAACTTCTTCTCGGAACTCGCTAATATAATCAAGCAAACAAATTTAATTTTAAACTAAAACTTTGAAAAATACATTAATTGATTGAACAACAACATCCTCATAAATTAGCTTCAATTGATTTTTTTTTCATTCTTAAGAAAGTTTCTATGATATTTTTTATTTAAGAATTTTCAAAACTATGAATTAATTGAGGAGAATTTTATAAAAAAGTTTTTTTTGGAGATTCTACATTTTAGTTAATTATCTAAAGTATTTTCAATTCTTCTATTTTTAGGTGAGTACGTGAAGATATAAATATATTTTCAATTGATTTTAACAATATGGTAGGATTTACATTTTTATTATAATTTTTAAAATTTTTTTTATAATTAATATTTATGCGTAATTTGTTGAACTGTTTAGGTTCATATTGAAATGAATTTTTGCCTTGAGTTCTATTCTGAGTTTTCCAATTTCTTCTTAATTTTTAAGAAATTGTTTTTACTTCTTTTGTATATAAACTTAAACAGTTAAACAAATTACGTATAAATATTATTAATTATTTGTTGAATACTAAGAAAGTCAACTACAAAAGACAAAAATAAATTAAATTAAATAGAAATAGAAAATTTTTTGATCTCAGAACCAAGAAGAGGGAGAATAAGTCCGAGCTTAGACAGGCGAACATTTGAAAGGAAAACATCTGGAATTCTCTTTCATTTTTTATTCGCGTTCACGCAGTCGATCATGTTGCCGGCAATATTCTATTATTATTGTTATTATTTTCTTATTATTTGCAAAAAGCAAAGTAACTATCAACAAAGAAAATTTGAACAAAGCGTATTGGCGAGTATCGAACACATAAACGATGCTCTATTTCCCACCTGTGATTTGCTTCCAAACTAAATGTTTCCCTGTCTAAACGCAGACTATGGAACATTTGGAATAATCAGAGATGGAATTTCCTACTAACCGAAATTGATTTAACTTGTAAGAAACGAAAAAGTTGCATTTTTCGTATTCTAATTCGTTGAATAATACGGTTGAATAGTTGATATTCCTAGTCGCTAGTATCCACCGTCAAAAGTGGTAAAATCGAACAAAGAACGCTGATGAGATGGTGTAGCTATCTCGAAATCAGTACTGATTTGTTCTGCTAGTCTGATGAATAAATTGTTCCAAAACAAAAGTACTCTCTTAAGTTCCTTAAAAATTAAGAAGAAATGGATAAACTCAAGCCAAAAATTCATTTCAATATAATGTATATTTTTGGGCATTTGTCAAGGATTATCGATTTCTGGAAGAAAAATTTTGTATATTTATTTTATTAAATTATAATGTCTTTAAAACATATTCAACAAAATGAAAAGAAATATGGTATATACGTACATACGCTAACGCATCGCTAACCACCTTTGTCACGAGCAGGGGTCCCGTAACACGATCCCTGGTCATACGATCATCTATGAACTCACATGAACGATATGAATTAATTTTTTGTATTTAACATATTTTGGTAATTATGCACATACTTACATATGTATGTATGTATATGCACATACAAAAGAAACAGAAGTTTTTCCGCATTCAAAAAATTTAAAAAAAGGAAACGATGTCTTCATTGATCATTGTCTAACTGCTTGTTTGTCTATATCTAAAGAATAATTTCTTTCGAATTATTACATTTGAAACAAAAACAAGTTTTAAAATTTTGTTTTTGTTTTAAATGTAATTATACGAAAGAAAATTTTCTTTCGATATCGGCGAACATGCAGTAAGTACTTCGGAAAGTCTATGAATAAGGAACCACTTGTATGTAGCACAGGTGATATACGTAGTTTGAAATTAGACATGATGTTATGAGTATTTCATCGAACTCTGAAAAATGTTTTTCAGATCCCTTTTACGGCCGTAATACTCAACCGATTTTGGAAAGATTTATATTTTTTAAAGGTTTTTTATTTAAATAGATCTTAATTTTATTTTAATCGGTTAAATTTTTAGGGAGCTATAAGCGTTTAAAGTTGCTACTAACACATGTACACTTATTACACGCAGGCATATGCATGTACCAGCTTGAAATTGAAAAATAAACAAAGTGTGCATGTGTGTTTGTCCAATTTGTTTTTGTATAGAAATGTTTATTTAGAATGTTTTTTGTTTTTGTATTTTATCGTATGTATTTATGTAAATGTTCAAAATTTATTTCTAGAATGCGGTCGATTGAGTCGACCGTTGGATGCACTAGTTTATTATTGTCTATAAAAGTTACTATAATTTTTACAATACATTAGTGGCGCGAGCAGGCGATGTCTCTGCCATATGTTGTCTTAGAAAATAGTGATTAAAAAAATATATATATGGCGCCACCCATCGTTTCTAAAAGTATTCAATTTCTCAAGTCAAAATGATTCATAAATAATTGATATTTTCAATTATTATTATTTTTCACACAATGCAAGTACATTTTGGGAATCGATATGAGTACGGTGATCATAATTTTTCAATCAAAATGTAGAACAATAGAAATTTTTATTATGTACTATATTTTTTTGTTGCATATTGCAAGATCATTGTGTCAAAATAAGCTTCATTTTGAGACTATAAATCGATCAATCGTCACTTGCGTATAGGAAGACGACAGGCAGTCCTGGACTCATGTTTTGTATATTTCTAAATCAAGATCTGCTCGGCTAAAAAATTTATAAGTCGATTTAGCGATTTTTGTCTACGAATGCAATTTTGTAATGTCTATTGCTAAATTTGATTTCGTTTGATGTCATCGCAAACAATTTTTAAATTTTGTATTCATTCAGCTAAAATGATTTAGATTTAGAGATTCAGCTGCCAGAAATAATGAATATACTAGTAGAGATCGGCTCTGGAGTAGTTTTACGATCTCCCCATGTGTGTTTAATATGTTTATAATTTAAATATTTTTCGCATTCCACTAAATCGAATAATCACTTATGAATGAAATCCATTGCATGTGATTAATGGAAAACCAAACTTGATAAAAATTTAGTTTTACCACTCGTGTTTATAAAATGAAAGTAAAATTTTGTGTAAAAATTTATACCGAAAAAAAAAACTAGAAATTGTTTTTCTTTTCAAAGTAAACTTTTACGCGAAATTTTATTTTCATTTTATGAAAACACGCAGTAAATTTCTAACTTCCTTTTTCCGTAAATAACATTTAAATTATGCAGCAAAAATATTAATCACTTTCTTAACAATACATTGAAATTGACAATAGAACGAAGACCAACCTTTAGTGTTGATAGCTTCTATTGGACTACTCATTATTTATAAAAAATATCTGATATAAATATCCTACTCACTTTCCCAAAATTTGTTTATCGTAAGCGCCAAAATACAAATTCTTCATGCAAAAAATTAAAAAAATTTTGATTTGTTAATCATAATTTTCTTTATTAAATAATAAATTGATAATCTCATCTTGAGATACGATAAAAACGTAGCGGAAATACTATATATTTCTCTAGCTATCAACAGTTTTGATATAATAAATTTAAATAAAATACTTATTAATGCTAACAAAGTTACAAATATACGCCCGTATTCATAAAAAAATATTTCTATTTGAAATGTATTTTAAGACAAATTTTTCTGATACAAATTTTCTTTAAAATACATTTCAAACCCAAATTAATTTTTAATGAATACAGCAGCTAGTATTTATTTATTATTTTAATATTTTAAGTCTAATAAAAAACATACAAAACAATAAATGAAATACAAAGCAATTTTATGTTTTCTGTTCAAGAATAATTTACACACAAAAAAAGCTCTCAAATACAGTATTGTCCTGTATAATACCGAACGGATGGTCACCGTAGATAGTATTGTAGACTATGACTGAAATTCAAGGTTTTTTTGACATCATGAGCATAATTGTTTTAAAATCCCATTTATGGTGCTAAATTAATAAAATCAATCAATCTGATACATACAAAATAGAAAAAAATATGTTGTATTTTTAGCCTTAAAATTATAAGGTCAAAATAATAAAACGAAATGACAAAGATTTTAAAGTAAATGAGGTTTAATTATAAGATGATTTATTAAATAAATCAAATTTTGTTTTGTTGAATCTTCAATTGTTTTATTTAGTTTTGTAAGTGAGGTTTATTTGCAATATTTCTGAAACAGCAGTTCCAGGTAAGCCCAACGAGGCTCTTTTGCTGAGTAAAGAAATCGATTAGTTAAAATTGTTACCTTCATCCAGAATACTTTTTCCCTCGAATTATTTCCATTTTTCCAGATTTTCCAAACGTGAATAATTCCCACAAGAAATGTTCGCAAGAAAAAATAAATTCCCCATATCACGAATCATGAATCAAAAAAACAAGATTACGCCTTGCGCAGGTCCGTTATTTTGTTGTGTGTGTGATTGTGTTGTGTTGTGTTGTGTTGTGACGTAGGCATAGAATATGTGTTGTAAGCAAGAGTACATTTGCTTATGAAAAGTAAGTCGAAATGTAAAACTTTGGTAGCCCGAGGAAGTTCTTCTTCAAATAGCTTCAAGCATCTCTTTTCAGTCCATTTAAAATTTTGTTGAAATCGATGCACCCGTTTAGAAGTTATTCAATTATTTCCAGTTTTGCACCAAAAATCTCTTATACTTTTCACAACAATTCTATGATGACGTAGATGCGCAGTAGAAATTTATTTTGTACGGCTGCATGCGCAATCTTGTTTTCTTAATTCATGATCACGAATAATGTTTTTTGGCGGGATATTTCTACTTTTCCTTTGGTTTTTTCACTTAATTTTTGCAGCTGCACTCAATAAAAACATCTTGTAATATGTTTATAATTATAAATTATTAAAAAATGCTCAAATCGCAAAGATTTCAGAGAATTTACAAATTAAAAAAGCACAAAAATTTAAGATAGATGATGCCAATAAAGGCCTGAACATTTGTTTAGAATGAGCAACAGAAAATAACATTTCTTCTGAAAAATTAGTTGGAAGCTGCAATTTCCCAAAAAATTAAAAAAGGCTAAAATTCAAAGCAAAACTTTAGCATACGAAGATTTCATGTATAAAGCGGCATGTTATGTGTGAGAGAGATCGTTTTGCTATCACACTATCATACCAAGTATTTCATACATCAGTATATCGTCAGCAGAAATCCAAAACCACGTAACTAACATTTTTATTATTTATCAGTAGAAACAAAATATGTTATATGTTGATAAATAAATACAATTTTGGTAATCAAATGTCGCAGATTTACTAAATATAGAACGATTTATTAATTTTTGGAATACAAATTATAATTTGTTGATATTTCAAAGAGTTACGTTAGTTACTTGCTTTTGAAATCATATTTTCTTTAACAAAAAACATTCGTAAAATGTAGAATAATTTAGAAAGTTTTTTGTTTTAATTCTAAATATTACTTTTATTTATTTATTTTTTGCAAAAATGTGAAATTAAAAAATTCTACAAACTACTTTTCAAATGGAATTTCATTATAAAAAGAATGACAATCCGGTGGAAGAAATGGTTTAAGATTCCGAAGATGTTGCCATTTCTTGTTTGAAATTTTTATTCTTTTTAAATGTAACTTCAAGGGTTCAAAAGCTTTTAATTTTATACCGATTCTTTGCGGAAGCTCCTTATACGCATCTGTAACATGTACTGTAAAATAAATTATTGAAGAGGGATCATACGCTAATACACGCAACATATTGACAGTGGGATACCTAACTTTTTTACCTATAGAAGAAAAAAAGTAGTCCCTCTAGAAAATTGTTAACACCAGCTTAAAAAGAAAGCTTTGGAATTGTTTATAAAGCTATGATAAGATATATAATGAAAAAATTCAATATTTACTATGAATTCTGAAAATTCAATTGAAATAAGTATGTGTTAGTTAGTGACTATTTCCAAGAAACAAGTACATGTGTAGTTACGTGCTTTTGGTTTATATAGATAATAATTGCACTTTTAGTTATGTACTTTCGGTTTTCGCTTATGAAATGTCTACTTTTTATTATATGAAAGTAAAAATTGATGGGGGCGTGGATGTTGACGATATGCATTATAATCAATCAAAAAACCGATATCTAAGTTTTTGTTAGTTACGTAGTTTTGAATTTTAGCTAATCACAAACTGAATAGTGACTTTCCTTCAATTCAATAAAACCTTTTAAAAATGAGCCCTCTAAACTAGCCATCGTTTTGTACTGTGTATGTCATTAGAATTGCTATTACACGAGTACACTGATAGAAAAACCGTCATAACGTTGATGTAATTTGACATCAATACTATGACAAGTGTCTTCGTTTTTGACCCCATGACACTTGTCATCAATGCTATGTCACCCTTAATATCAGTGGATCATTTTGTCATCAGTGATAATGATAACAATTGTGTCATTAATTTAATGACAAAATGTCATAAATGCAATGAATGACACACAGTTGTTACATAAATGACCAATCGGCATCACTTAAATGACAAAATGTCATCAATGCAATGACACACCGACATTATATAAATGACCAATGTGAAAATTTGTTTGTGTATTTTATTTAGTACGTTGCTCTCTTCGCTCGCAATATATTTGATGTCGAATGTGATGACTAAATGTCATCAATATGAAGACGGGATCGCTTTACATGTTCGTTCGCTTACATGTTTTGTCTTTTCATGTACGCTGTTTATACTTTTTTTAATCAGTTTGTCATAGTAATGATGATGTACATATGTACATCAATACAATGACAAATTTTTCAATATTTTATAAATGTCTTTAAAAATAACAATCATTAATAAAATAACAAAATTTTTATTGAAATACAAATTACAAAATTACAACACTATTTATTTGTCATTTATGTATATTTTACTTGTTAATAACAAACAAAATGTGTCATCAAATTGATGTCATTGCAGTCATAGCATAGATGACACCTAAAATATGACAAAATTCTTTGATGATTTTTGCCGTTAAATTGATGTTAGTTTTCGTCTTATTGATGACATTTTTTATAACATTGATGTCAAAATTCTTATGACAGGCCCTCATCAATATGTAGATGAATTTTTCTATGAGTGTATGATGGTATGATGACATACCATTCTCACATACCAAGTATGATCGTCTAATAGCCGCCTAAAACATTAATTTTCTGATTTTGTTTAATAAATAAATTTTGTTTGAAAAAATAAATGAATTTAATGACGTTTTCTTTTCTAATAAAAAGTGCAACATTTATTGTCCTTTTTATTGAAAATTTGCAATATATTTATTTTTTGAAATAGTGTGTTTATTAGAAATTATTGTATCATCACTTACGAGGTACAATTTTTATCTTAAGAAAACTTTAAATAGCAATTTTTCTGATTAAAATCAAAAGAAATGTTACATTTTTTTAGAAAAGAAAACGGCATAAGTCAAAAATATTGGTGTGTTTGTCGTTTTTGTTTCTTTTTGTTTATGTCTTTGAAGTGCATTTTTGTTTAATAAAAAAATTTTAACCTTTTTTTACGATTTAAAATTTTCTGGCCTTTTTAAAAAGCCGAATTAGCTTCTCTTTTCCCCAGCTCCTTTCCACACTGTTAACGAGTTAAAACGATAAAGTAGAAATTTTGAAAATGTAGCATATACTATGTACATACATAAGTATTTTTATTAGCATTACAACTTATTACTTGGTAAAGAAAGTTGTTGCCGGGCAGCTATTTAGTAACAAGCACTGACCATTAGTAATGAGTTAAATCACCAACCGAAGACAACAACTAACACTTATCGAAAAGTATTTATTATTTAATAAAATGTATCTTAATTTTTACTTAACAAACTTGAAATAACATTTAGGCAAACAAAATTTTGAATATCTATACTGCAATATTTAGTGTTTTATGACCGTGTTTTTTATATAAGTTTTCACAGGCGTAGATATATAATTTGGGGGCGGGGTGACATTATACTCCTGGAATTTTTAAAATTTCATTGTATGTAGAATTTTTTATGTTGGTGGTGGTAAAAGCTAATGGTCTTATTCACAAACGGATAATAAAGTTGTAAGTTAAATGTTGGATTTTTATATTGGAAAACCGGGTTTAATGTACACATTAAATTTATTAAGCGTTTGTGAATACGGCTGTAATTGTTTAGCTGCAATATGAGCTTTTACCACCCCTCGCCGCAAATGCCAGCCACGCCAATGCTACTTTTATTATTCAACTTTTCTGTATTTTCTTGTTTGAATTTGTTTTTCGTCGTAAACTTATCGATTTTTACGAAATTTTTTTTTTTGTTCACTAGTAGGTTGCTCTGGAATGTTGGGTTAAAAAAAAAAAATGTTGATGAGCATCACGATGATTACATTGCAGTTGCTGCTGCTATTGATGATGTTATTTTCATGTAGATAATGACGTTTGAGGTAAATGATGTGGTTTTCTCATGTCTAAAGTGCGGTTTTGTGTAAATGAATGCAAGAGTATAGAAAATAAAATCTAAAACACAGTAAAAACATTCCAGACCTGGTACAGACAAAAGTAGCAAAAGATAAAGCTAAACCAACCGACTCAGCTAAAGTTACACAAAAATCTCAAACATATTTGCTGCTGTTGCTAGCAAATAACGTTGCTGCAATGGTTGCAGCTGTCGTATCTTATTTGTATCAACTGGTTGGTTGAGTTGGTTGTGTTGATAGATTTTTATGGTTTTGGCAGAAGATTAAATAATCATAACAATGTCATACTCGATGATCACAATGACGAGAACGAAAATGTTGCCGTTGATAATGATGCACATCATGATGCTTATAATGATAATGAAGTCATTGGAATGTGTTATAAAAATAAAAATGGAAAATATTTGTTGGCAATTTGCCTGCCGTACAATTAATCTATCTGCCAGTGATACACAAACATCAGCAACTTTTCTGAAATTGTTAAAAACAATATCTATTGGGTGGTCAAAAATGCACAACAAAAACTACTTTTTATTTTAACTTAATTTTCTGAAGGCCTTTTAACTACTTAAATATCTTATTGTCATTTTTATATCTAAATAAAAATTAAAATGCATAATACACAATAGCGCGGCTGTTACTTTATTTTAATAGAATTTAAAAAATATTGCATAAAACTGGAAAAATAAATCTTGGCAAAAGATACCTACTTGTTTTTTTTTGTCCTCTATTTAGCGCTTTTTGTCGTGTGATATCTTAACTTATTATTATAATTTTTTTTCTTGCCTATCGGCGCCTTTATAAAATGTTTTTTAATATTTTCTAATGTAAAAGTCATTCATCCATTTCTTTCTGCAGTATCAGTTACCTGTGGGTACTTTCCATATCGATTGCTTATATCTCTATAAGTATCTCTGTACATAAAATTAATAATTTCTATAAATAAAATAGAAATGTATGGAAAAAAACTAAGTGTCAAGATTTTGTTTAAACGTTAAACATATTTAACAGCCGCCTGAGGATGTCAAGCTTCACTTAAGTTTAATTTAAAAGATTTAGTTTCCAAACATTTTGTTTTCGGGTTAAAGGAACTTTCTATAATGTAATGCAAGAGCAAAAAAATTATTCGATATTCAAATGGTTTGAGTTTTGTAAAGTGCTGATGCAATCATTTGCTTGCAACATCGCACAGTGGACGAAAAAAAAAAACAAAAAACGGCTTGAAATTTCAAATAACATTTATTTTTCATCTAAAGTGTTTTTCTTTAGTAATTTTCATATGCTGAATTCCAATATAATCAGGGGGCATATTACGGAATGCCGTAATTTGTCCCCCAGGTATGTGATTTAACTCGATTTTGGAAAACAAAAATCGATTTAAAAACGAAACAACATGTGATGTGTTCATTATTTTCGTTTTGTGGATATTTTAAAATATGTTTTAAATTGTTGATAAATTTCTCTTCAAAATATGTTTATGTTTCTATATTATATTCTCGTCCTCCTTCTCCAAGTCAATAATTTGATATCCGCTGGAAAATTATTTTCAAAATCGTATGAAATCCGTCAAACCTTTTGAAAACGATTGTTTTGTTCTCTCGATTGATTTTCATCAGATGCCTGAAAATTTATTCCTATTTCGGTTTCTGTTTTTATGAAAAATAAGTTGTAGATAGAAACACCAAACACCTTGCTTTTGGCGGACAGACGTATAGACGGACAAACACTGGCGGGCATCAAATTCCTCATACGTGTGCAAATTTGCAAGTTAATTAGACGTACGGTTCAGCCTCATTCAACGCAACATTCCATCAACGCAACTCTTCGATTTTTGCAATTCTGGAATTGTTTTCATTGTTAACTCAGTTGAAAGAAAAAGACAGTAGTTATCGCAAGTTTGCTCCAAATCTTTCTTATGTTTTCACGTCATTCAAAGAATTATTAAAAATACGTATTCGTGTCTGCCAAGTCCACCTTTTTCATTCTGTGCAAAAATCGATAATTGACGGTCATCACTAATACTGGCGAATACAGCTGCGATAGTTTGCTCTGTCCGCACTCTACGCATGCGTGTTGGTGGTTTTAATAACCAATAATGTAAATTTAGTCACGAGATCCTGAATAGCCGCCTCAGTTCGCCCAAACTGACTAGAAAATGGAAAGTGGATCACTTTCTTAACCGAGCATAGATTTTGATAATAAAATTCAATAATCTGCAAGCGTTGTTCGTTTGTAAGTCGGTTCATGGTTAAAATGTAGATCAAACTGAACATGTTTAACAGCAACATGTTACACAAAAACAGCTGAGCTGACAAAAACAGTGATGCCAAAATGAAAGTTGCTAAAAAAATCATCTTTAAAAATCATTACCAAGTGGTGACCTGGAAATCGGATATTATCGGGCATCATTGTGTAAACTTAAAGTAAAAAGTCTGTTACTTTTCAACTCGTGTTCAGAATGAGGCAACCATAAACTAGTTAAAATTATTTCAAGCAGTTTTGGTTTAGAACAGTGTAAGTGCAGGATGATCACAACACGTCATATTTCATACCAGGGAGCTGATTAAAAATCATAGGAAATTTTAAATTTTCATATATATTTCTGTCGTATAAATGAAATTATTTTAATACAAAAACTTTTTCTTATTATTTGATAAAAATAAAAACAAATAAAATATGCAATTTAAATAAATTTCAATTATACACAAATATGTGCTTCTAATTTCCTCTACATCACTTGTAAAAATTACATTTTGAATTTTTATTCGAAAATTATTTTATTTTATTTAAAGAAAAAATTACTTATAACACGATCGTTAAAAAAAGTTTTTATTTGCCTTCAGCTTTTGGCTAGCACTTGAATACATATTATTACATTTGATTTCAATTTGAAAACGCAAAATAAAAATCATTTGTTGACAAAATGAATCACATTTAAGCGAAAAAAAAACAATAAATTTTTAACACAAAATTATTTTGCTCAAAAATTTTCTATGACAACTCATTGATTACAAAATGGTCAAATGAAATAAAAAGGTAGAGAATATTATATAATAAAGCGCAGAAAAATATGTATAATATTAATAATGAATGAATTTTGGCAGTTAACCCATTAATGCAGCGTACTTATATGAAAAAAGGACGATAAACAAAATGCGAAAAGTAGTTTACAAATATTTAAATATATATTTTTTTAAGTACCTGTTGGCCGCCATTCTTTTTGAATTTAAAATACGTTTAATGTATTTTTAGTTATTCTCACTAAAATTGTATATAGGAAGTCTCTGTGAATTCTATTTAGTTTGTAATATGGCAATAAACCGCGAAACTTGCATGGGAGAATACGAGAGTTATTAGTCTATGAAATCTTTGGCACATCATTAGCACTACTTTATTATTTTTTTTTGTATCTATTATCAGATGTTTTTTTTTCTTTATTTAATTGCCAATCAGAGCTACCTAATCCGAATTTTGTCACCAAAGCTTGGGTACTTTAATTATTTGGAGGCAATGAACACTTTTATTTGTATGAAATATTATTTATTTATTTTTATTTATTTATTTATTAATTTATTTATTTATTTATTAATTTATTTATGCATTTATTTACTTATTTATTTATTTATTCATTCATTCATTTATTTATTTATTTATTTAATAACTTCATAATAATTAATTATCATAAAGTTAGTATGTAGAGCTCTAGCTACAAAGGCCATCAGCTTTGTATAAAATAGTTCTCCAGTTTTAAAATAAAACAGGACCCTATTGCCAAGACTTGACACGGGAAAATTTAAGCAGCTTCTAGGGATGAATAGGAGGGTCTTAAGAGCTTTAAGAGGACTTTTTATAGGTCACTGTTCGATTAGAGCAACAGCTAGCCAATTAGAGAACGGTATCTCCGATCTTTGCAGGTTATAAAAAGATGAGGAGGGAACCATTGATCACATTACCTGCAGCTGCTCTGCATTACGGCGCAGCAGGATAAGCCGGATAGCCAGTAATTTCTTTGCTTACTAATTGGTATCGCAGATTGCGAACTTGGGAATTTAAACGGCTTCATCATGGGAATAGCTTGGCTAAATTGCTGTATGATTGTTGTTTCTTGGGATAGTTGCGTGTGATTAGTTTGGGGTACAGTTAGTTTATCTCTTATATTTCTCTTCGATGGCTTCTCTTCTCTTTCAGTTTCTTTACAGGCTTATAGTTTCTTTACAGGCTTATTTCCGAATGGAAACGCTACTGGCACTGCCCTTGCTTAACTAATGTTTCACATAAAAATTCCCCATCGAATTAAAAAAAGAATACGAGAATTATTTTTGATTTTTTTACATTTTCGTCACAACATTTTTCTGTTCTGTCGTTCTTTAGCAATCATCATACTTATGTTCTTCATATCACTGCCAGATTCAGGGCTTTAACCCAAAGTTGGGTTACTAATATAAATGTGAGATTTGCTACCAGACTTTATTTCGAATTATGGAATATGAAAAATGTGGGAGTGTGACTTTGAAATAATTAACAATAATTAACATTATTTTTTGGAAAATAAATTTATAAAAATTACAAATACGCAATTTTTAACGGAGATTGTCTTATGGTTTTTAATATATTTTTTTTGAGAATTGATTGATTGATTCATTTGAAAATATCGAAAAAAATATTTGTGGCAAGCAAAAACTGAATTTACCTTTTGTTACCTTTTTACCCCAAAGAGTTAATTTATTGACTAATATTTTCTAATGTTTATTCCACATATAAATGTTTTCAGACGTAGCATCAACTAAAGTACATAAAATCCAATTTAATGTTTCCATATTAAAACGTTTTAGGATGATTCGTTGTGCACATGATGGCCTCCACATGATTTAATCTTTAGACCAGCTTAATTTGCTGTTGTTGTTGCTGTTTTCTTTTATTGCAAAAACTCTATTCGCAATAAAAAATCTCAGAATCTGGAAGTCTCACACTTGAAATAGCATTAAATGAATAAAGTCAAATTTTTATATATTCTATATATACATGCATGTGCAGCATATCGTCAGCTTATTATTTTTTGCTGCATATACCAAAAAGTCGGACAAAGAAGCTGGTTTGCATTTAGCTTTCTTCAAATATATCCGATAGAATTTTTATATGCATTTTCAACACTGCTTCCGGCATATGTTTTGGACAAAAATGTAAATTTTTGTGAACTTTCATGAATGTAGTTGTTTTTATTTCTTAAGTAACTTGTTGTGTTTATGTTCACCAAATTAGACCCCGTATAAACAAGTCAATCGGCCAAGAAGCTGGAAGCTTAATCAGTTTAACTATCAATACGCCGATAGCCTTAGACAAGAAAAACAAATAATTGAAAAACATTTGCAATAAAGAGGATGGGAAGGTAGCGGCTCCCGAAAAACAACGTTGTTTCTGTTCTGCCGCGTAAGTTGAAACTAGTTGATGCTAATTTTTCCCTTGTGCCTTCGGAATAATATTGTCTCATATCCAATTCTTTCTGACTACAAAAATGTAACTTTAGCCAAAATATAATCACTTTGGGTTACAACTTCCAGCAACCAATTTAGTTGGAAAAATAATCATATTAAATAATTTGTTTTACTTTTGTATAATTAAATTTAAAAGATTCCATTTATTTTTTATTTTATATTATAACGTTTAACCAGCGGCTGCTAGCTGGTGATGATTTAGTTACTTAGACGTGACCGTTGAATTAACGTTACGGCCCCTTCGTTTTTGTTGCGTTCCATTTTATTTGGTTCTTGTTTTAACTACTTGGTTCTTGAAATTAAGCAAAATAAGAGCTAAAATTTATTTTTTATGTTTTTGTAAAAAAAAACATGTTCAGCAAAACAATACTTTTTAAACCTTAAAATTTTTGATATGGTGCCAAATGAATGCTTGATATGTCGGATTCCATAAACAATTTCGCTTAACAAGTTTTATATTCATATAGGGGGTATTCAAGGCATTCCTAACTCAATAGAAAAAATGGTTGGTGCCCCCAAACAAATATTGAATGAGCTGACGATATATAAGACACATACATTGTGAATCTTTGCAGTTGCAAATTTGTATGGCAGATAATAAGTACTGAATGAATAAAATATGCAAAACCATAACAATTGTGTACATACATATATTTTGAATTTATTACTGCTAAAAAAAATAAGTATGCTGCTCACTCACACTTGTTCAAATTTAAGAAAGCACAAATCGCTCGCTGTATCAGGTCGCTGTAGTGCGAGGTCGATCAATTTCAAAACAATCGTTTTTAAAATGATGCAATGAATTTTGAACAGTTTCGCGAATTATGTTTTTCTTAAAAATTTACCTTTCGAAACGCACACCAGTAGATAAAAATAAAAAAAAAAAAAAAAACAAAATAAAATAAAAGAATTCGAACAACAAAACTTAGCAAAAAAGAAAAACAAAACAACTTTGCTCTTGCAACAAATTTTCAAAAAACATACTTTTTTTTGCAAAAGTGTAACATCCCGAAATGAAATTTATAACTTATGTTTACATTTGCGCCAGTGTAAACATACAACATACACATAATTCACATATTTAAATGGTTTTTTTTTCTCTGTGAATCTCATTTTTGTAATTTGTCTAATGAAGATGCAGTTGTAGCACAAAAACAACAAAACCAACATCAATTTAAAATGTATTAGAAAAGTATGAATGTAATTTGTAGACTAAATTTATCAAAATTATTTTTCTAGCGTTGAAATTTTTTATCATTCGACTAAATAATTAATATTCGTTACAACTGACATGATGGTTAACAGAAAATAGTGAAAGAACAGACGCATGAACGCTGAGGAGAACTTGTTGTGGCGTCCGAAATCAATGTGCGTGTTACCTGCTATTTGAGTGTTAATAGAATTAATTGGCTTCTTCCTTTATTTCTTGTTTATTAAATCTGCAAATAAACAGGCAAACACGTTTCTTAGATTCCTATTAGGACCGTAATACTGAACCGATTTTGAAAAGATTTATATGTTTTTAAAGGTTTTTTTTACATATATGTGCACAATCTGGATTTTATTAAAATCCGTTCAATATTTAGGGAGCTATAAGCGTTTAAAGTTGCTGCTAAAAGTTTATTTATTTGATAAATTGATACTTTGAAAAATCGGTTACAGAATTGTACATACAAACCTAAATCGCGGAAATGAAAATTTGCTAAAGTGCAAAAAATCCATCCCAAGCCCGGAGAAAATCCCTAAAATGTGTTAAGAATCGCTAAAACTGCAGATATAAAAATCTAAAATATAAATTTCTTCGTAGGACGACTACATTTTTATTAAAATTTAACTTTTTGGCAAACTTCTGAAATGAACTACCAACCGTTAATGTAAAACTTATTTGAGTATAGTTTTCTGAAAAATATAAGGTTTCGCAAAGACGGCTGTAAAGGCTGGTACCGAGTCCTTACGGAAATCCACTTTTCGAAATTTACATTTATTTCTACACGAAAAAATAACCATGCGGAGCTGTGCAGAAAATTGTTGTTCAAATAAGAACTGTTTGCAAAAAAGAAAACTTGCGGAAATACATGTTAGTAAATTTCTTAAAGAAATTTTCGTTTGCTCGTACAGAGTGAAAAAGAAAAGCACATGAAATTTTTGACATTTATTGACTATTGCCAGCAAAACAATTTCAAATTAATAACAAAACACAATAAAACGAAATGTCTAAAATTGTGTGATTAAACAATTCTCTGTCTATATATTAATTTAGGGTTCAACGTTCGCAAAAAAGTCTCCACTTAATGTTTTAACATCGCTGTAATATTCAATGAATGTCAAAAATTTCATCTGCTTTCCTTTTGGCACTCTGTACGAGCAAACGAAAATTTCTTTAAGAAATTTTGCCAAACTGTATTTCCGCAAGTTTTCTTTTTTGAACCCGAATTCCCGTAAGAGCTTCTTACCAGCCTTAAAAGAAAATATTACCATTAATAATTCTTTTTAAAATTTAATAAAGTTCCACTTCTACAAAATATTCATTGCTGGTAAACTAGTTCAAATTTAACTTCAATGTGCAGCATGTATCAGCTTCAAGTTAAAAAATAAACAAAGTGTGCATGTGTGTTTGTCCAATTTACTTTTGAATAGAAATGAGACGAAACTTTTTCTGTATGAATTTTGTAATAAGCGAGAGCTAATAAGTTTTAAGTTGTTTATTTAGAATGATTTTGAGTTTCAATTTTTCCGCTGGCTATACTAGTAAAAAAAAATATTTGAAGAACTGCACGAGTAAAGCATTCTATGTATAGTTTTCCTTACTGCATAGCAAATTTTACCAAAGTGAGTGCCGTATTGCCCAAGTATTGAGTTTGTTTAAAAAGAAATGAAGCACCCACCGCGAGTGCTTTACGCTAGTTTGTGCAAAAAGTTCGTGCGTCTGGCTTGCTGGTGTACAACACTCATGGTCGTCGTCGTTGTCGCACAACGGTTTCGTGTAGATGTTGTACTGGCGGCAACATTTTTTTCTCGAAAAAGCTGCTGGAGCGTCATGATTACGAACTTTATATGGCCTGAAATGAGAGATATAAACTTGGATAATCTTTGGACTATTTAGTAGGACGATGCACAATGTCATACACCTCATCAAACAACCGATCTTTTGCGAACTTAGCCCGACAATAGTGTTGTCATATCCTTTTTTTTGGGCGGGAGCTGCGATTTGACCCCTTAAGAATTGTTTGTGGGGTGCCGTTAAAGACCGATGCCTTGCGAATAATCCAGAAACGGATAATATCGTCCTAACCATTCGTGAGATGGAACCAGAAACCATCAACAATGTACTGGAAAATTGGACTGACAGAATAAGCTACTGCGAAGCCTGCCGCGGCAGTTGCATGAATGACATCGTGTTCCATAAATAACAGAAATATTTGTTATTTCTAATAAAGCGATTAAGAAATTCAGCTGAGTTAATTTTTTGAATTTTTACTTGGACCACCCGGCACTTTTGTTATACTAAATGCATCACATTCATATAATTTAATTACCTATCAAAAAGCAATTTAAAACTCTCCAACTTCTTTGAAATCAATATCTTATTGTCGTTAAACTGTCAAAATATTTGAGTTTGAAATTTAGTATAAATATCGTAAGTATTTCAGCAATAAAAAAAGAAAATCATTAAAAGAAAACTAACAAATAACCAGTAATGACAGATGTAATGTAAAACTAACGAAACATAAATAGGTAGGTATGCACTTATAAAGAAAAACTCAAATCTCTTCAAGTTCGTTGCCAAGTTCAATGCTTTTTAAAATCGAAAACTTTAAATGAATGAACAAAAAAAAAAAAATATCACGTTGACATTAAAACAAACGAATACGATAAACACCAGATGGCAGATGACAACTGGCGCTCTCTTCTACTGCAACAGTTAAAACAACTGCAAAAATATTGTTGCATTTACACTAACCGCATTGACACATACATACATACATACATACATACATACATACATACATACATACAACATTCATTCATGCCACATGCAACAATAGTTTAGCTTTATATGAATAAGAAAAAGAAAAGAAAGAAAAAACCCAACATTAACTAACCAAACCGAATATAAATACAACAACTTGTTATACTTGTTGGCTCATTAATCATTTTTAAATAAAATTAAACAGAAAAATATTGCAAAAGATTTGAAGAAACAAAAAAAAAACGAGGGAAAAAATAAATAAATAAAAATTGCTAAACATGTTGCTAACGTGTGCTGAAAACGATCACGAAGAAATAAATACTTGTACTCAAACTACTACTGGTGCTGATGTTCCTTGTTTCTGTTTGTCTTTTCTTCTTTCCTTGCGTTTTCATTTACTCCCGCCCCTGTTGTTGCCATCTTAAATACACTTGCGTCTTTTAAGTAATTACTGCGAAATTCCACATCATCAGCAAGAGGACTAAAATAAACGCGGAAAATAAGATCAGTCCAAAACAAAAACACAACAAGCTCTCATTCTTATTTTTTTTCTTTCTTGTTATGGCCAATTTATTTAACATTGTGAACGTACGACGAGTACATACAATGAGACTTAATAAATAGTGTCTAACAGCGACGAAAGATGATGGAATTTTGTTTTTGTGCGTTAAACTCGAGAAAAATTTCAAGTAAAAGTATGAATGCATAAAAAATATCTGAAAGCTGCAAAAAGGATAATTTGAAATACACCCAATTATGTTTTTACCCGAATTTGATTCAACGCGATTCCAAACAAATATTTCATCTTGATTTTATGCGATTTGTTTGATTTAATGCGGACCAAAAATGTGGAAAATATGTCGAAGCTATTTTCTGTTACGGACTGTACCAAACATCCTGGATTAGCGCTATCAGAATTACAAGTATCAACGTTTAACGCATGTTGGAGAGCAGTTTGGCCAGATTGCGTTAAAAATAGCAGCGCAGTACTTTCTAACGTGGTTGAGCATTCCTGGATCATAGCAATCGCTCATGATCAGTGTTACCAACACTCTGAATTTCATCCCACCGAATCGACCATCAAATACCACTAAAAAAAACACTAAAACTTCCTTTGAGGACCAAACCGAAACATTCAATTCAAAACTTGTCGTTTTTAATGCCCTATTTTCTTCTCTACCCCGCTCAGCAACAAAGAAACACCATAAAGTTTGTTCATGATTTTAATTCCTGGTATAAATTGGGCCTAAATGACATCTACGTGTTTAATTAGTATAAATAATAAGAAATCGATTATGTGTTTCTATACAAATAATTATCAACCTCGCTACTGACACAAACTACTAAAAAAAACTACTAATTACTAAAAATTATTTTTTCCCACTAAACAAAAATAAAAACCACTAAATTTAGTTGTAAAACAACTGAGTTGGTATCACTGCTCATGATGTTGTAGCAAAAGGCTTTGATGATTTGTCATCTCTAGGAAGAATTATTGTTAAATAAGGCAATTTGTGATAATGAAATCATTGGTTTTACGCTTGAGACACCCGATACCAAAGAAATTAGTGATGATGACGAAGACGTTCCTACGCTCGCTGCATATCTCATTTTGCTTCCGTTTTAAAGGAATTTAATTTCTTTAAAGATGCTCATTTAAAAAAAAGAATACAAAAAATATTTTCTTCAGTCTGAACAAAAAAAAAAACTAAAAAATGGCATTTTGAAAAATGTATCCTTCAATGTCCTTGAAAGTTTATATTATATTTCACATTAATACAAATATAATATTTATATTACATATCTATGGTCTCGTAACTGATCTTTGCAACGTTTCAGTTGATGAAATCATATTATAACTCGGCTGAAGGCGTTACTAAACACGAAATAAAATAATTAGAAATTTATTTTGTAGATACTATTTCGTTTTTTTACTTTGCGGATTTATATAACGTTTCGTTATTTTCCTGAAAAATAATAAAAATTCAGTTACGATGTGTCAAAGTGCGACCATCGATATTTACATGTGTACACTGTGCAACACAAAAAATAAGAAGGTACTAACAACTGATTGTGGTAGAGGGGACCCAAAAATATAAGTGTATCGGTTTTAAAACGGAGTTAAAAAGTCCCCTTAGACAGCAATGCAGCGAGGTAAAATATCCCACAGAAATATTTGTCTAAAAATTATACTTTAAGTCTTCAAAGAATCCAAAGCTCAATATTCAACTTGAACGATAAAAATAAGTAAAATACTTAAAATGTGTTTAAGATTTAATTTCGTACTTATTTAAACTTATTCAAGTTGAATATTGAGCTTTGAGGCCTTGGAAGACTTGTAGTAGACAAGACTTGTTGAAGACAATATTTTTGTGAGACATTTTAAGTCTATATCACTTAATTATTTGGATCCGTTTTGTACCTTTTTTTTAAAGTGAAGTTAAAATGTTCTACAAAATTATTTTTTTTATAAAATCTTACTAAAAGTCTCTGAATACCCCAAGGCTCTCAATGTAACTTGATTGCCAAAAATAAGTGAATAAGTATTTACGGTTTAATTTCGTATTTATTCAGACATTTTAATCTTTGTCCTTGGCGTGCATTCAAGTAGAACTTTCAACTTTGGTTTCCTTAAAAACTTATAGTAGATTTTTATGGCAAATAGTTTTGTTTTTCCGTTTCAGTCCGCTCTATATTATTTTCAAGAAAGAGGAAAATAACAAATCTGCACCTTATTCCAGTTGGAGACAGCGACGTCACGTCAACACAATACCAAAAAATTTGGAGCTTGTCTACTCGCTCTCGAAAACAATTTTGTGCTACTAGTTTTTCTTTAAATTACAAGCGACTCGATAATTCGACATTTTTGAAATTTAATCTCTTCGATAAGATTTTCGTGTACATACGATGAAAGATGCTCGACAAATGTAAAAAAAATAATTGTGGGAATGGCTTCTTGGCAACCGATATGGAACGAACGAATAGAACTTAAATTGAAATTTCAATTTATATCGGATGCGGTAATTTGGCCACAGCTTATGCAGTCACCTGATTTTGAATTTCATTGAATTACTCATTTCGACATCCTTAAAATGAAAACTAAAATTTGTCTTTAAAAAGCAAAAATTAATTTCCCTTCAACATTTTCCCAATACAGTATTTTTAAACCCAAAACAAATTCTTTTTATAATAACTATATCAAATTCATTAAAATTAATTATCTAAAACAAATTACTTTTCATTAAAAATTTACAAAAGGCAAATATTAGTTTTGGCAAAGAGCACAAAATTAATTTGAGGCATGAAAAACAACAGCATTTATTTGATTTCAAAATTCGCATTCGTATATAATTTGAATATAGTTTTTGAATTATTTATTACATGCAGTTTAAACCCCTGAAACTACATTTGCCAACATATTCAAGGTCGCAGTGCTATCTGACAAGCTTCAAATCTATTTTAATTAATTTTGTTTAAAAATTATCTTAAAAAAAACAAAGGGAATTAATTTGTTTTTTTTTCTGGTACAATAATAACGTTCCTGGTGAATAAAAATAAGAAAACAAATTTATTATAACAAAGTAACAAAGTATTTTTTAACTTTAGTTGATTTTTTAATTACTTTTGAAGAATGTAACTTCAACACCAAAGTGTATTTATTCAAGTACACTCACTTCGGCAGCTGATAAGCAACTTATTTCACTTGAATTATCAAATTTTTTTTACATTTTAATGTTTATTTATATAAATTTATTTTCACATTCAAATTGTCAATAATTAAAAAAAAAATAATAACGAAAAGGAAAAACAAATAATTTCAATAATTATGTTTATGTTTGTGTGAGAAACTCCTTTTGTTCTGCTCTGCTTTTGAAAATTATTCAAAAGCTTTGTTCATTTACTTTTCCATCAGAAACCATAAAAGGGAGCGTAAAAAAATAAATTTTGTAAAATTGCTCTCAAAAATAATAAAAAGTAAATGACCGTTTTACCATCCATAGTGTAAAGTGATGCGTATCCATTTATTTATACAATACTAAAACTATCAGCTGATTTGTGAAAAATTATTAATTTTTGTATAGAAAATAAATTAGTTTATAGAAATAACCAACATTTGCTGCAACATCCTCCGACCCTGGTGAACTAGATCCTTTATCTTAAGTTAAACTTAAACGGGTTTTCTATCATTTAAATAGATTTTATAGTTTTAAAAATTTACATTTTGTCGTCCCGAAATTATCTTCACGTATATAAAAAAATAGACGACGAGTCAAAACTGATGTTTGTGAACCGGGTCTAAGGTCCTGAACTTGTGCTTCAGAACTAGTGCCAATTCGAATCATCTAATAATTTATTTTGTATATAATGTTGAGACTTTAGACTCAATTTCCCACAAAAAATTATTTTCGTAAAGAAAACTTCGGGACGACGATTTACTTAAAATTTCTTATATGTATATCGCAAAATGTTTTTATTTTCAACTTCTTTTAGAAAACTTGATTTATAAATACAAACACAAAACGGCTGTTTCTAAAATTCTTTAAAGTAAAAAAAATTTACTATTAAGAATTTGCAAGAAATTTTTGTATCTCAATTTTTTGGTCACTTTTGACGGTCTCTCCTCCAAAACTTTTGGCGTTAGTAGAAGTTTTCTATTAACAATTCTTACGATTTTTAAGTAAATGAACACCTCTATTACTTCTTTATATTGTTATCATCTGTTTTCGACAATAAGGATGAAAATAGTAAAAACAAAAAAGCCTGTTATCTTTGTTGTTGTATAATCAAGCGTACTTGAATAAATATACTTTATTCAAAACTGTTTCTCCAAAAAAGTATCATTATTATGTTCACCAGTTTGATATACGTTAATCCTTTTTTTAAAGTCAAAGAAGAACTAGCCTTTGAAAAGTACTTTCTACCAAGGTAAAAATCCACATGTTGAAAATTTTTAAATGGCTTCTTTTGAAGAAGTAACTTAAAGAAAATACCGCTGAAAAGGTACATCAGAAAAATATAGTTCTTTAAGAATCCTTAATAATAAATCTGGAAAACAATTTGAAACTGTTTGGAATAGATTGTTTACTAAATAAGTAAAAAGTCCCTTTTTAAAAAGTACCATTCTTGTCATTTGAAAAGTGCCGTGTTTAGATAAAAAAATTATAATTATCTATTATGATGTTGGTTGTCATCTAATATTTTCTTTGTAATTATTTTAAAATTTACATGAATAAAAAAAAAGCAGTTTAAAAACATTCTTTCGCCCATTAACGCCCCTCATTTGAGCGTTGATACGTCTGTAATTATGAGCACATACGGGCATGTTGGATGTAAAATAAATGAAAATTTAAAAAGAAAAAATGAAAAATAAAAACAAATAGTCAGTATTCAGCTCATTGGCCTAAAATTAGGTCGGTCGCTTAGTTTGCTTGTCAATTTTTTCATATTTTGCTCTATAGAAGTACAGTGGAGAAAGAATTAATAATACAACATTCTTAAAAAAATTAAATTAAATAATAATATAAATAAAAGAAAACTTTAGTATTGATTTGGTGTGCGAGCTCGATTTTGTTGTTCTAGACAGACGCTTCCAATCTGCTATAATTGTGTACTGTTTGGTGTTCATTTGTATAATTTACTGCTCTTTATTTATGTAGCTTAAGTTGTCGTAGCATTTTGGTCGTCGCATATAATAATAAAATAATGTCGATGAACTGCTTACATATTTGGCACTCAGAGCAATTATTTTATTGCAGTTTATTTTATATTTTCTTAAACAATTATTTACAATCTGCAATTGCATTAAATTGTATATTTTTATTTTATTTCGAGCTGATACAATTTTGAGGTGACTTGAAATAATGTTTATGTGCAGACAAAAAAAAAACAAGAAGACAAACAAGAAATTCCTTGTTCATGATATTTATAATTTAAGATCGAACAAAACATGTTACAAACACCGACTAATTTCGCTATTTTATTTTCTTTACAGGTAAATAAATTATTTTCCAAACTCGGTAAGACGTTATTAATTTTTTGTGTTTTAATAAAGTATGATTTTTAAGATTTAACAAAATAAACATCAGAACAAGTTTTATCGACCCCTTGGCGCCAAGTTATCGTAAGAGTCATTACAAAAAAATTAGTGTATTATGGAAATTGATAAATTGAATATTCCAAATTTATGGAAATGTCAAGATTGTTGATAACTTTGAGATTATAACGTATACAAATCTATAAGTATTTAAAATAACAAAGCGAAATATAAAATATGCACAAACATAAGCACAAAAATGTAAAAATATGCATATAAAAAATAAGTACAAAAAAATTAAAAACCCAATTCCTTAACAAAAAACGTTGATTTGATTAGAATAACTAGAATTCAACTTATTACAACATTTTTACCCCGGGGTAGACCAGTGATGAAAGAATGAGAGAGATTATGTTTTATCATAATTCACATTTTTCCCCATCCGGTTATAAATGAAAAGAGATAGCAATATCTTTTATCATGATCATCGTGTGACAGAGATGAAAAACAACAAGTCTAGTGTCGTCTCTGGTCTCCTTTGTGATTTTTACGGAGAAAAACTAAATAAAGTGCAAATTCAATTACGGAAACTGATTTTTCAATTAATTGTCCTGTTAAAGTTCAACCAAAATTTTATTTCCGATCATTAAAATTCTGATTTTCAATTACTTAAAGTTGAATTTTTATTCCATTTGTTGGATTTGATCACATTTTAAAATTTTGATTTTGTTAGTTTTTTCATTGAGATTTTTTAGGAATACTACTGCCTTTTTTGGAAAATGAAAGCAAAATCGAGTGAGAATTTATATTGAAAACAAAATCAAATTCTCGTATTTTATTGTTGTTTTTAATATTAATTCTCACTCACAATTTTATTTTCTTTTTCTAAAAACTATCATCTATTTTTTGACATTTAATTTAAAAAAGTCTGTGTTTGTTGTGGGTAAAGTTAGTCTACATGCATGCATTTCATAAGGGCCTCAGACACGTTCAAAATGCTTGCTGTCAAGTTTATGTACGTGTGCTTGCTGGCTTGATGTTACCACGCTTGACGACCCACCAAGCATTAGTTTTTACCTTGATTTTGTGCTGTTCGTTTAGCTAAAAAAATATAACAATGTCGCTAAATAATGAAATGTTAATAACAGAAATATTGTTTAATAAGTTCTAACACTTCTCTTTTCTTTATCAGTCATTCCTTTGTTTTTCTTTTAATTCTGACACTTTTTTGAGCGAGTAATTTTTCTAATTTTCTTTTAATTCCGATTCTTTGGACAACTGTTCACAATGAAAATATAATTCGACTGAAAATGTGTTCCTGCTTGATGGCTTAGCACTATACATGTTCAAATAACTGACAACAAGCATGCCAAAAATCTTAATTTTTTGATTTTCCATCAAGCGTCGTTGGTGTCACACATACTATCAAATTTTCACTTGTACTATAACCATGCTTAGCAAGCATTTTGAACGTGTCCGGAGGCCTATAGATTCATATCGATTATAATTTGTTAGTTGTTTTTTTTTATAAGTTTCAAAGCCTACTATGCTTAAAATTTGGTAATTTTTAAAATTCTTGTTTGATATTTCAAAGTTGTTGTAGAAGTTAAGAGGTTTGAAACTTTTCAAAACAAAAATATTCTCCCAACTTGAAATGCTTAATAAGATTAAAGATTTATGTGTTGTGAGATATGCTGCACTAAATTAACAGGAAATCCTTGCCTTGTATATATTTTCGTAAAATTTTTAAAGCTTTAGTTTTGAAGCTAAAAAAGTTTTTTAAGTAAAAAGTTGTATAAATTATTTTTCGGTGCAGTTATGAAATAAATTTCAAGATCTTTTTCTTATGTAACAGGAAATATTTGCAACAAAAGATTGAATTAATGAATCGAATGTGTTAAATTTGCAATTAACATGCATTTTTTTGCTCTTATTTTTCCCCCATCCAACTTCCTATCTGGTATTTCTTTAATTCACGTGAACATTTCTCTGTCTTACCTTTTCTTATAATACCTTTTTATCTCTTATTTTAATCGTCAAGTTTAGCTTAAATTAATTTAATTTTATTCTTTTTTAAAATACACAATGCAAATATAATAAAACTCAATGGGATTTTTCTAACCGATAAAAATAAAATTGAATTTGTTTGTGCAGAGCGATATTAATAATCGTAATCTGAAATTGTTTGGTTTTGTTCAACATGATTTTAATTGACCCAATAACATTTAATCTTGAGCACATAAATTTTAAATTAAAATAAACCAACAGTGGTGGTTTCTACACAAACATGGCCAAAATCATATGCTAGTAACCTAAATAAGCCTGATATAGTGCTTATGATAATTACAGGTACTTTCGGGAGCAAAAAATCGGTTTTATTAATGAGAAGCTCTTTCAAAAATTCAACGGCACAATTTTTGTTTCTTAATGATCGAACAACTTTCAATTAAAAAAAAATACTTATTCATTAAAACAAATAAATAATTTTTCTTATTAATCGAATAATTTCTATGCGAACGTCGATCCGGTTAAAGAGATTAAAATGATTTCACCAGTTGAATTAGTGAAAAACTTTGTTACTATATTCTTTAAATTAAGTTACAACAATTTTTGCTACGTTCTACAGTGGATTCGAATGCAATGTTATTGATAATAAATATGTACATACAAATTTATATCACTTGCAAACATCAACTTAAGGGAATTCTATGCAGGATATTAAATTATTATATCCCGAAATATACAGTTTAAGCACAGATGGCTCCATGTTTTCGTGAAATAAAAGTACTTTTCTCTTCATTGTTTAAGCTTTGGCTCTTATTACTATTTGGATATCTGCTGTTAATTTTTTATGTACAGTTTTAGTGCATTATACCTATTACTAAACCCAGTACTGTTTGTCCTAATATGGAACTATGTTCATAATACCGCTTAATTTTTTAAGTACTTGGATATTGTTACTGTTGTTTCGCTTACTTCAAACACTGAATTTGTTTTTGTTGTTGCTGCTGATACCTACTCGCGTTTGTACATGCAACAGCCAACATACAAATTCTGCTCATATACATTGTTAATGGTATCATAATAATCGCAATAAAATTTCAAACGTTTTACGACCTAATTTTTTTTTCAAATACCGTTTTTGTAAGTTGTTTTGTTATTTACTCGTAAATACTTGTAACATACAAATATACGAGTATCAAAAAACTAATGATAAAAATGTGAAAAAACGGCGCTTGATGTCAAAAGTATTTTTGAAGGAAGAAAAACCGTCATGTAAAAAAGAAATTAATTTTTTATAGAAAAAAAAAATTTTTGCAAAATAAAGGATTTTTTTACATGAGATTTTAGTGAGTCACAGGTTTTGTAATCTTTTATACGTAAGCTACTTTAGTAAAAGAATTCTTTAAAAAAAAACAACCATTTCTATAACAGACGACCGCACAGACGGATGGACATTAAATACGAAATAAAAAAAATTTAAAACCACGATACCTATCGGGAAGTATATAAGTCCTGTCAAATACAGCATCAATTTTGCACATCGGCTCAGATATGTCAATTTTTTAAGGGATCAACATTAATAAATAAAGACGATTGATCACTTCAACTTTTTGAGACCAAAAATGACAACAATAAAATGTTTTTCGAAATGTTTCGACACTGATCGCGAAAAATTTAACTGATTTACATCAAATTTGCGCATTTGGCACAATTATTAAAATAAAAGGGTTTTTTAAGTTTTCATCAATGATGTCTCTCCTACGCATCAATCTATTTTAATCAAATTTGCTGCAATCGACGTACTTCAAGTTGAGTTTAAAAGCTGATTAGAGTTTGAATACGATCGCCTTAGTAGTTTAAAATTTATTTGAAAACTACTGTACCGAATTGGTTCATTATCTCACGCGTTCTTAATGTCTTTAGAATGCCGGAAATTCGGTTCCGATAGGTTGAGCCATTCTTATGTTATGAAGGGCATACAACACACACACATGTATACATCTATACGGACATTATTCTATAAAGAGGCAGAACACACTCCAATGACCTCAAAACGTAGAGATTTTATGAAATCTCGATTTTCGAAAATCGGGGTGAAATCTGTAACTTTCTATTTTGATAGTTACAAATAGTGACGAATTTATAATTATTGTCTCATTTTTTTTGATGTCGCTTAAAAATATTATGAAATTATTAATACTTTTGAAACCTTGATTTATTCGTGCAAGACCCAAATTCATAACCTTTATTTACCTAATGACGGTGGTTTAACTAGTGATTTTTCATAAAATATGATTGGTTAAATCGTCCTCATTAGTTAACTAAAAATCATTAAATTAGGCCTTCATCTAGTTATTGCCTTCAAAGAACTGTTCTACGCAATCGCTAAAGGTGAGTTCTGGTTTATCCTGCAAAACAGTTTTTATCTTCTCAATAGTTTCACGAGTACGTTTGCTAGAGAAATGTCATCATTAGTCGCACGATGGTAAATCAGAATGATCTAATTTATATATAATTTCTTTTTTCGAATATCAGTATGGTATCTAATATCCCATGGGCATAATAAATATATATTTTCCAAATTACTGATCCGATTACAAAATGATTTAAAAAAATTCATGGAAGAGAGTCCAAACTTTCAGAAAATTAAATTTTTTGCCAGAATATGTGAATGAATTACAATAGCGCCAAATTCGAATAACACGTTATCTAAAAACCTTTTAGAGCTCTTAGCTTTTGTAAATGCATTAAAATTTTGGTGACTTCTATTTTTTTTGTAAAGCAAATCAACACATAAAGAAAAAACAAATAATCTTAGAATTTGAATTACGAAATTTCTTTTTTCATCCTTAAGTTTGTTTTGTTTTTCGTCAATATCTTCCGCAAAAGCTTTGCTCAAAGTTTTGTAAATTTTCATTTCAATAAATAGTGAAATATTTTCAAAGATTTTGCAAACGATAGAAAATGCAGTCTTTTTTAGATATCCCCTGTGTTTTAAGGCGATCTGTAGCAGGACATTGTCTGCTCAGCCCATTAAATTGTAACTACACATAATGAACATATTCTATCTCTGCTCAAAAGTTGTGTACAACTTCAATACAAAAAGCTAAATAAGCAATTTATTTTAATCATATTCCATATTTTCCATTATTTTTATTTTACCAGTCAAATGCAAATCTATTTGTTCATTTTGTTTTATTTTTCCCCGTAAAGCAGTTGTAGTTAATTTTGATAATTTTGATTGAAAAATTACTAACAATTTAAAAAACTTTGCAGATAATTTTCTATAATTTTTCAATTTAATGCAGAAATTTAAAAAAAAACGAAAAAAACGATCAACAAGACAATAAGCAAAAGCAACAAAATTGTATTATGTATTAATAATGAAAAATTGTAAAGCGGCTTTGTTTGTCTGACTGACTGACTGACTGAACTGAGTGAATGAATTTGATTAACTGCAAAAAATTATGACAAGGGTTTAATTTAAGCTCATTTAAGTTGTAATGAAAGAAGAAAAAGTGACTTTAAAAGTTGATGAATGGACTTATTTGTAGTTAATTTTGCAATTGCTTGTGATTTTTCTAGTCCGCATAATATCCGAATGGAACTTAATATGCGGCCTAGTCTAACGAATACTTCTTTTTTTTTAAAAAACTCTTTTTAAGTTGTGACAATGCATCCGATTGAATAGGCCTTCGAAAAGACCTTTAAAGATAAATTCCTTAATTTTTTTTCAAATATCGATAAATGTATCTTGAATAACATACTTTCAAACGCCTCCAATTGTGTACGCGCTACAAGTCGAACGTGCACAACGCGCCGAAATTTCATTTTTTAAAACTTCGCCGTGGAAGCACTTTCACTTGCCCAACTTTTCCGCAAATAACTGCCATATTTGAAAATCCATTAACCATTCTTTTAAGCTCTTTAGTAAGCAACATTTCGCCAAACGAACTTTTACAGGAGTACATATCTTAACTTTTTGTTGTTGTAACAAATCTTCAAAACTGTGCAAGTTTTTCTGTTTTGTTTTTCAATTGGAGCAAAATGTTTAACAAAAGAAAAGAACTGCTTTAAAAGCGAAACAAAAGATATGCAAATAATGGCTAAAGTAGCCAAGCCACAAAGCCATAGATATCAAATATTCAAACACATACTAACTATCCATGTTGGCCAAATTGTCGAACATGACATTGTCTACGGCTTAGTATTAGGTTTTCTAATTGAGTGTCTATATTATTAATAGGCAAACACGTTTTTTTAGATCTCTTTTACGGCCGTAATACTGGACCGATTTTGGAACATTTTATATGTTTTTAAACGGTGTTTTACATAAAAGTGCACCACCTTAATTTTATTTTAATCGGTTCAATATTTAGGGAGCTATAAGCGTTTAAAGTTGCTACTAACACATGCACATGTATGCATCAGCTTCAAGTTGAAAAATAAACAAAGTGTGCATGTGTGTTTGTACAATTTACTTTTGCGTAGAAATAAGGCAGTTTTAAGTTGCTTATTTATAATGCTTTTTGTTTTTCTATTTTATCGTAAGTATTTATGTAAATGTTTAATATTAATTTCTAGAATGCGGTCGATTGAGTCGACGCTGAATACACTAGTTTAAACAAAATCCTCGTTCACGACAATCTGAGTGAGAATGTCTCCTATATTTTTTCTCTGATTAAACTTTGTGGAGGACCATCTGAGCGACAGTGTTCTACGGTCTGTCTTATTTTCGACAATATGAGCGACAAAGGCTTTTATGCAATCTAACGAATGAATATATTAATTTTTCCCGGTTGATTTTTAAATGGTGCTGTAGCTTCAGGTAACCGCATTGAATTGTAAAAATGTTATGAATTGCTGGGTCCAGTTTCATATTCCAGTCTCAACATCAATTAAAAAAATTAACTTAAATTCAAAATGTCGAGTTTGACAAATGCGCTCCAAAATGATGACTTGATTTTTCTTTTTTTCTATCACGACGAATTGGACGTTATTATACATTATGTAGGCCATGACGACAAGCTGAGCGACATTGTGGCTTATTTGGTCTTGCATGTCTTCTACGACTTGCTATTGTTGTGCACCCGTCGTTAAAGATATCTTAAAGACGTGGTCAACTGGGATGTCAATACTTAATGGATGCACACTTACACACAAGCAAACTAGAGTAGAACGAATGTTTGCCAAACAAAAATGAAATTTTTTTAATTATTTAAACAAAATAAATTAATATACTGCGCAAACGAGTTGCTGATATAATAAAACATTTATTTACTTTTTGTCCCAAGAATCCTTTCTTTTGTTCAATTACATTAAAAACAAAAACAAATTCTCAAATTTTGCCAGGCAGTTAATATAAGTGAAAGTTTTTCTTAGGAGATAAAAAAAACAAAATATTTAAATATATTTACTTGATTTTTCCCTAGTGGTGAAATAATTTGATGTGACTTCTTAAGTGTAGAAATTGAAAAAAATATATATTTTGCTCATCCGTAGTAAACAGAGCAACCAAAACGAAGATGATGATTATTGATTTCTTCTGGTGATTATTTTTGAGTTACAGAACTTTTTACGAGTTTTGGCATCGATTTGTTGCAACGTATTTGTGAATATGTTTCCTTTAACAGCATATTTTTACATATTTTGCATTTTGCCTATTTCTCGTTGCTTGTTTTATTGCATTTGTGTAGTCAAAATATAAATATTTGACAAAGTTCAGAAAGATATATCATTTTAACTACAATATTATCGGAGATAGTAAATGAATGCTCCAAAATCTAAAAAATTTTCTAAACATTCTAGAAATCTCTAAAATTTTAAATGAAAACTAAATTCCTGAAATTTTCCTTGCTGGCAAACATGACATAAATTCCGGAAAAATTTCTGAAATCGACAAAGCCATTAATATTTGTTTTAAAATCTTCACAAAATATCTTAAAATTGCAAAAAATTATAATTAAAAAAAATTTATTTAATTTTATTAATAATTATGCCAACGTTTTAGTGTCCGACCGAACGTTCGGTGTCGGAGTTCGACAAAAAGCTTCGTTCGGTTGATGCTCAGTAGTCGGTAAAATTTCAATATTAATATTAAAGATCAAAAAGTACAACGTAATCAAAATGAAAAATTTTTTATGTGTGTTAATTTCGTTTTTACGAAATAAATAAATCACAAGAGTTAAATAAAAGTTCAGTTTTCGGTTTGGTCTGAAAAATCTAAATATATATAAAAAATCTAAATAAATCTAAAATACAGCAAATGACAACTTCACAAGTTTATTTAAGGTTTTAATTTTTTATTTGTTAATAAAACGTTACATTTTTAAGCAAAGAGAATATATTTGAAATATTAAGAACATCTGTTGTTCACATGAAACAGTTTTATCTTTTTTCTACTTAGTATACAACTTTATTTAAACGATTTATAGTTAAATCATAACATAAATAAATCTATTTAGAGATCAAAGTTTTATGTTCTCACTATTCAAGGTTTTTTAATGAAAAAAAATTTGCAACTAATTGACATCACTGTCACCTTTGGGAGGTGTTTTTAATAGCTTTAGCTACAAAATGATTTTATCTTATAGTTTTCTAAAGGGTGTTATTAAAACAGGAACAAAAAAGTGTCATAAATCAAAAAAATTAAATAAATTAGGGTAGTTCACAGTTTAAAAAAAAGTATCAGAAGAAAACGAAAACTTCATCTTATGTTATGTACATAAATATAACAAAATAGTGATGTGTGTGCATTTTTTTATTTACCATTTTCCGTTTATTTCCTAATAAAATATAATAATGTAACTTCTGAATGCCCCTAATTTTGCCGAGAATAACATACCATAAAATATACAACAAACTTAAATATTTTACACATAACAGACACACCTTATCTATGTAACACATTTCATACATCAATAGATCCAATATCCGCCTACAAATAAATGTTTGCTGCATCATCATTCTATCAGTCATATCAGAACATGCAGGTAACCATAGTGCATGCAACGGCGTCATCATTAACATCGACATCACCCTCATATTTACACCGTCCGACAAAAGAACAAACTACAACAGAAAAAAAAAGCAGAAGCACCTAAAAACTTACTTTGCATTTTTCAGAACAATAAAAAAAATATTAAATTAAAAAATAAATAAAAGCTAGTGTTCGACCGAAGTCACTTTTTTTTAGGCCGATGCCGAAGTAGAAGTCAATGTTCGGCCAGACCGAAGCTCATCCGATTTTATTTTATTAAATTCATAAAAACATGTCAGCAATACGTATAAATTTTTTGGAAATCATTTAGTTTATTAAATTTGCTTATAAAAATGAATATTAATAAAATACATTCTATAATTGATAAGTTGTTTTGGGAATAAGTAATGAATGCGTATTAGAGTGATCATTCATCAATGAATTAATGAGTCAATTATATTACATATTTCAGGAATTAATAAAATCGTTTTAGCATCTTCTGTTGTACTTTTTCCTCGTTTTAATTCCTCTTTCTTCACAGTTGAATTTTTCATATGATTTGGCCAAAAATTTGCCTTCGGTCTTCGAGAAAAAATTAATTTCTAATACCGATTAAGAAGCTGAACCCGAAGCCGATTAATCGGTCGGACACTAATAAAAACAAAACAAAACAAAAATAACAAAAGCATCAAAGTTCTACCATGACCAATCAGCCACTGCAGTCATAAACAAGAGCAATGAAAAGAAAAATGAAAATTACTAAGAAAAACAGCGACGACAGCGAAAATGTAAAATGAAAAAAATAAAATGGAAATTATTATAAAATTATTTACCATGACAACTTCATTAAAATCTCACTCATGCTTCTACAACAAACAATCTCAATCAGACAGTGAATTGAAAAAAAAATGTGAAAAAACCTTAACACTATTATTTAATGGATCCACGGGGAATAGGATGTTTTCATACATGCACTTAATAAAATGGGAACGATCATAAACAGCAGTTTGATTCCTCTTATTATGGCAAGTGTAAATGTGTGTCTGAACGTTTGTGGTTTTACCGCGTGGGGGTGAACCAGAGGGAGTAAGGAAATTAAAGAGAACAAAATGCAATATGGAAAACATAATGTACAATTACTGTAAGATTTAAACAAACATACGAACATGCATTCATTCATGAGCATACAGTGCCGCTCAAAACAATTATAATGATTTTTCTAAAATACAGGGTGTCCGCCGGGAAGGTATACTACTTTGTTCTGCCACCATTTTGGTAAACATTAGTCTTGACAGTTCATATTTGGCAGTCGTCAAGTAGACACGTGGCAAATTTATTATGGAAAAAATTAGAGAAACCAACGTGTTTTAATTATTAAAACATTTTATCAAAATCAATCATCGATTACTGTGACGATGAGAAAGTTACGAGAAATTTTTGGGAGAAACAACGTGCCAACAAACGGCACTATTCATCGTGTAGTGAATGATTTCGAAGAAAGAGGATCAGTAGGTGATAGGCCCTAGCATGGACCACAACATATGGTATCAACAAGACGGTGCCACATCGCATACAACCAGGATTACAATAGAATTATTGCAAGACCTCTTTCCGCAACAAGTTATTTCAAGAAATGGTGATGTTGATTGGCCTCCACGGTCGCCTGATTTGACTGCTCCTGACTTCTTTTTGTGGGGATATCTGAAAAACAAGGTTTATGCAAAAAAAACCCGAAATGCTTGAGCAACTCAAACAAAATATTCGTGATGAAATTAATGAAATGCCGCGTGAAATGTGTGAGAATGCAATGAAAAATGTGCTCAAAGTAGTATACCTTCCCGGCGGACACCTTGTATTTTCCTGTATTTTTGTTTAACCATAAAAAATTGCGTATTAACAAAGTAAGTTTACATCCCAATGTGAAATTTTTGCAGTGTTCAGTAAATGTGCAGTTTTTTAAGCGATTGAAAAATTTATCTTGATACATATTTTTAATTGAACACATTCACAAACACACTGTCCAGGCTTTTTTGGCCTATCTGCAGAGAACTGTGACCGCAAGACCAATAGTCTAGTACATTATCAACTACAAGGTACATAAAAGTTGGCGGGAGCAGTAAGAAAATAATGTTCTGGGGAAAAATATTTCTCTTTATACTAATTGCAAATGTGTTGGTGTTGGTTCGATGTCACGTCGACAAATTGTTAAGGGGGATTTGGCCAATGGGCTCTAAATATAATCGGTTGAAATTAATTTCACGCCCTTATTGGAAAACCCTCTTATGCACATATGCATGTCAACCCAGTTCCAAATGTTTTGATCACTATTGTATATGCACTGCAATTTATATTAATGCAACTTTAAAAGCTTTTTTTCTTGTTATCTTGTACGTGATCTGATACAAATGATCTTAAGTCAAAAGCACGCACTTATTCCATTTTTTCCTATTAATGCGTGTGTGAACTTTAACAGCAACAACATAAACACACAAAGACACTAACGTGTGCAACAATATGTCACTCAAACATCAAAGTGATGAATTCTGTTTTTATGTTTCTTTTTTTTATATCGTTTATGTTTTTACATTTTAGTATTAAAGAGTTCATTCTGTTTGAATTTAAGTGTGATTTCCAAGTGCAATTCAGCCGGTTGAGCTGAGTGAGTAACAAATTTTAGTGCTTTTTATGTAAATTTTATGCTTAAGTCGACTGTTTGGACTGTGGAAACCGTCGAACTGTTATATTTGAAAGTGGTATAAGTACAATTCCTCATGTTTCCCTATACTTATAGGTTTGCCTTTTAATTGTTTTAAAAATATTAGCAAACGTTAATAATTTTACTTCAAAATGTTTTCAAGTAATACAACTGTGTTTTGAAACAATTTGAGCTTGAGTGTCTTTAAATCATTTGCAATAGTTATTAAATCTGACGGTTGGGTTAGATATTCGAAATGCATTATTTAATTTGCTAAATTAATAAATTTTGTATTAATAAAATCGAATTTTGAAATAAAAAAAACCTTAAAAGTGTTGAGTGGTATCGAATGGAGTATCCACTCGATTAATATTTGTTCGATTAATCGAGTAAAGTTTTTCCATTATTTGATCGAATAATGAAAATAGTTAATCTCGATTAACGATGTCATTTAATCGAGTAAAATGACGTGACCATTAAAGAGGTCAGTAAAGATTCCGCAACATTGACTGAGTTGGATGGAATAATAGAGTTCTTATTTTGTATTTTGATCTCGATTTTTTTTAGCAAATAAACAAATAAAAATTAAAATTGTTTGTAATCAATGAAACAAAGTTCGGTTTCGAATTCGGGCTCGGTCTGAAAAAGTGCGTTCGGTCGGACGTTGCATTTTAATAACACAAAATGTTAAATAAATATTCTTCATCTCTTGTCCTCCTTTTACAAGCAAATTACCTTCCATTTGATTTTGTGATTAAAGTAATTCAAATTGAAATATTAAATATTCAAACGACACAGTTCACTTAATGGCATGACATAAATAAATATAAATAAAAAATGTTTTCTTTATATCTCTTAATGCACAATTCAGGTTTTATCTATGCACAGTGTTCTAAGCTTAAGTGATTTATCCCCAAATCGGGGACTTATTTCGTGTTTGAAGATGAACATTTTGTGTTGGGAATCTGGGAATTTTTTTAAGTAGAACATATTTCTGACGAGCCTGAGTTTTTTAACGTTTTTATTTTCATACCGAAATTGTGTTATACAATCGAACTTCCATAACTCGAATCATCATTATCGAAAGCCATTCCTGAAAGGCTACTGAAAACTTTCTTCCACCGAACCCTCGCTATCACTCGTCGTTCCACTTAAGATAGACCGCCGAATAAAACATATAAATTCAAAACAGTGCGCCCCAATGATATGTAAGCAAATCACTTCGAGTAATAGAATTCATATGTGCGTAATTTCGTTCGAGTTATGGAGAACTTCGAGTTATGGAAGTTCGTGTTACGGAAGGTGAATTGTGAGTTATTTTCTCTCTTAGCGGTACTGCCAATCGAATTGGATCGAGTTAGAGAAAATTCGAGTTATAGAAGTTCGAGTTATGGAAATTCGACTGTTTTTCGGTGGCTTAATATAAAAAAAGACGTATCTCGATTTTTTTCAATCCCTATTTCCTTTTCTGTATTGAGCCAGCGATAGGTACTTCCAATCAGCTTTGGAAACGCCTGCAAAATTAGTGGTAGTATTGAAAAATAATTTAAAATTATAATTTCAAAAGTTTTTGAAACGAATTACAATTGCTTAATTGTAAAATGTAAATATGAAAACTATTTATGTATTAATTTGTTACAGTGAAGAACAGCTCAAGTAAGGGATGATTGGGCATGAAAAATTTTAAAATGTGGATAAGTCTTGAGAAAAAAAAGCACTGGGAACTCTGTCTAAATAACTTAAGAAATATGTTGCAGCACATGGAGTATTCTTCTCAGTGCATTTTCTTTCCTCCCTGCGATTCCATGAGGTGTAATAAAAACTAAGTGCAATACAAGTTAAAAAAAAGAAAATCTTTAATGAATTTTTAATCCTCACAAAAACCACAAGCAGAAAATATTAAAGTTGTCACTATGAAAAAAGAAAAATAAATGCAATTAACCTTATCATTAGTGGAACTTTTGCTACTCTGACTTATGGGAGTCTCTTTGGCTTAACGTCAAACGGGCAGTCAGCAACCATGACTTCTGATTTGTCTCTGTTGGTTGCATGGTTTTTCATTCACACACAAATTGTGTGGATTTATGTTCTTTTAATGTGCGCCAGTACTAAGGATTTTTTATATTCAAAGTTAATTTGAGAAATACGAGTACAAAGCAAAAAAAAAGAGGCAGGGCTTTGATTTTACACTTTAATTCAGTTTGGCCAATTAAATGATAACAGTTGAATTTTCAAGGTAATTTTTAAGAAAAAGAAAAAAAAAACACTTAATTAAATAAAGCAACAAATGCTCCAATGATTTAATATAATTAAATTGTAAAACCATTTTATAAAAAAAAAACTTTTTGTGCTAAGGAGAATTAAGAAAAAGGCTATACGCAGCACCTTTCAAGATTTATTTCAACATTAAACCACAACGAAGGTTATTTGTCGTTAGGCAAGACCAGATCAGACCAGACATTAAGAAATTGCTTAAATAAAGTTTAATAAAAATTAGTTTGGGTAAGGTAATGGTTCTTGGTTCACTCTGTCTGAGGTTTCATGTGTGTGTCTTTAATGTTTGAAGTATTTTTCTTTCTATTCTATTATTTAGTATCTCATTTTTATTTCATCGTTAAAGATTAAAAGCTTTTTAACACCTCCAAAAAAAGTGAACATACTTTTATAAGATTCTTTTAATAATGACAAGAATACGAGTATTTTTGTGGTATTGGCGGCTGTTGAAAAAGATACAACTTTTAACTGGGTGTTGTTAACACTATTACGTTGTAATAATTTATGATCTAGTGCATAAAGGTGTCTTTTTTCATTATTTTCTTTCTTTTTAGTTTCGTGAAAAAAATAAAACTTTTTAAAACTTATGAAAAACATCATAATGGTGTTTTTAAAAAAGGCGGTATTTTCACAAATTATATAGAAAAGTTAACTAGAAAAATTATAATAAGGAAGTTAGCTAAAGAATAAAAGGTTTTATTATAAAATAATGTATCTTTGAAATATACAAGGTATGGAGATGGAGTCGTACATAATTTTTATTCACGATCATGGACGCTCACGGAATAAGAGAAAAAACATTCAAGTTTACAAAATTAGCAGTCAGCAAATAATCCAAAGTAATTATTATTAAGCTAAACGTTTTTATTCCAAAAAAAAATTGGATATGAGACAATATTCCAAAGGAACAACGGAAAACATTCACTTCCATCATGAATATTTTGTCTCGCGAAATATTTCCCTTTTCTCTGATATCCCCCCTTATCTCGAATAACTTTTTTCAGTAGGATTTTCCTCTTTTCCCTTGGTTTTGTTCACTTGATTTTTCGCTGGTGAACTGAATAAAAACATGATGTAATTTCAACATTTTCCTTCTAATTATATATTAAAGTTTATAAATATTTGATTTTATGAAATGATCATAAGATAATTTTTTAGTAATAACTCCCCGCAAAACAGGCAGTTAAGCTCTATCGGGCTTAAAAAAAGCACCCTTTATATGAAATTATCTGCGTTGATTATTTGGCAAACGGAAAACAGAAGTTACAGAAATATATCATAATTTCAATTACAAAAATAAAAGGGCATGTAATATGTAAATATGTATGGTTAAATTTATTTAAGAATTTAGTGAAATTATAACTCTTAAAGGATCCATAAGTTTACATACAAAATATGTATTTATGTATGTATGTACATTAGGGGTATAACCAAATTTTGGCCCTAGCACTACGCGATACCGAATATTGTGTTATTTACGAAAACAATTTTTTTGAGTCGTTTGAAAATAAAAACCGCACCCACAAAAGCGATTTTCTAAAATCCCTAAAGAAAGAAATGGAAAAAAAATAATTAATATTTTATTAATAAATGGAAAAAAATTTTCTTAATTAATAAAGGACATGAATTTCTAATTTAATATGTGTGTGTGTGTGTGAGTTTTTGGCTAAATTAATAAGTACAGATAAAAATAAAGAAAAATAATTTTCCAACTTTACCGGGCTTTGTGGGTGTTCTTTTTTGAAAACCGCCAAAAATTAATATAATTTTTTTTAATAGTTTTCGATGGACTATTCGACTATGCTAGGGCCACTTTGATATTTGCAAAAAATGAGAATAAGTTATAACCCTAATGTACATACATATATTTGTTACAACAGCTTTGAGCTTGCCGCTATTACTTATGTTCTGCTCGTAGTGTGTGGGTATGATAAATCTGTCTATAAAAACTTTTTTAGCCAACATCAAATATTAATTCCAGTATCATTCCTACACTGTCACATAAAAAATTAACTTTTAAACAAAATTTACAAGAATTGATACAAACAAAATTAAAAAAAAAAGAAACAAACTCAGGAGGTTTGTATAAAAAATACTACCCAGCAGCAGCAGCAGATAGCAAAAGCCACAAATAAATTTACCCTGGCGAACAAATTATTATTTTTTGTTTGTTTTTTAGATGTATTTGAGTAAAAGAGTACTAAGTTTTTATGCATTTTGCTTTTTCCAACAAAATATCAAAGTAGCATTATCGAAAAGACGTTGTTCAAAGGCTTTCGCCTTTGAACATCAAAACCACCCAATACAGCCTAGACATTTGTTTGAAATGTAAGACTTGTTTAATATCAAACAAGATTTTAAAGTGCGTAAAATAAAATATTTATACCTTACAAGAAATAGCAACAATAAAATCAAGAAACTCCTGAGAACTTTGTTGGATAAGAACAGCAACATTAAAAGAATTCTAATCTCAGACATTAATGCATACCTTTACTTGTGAAACAAACATTAAGCTGGTCCAAAAAAGGAATCATAAAGCTTGAAAACTTTTAAATTTGCTAGCTGAATAAAGAATAAAAGACTAAAAGTTTTTTTCTAAGACACCCTGTTTTTATTGTAGCAAAACGGAGTAGAGTTCTGGCGTGGGTCGAGCAGACTACCAGTTACCCCACCCAATCAGACATTTTAGATAATTATGTTTTGCTTTTGCGTTATAATTTTTAACTCGCTTAAGTAAAAAATAATGTTTAAAATATCCCGAATATTTTACAAAAATTATAAAGAAAGCAAAACAAAACAATAAACTTTTGCATGCAAATACCAACAAAGGAAAGCAAACAGAATCAACTGCCAGCATGCTGCGGCCTTTGAAATGAATTCGACTTGGGTCTAAGTAGGAATTGAACCTGCAATGCCCAGACTAATAGTATAATACACAATCCACTAGCCTGCGGGGGTTTCCCCAAATCAAATTCGTTTTCTTTTCAGCCTTTTGGTAAATGAGCAGCAGTACGTTCATATGTATTTGATATTGAAACATAAATAAAGTCACAAACCCTCTAAACACCATTTTACGAATATCTATAGAATATCAAAAAACAATGTTATGAAAAAAATAAAACAACATTTTAAAAAGTAGATACTCGTATTTTTCATACAAATAGGTCCCTCCTAATTTACCTGAAACGTTGTTAGTCATAACTGAGGTACATGTATTGTACACACACACACACTGACAATGCGGCCAGATAGACAGTGAGACATGCTGCAGTCACACGTATGTATGCATATATTTATGCAGATTGATTACATTCTTTTAATATTAAAAATGTGTTATTTGTAAGAAAATGTTGCAGTGTTAGCATGAACTTACAGTTGGTTAAATAGTTAAAGGGAATTTTTCGAATACAAATAGATTCGAATTTGATTGAAGCAATATAACTCTAATTAAGATTTCAAATATTCCGGAAGTTTCTCTTATGTATATCATGGGATCTGTGTACTTTAAGTAGGGCGTTTTCTTGAATACACTGCAGATAATGCGACTAGTCCAAACACGCATGTAAAGTGTACTCCATAAAGGACTAGGACTAGCCCAAAAGTAACCCAAATGTATGAAGAAAACATGGTCTATTTAACATTACGATGTCCTAGGACTGGACCATACGGTCCAGGTTTGCACTACATCGGACTAACCCAAAAAGTACTCCATGTCTTTAAAAATGGACCACGCACAAGTAGTTTGTTCGGCATGAGTAACATAGTGAAAGCACGAATATTTGTCGTATAGCAATAAGCTCTAGTTTGAAAAGGACTTACTCCATGACTGCATTACATCGGACCACCTTGTAACTAGTCCGTTTGAGCTATAATGGATCACGTAGTTCAATATTATCTGCAGGGTATGGGCTCTTTTCTACGTTTGCATATTTTTAGTGTGAATCCTGCGTGATCACGCAGGATCGTGATTAGTTTTTTGCTTCAATGACGTAAACATGAGTACAAAAAAATTTACCGCGAGTGAGCGTGCATGAGTAGATTCTTAGCGTGATTGTTTCATGATTTTTTTGCTTTGTATTTTCTTCATTTAATTAAAATTTCTTTTTTTAAATTATTTTATAGTTTTTTTTTCTGCGAGTTTTTCTTGAGCGGAATTTTTTTTTCACTCATGTGAGCGTGCATGAACGTAAGCGAAAAATTTAAGGTGATGTATGAAATTTTTATCGTGAGCGTGCATAAGCGTGTCTGAAAATTTACTCACGATACCATCTAGGATACATATCTATCTAAAATTTTTGATTTTGATTGAGTGAATAACATAAAATTTCACTTAGTTTGGATTTCATTGAATGACAGGGTTTAAATTTTCGGTAATTTTTCGTACATGCCGTCGAGAACTTCGTGTAGGAATCTGATTATAATTTGAGCATCACGTATGTACCAGTTTCTACTAACCCTTATTTAACTTTACCCTTTTCGTTTTTATACCGAAACTTTTTTATTCACGATAAGGATGAATATTTCGTTACACAGTGATCTGGTGATTGTCTGAAATTTTCTTCATATAACGCTGCATTTTGATTTACTGACATATATTTTAAGGCGTTTAGTTTCGTAAATCAGAATCTTATATGGATGTTCACTTCTAGGATAATAGAAAATATAATCAAAAGCACAGACTAAAAATAGTAGTATCTATGTATGTGTACTTAAATTATTTGTCGGTAGTATATCATACATTCTTCTGATCTTCTGAATATGCTCATAAATAACCATTTGTTGTTTAAAAATAAAATGTTACAAAAACACAAAACAAAAGAATAAGTAATAAAAAATAAAAAATAAAGAAACCAAAGGTACTTAAGTAAAATAAAGTAGTGAATGTAAATTGTATGTTGTACGAGTATGTATGAGAATGCATAACATTTTGAGTTGAGACATGTTGTTGTGTTATAAGATATTTTAAGTAAGTTTTAAATATCACCTACAAGTCTGCTGCCACTGGCAACATGCTCTTAAAATACTTTGTAAAACAAACGACAGAAAACAACAACAACAACAACAAAAAAGGTCCTTTTACAACTTAATTTTCTTGAATTTAATGTTGCTAATGTATCAGCCATTGGAGTAACAAATCCTAAAGGAAAATCTGACACCTACACATTTGATTATAAAAGTATAAAATTGATACATATTTTGTACATTTGTCCATTAAGATTACAAACAACATTTATTTGATTTTTTTTAACTTATTTTTTTTTGTTGTTTTTTTTTTGAAACGGAGTATTAAATATTTTTAACTTTGATTTAGTGTTTATTTCTCTGCCATAAATAGTGTCCACGTTTGGTATTTAGGTCGTTTTTATATTTTTCTTTTATGCTGTGAACAGCAAAGATTTTTAGGATTTTTTCCTTTTCAGTTGATTTGTTTAAAAATTATGGCAGCAACCGCTGCAATAACAATTGTGTAAAAATATTGTGTCGCATGTTGCCAATCAGTTTATGGCATATTTTCACGAAACTTTGAGGCATTTCACTTTCTTTGTTTTTGTAACTCTTCCTTTTATTCTGTATTTATGAAATTCTTTAAAGTAAAATTTATTTATTTCCCTGTCATATATGATATTCCTGTGGAGTTTCTTATTTATAGTCATTGGAAACAAACCTCGTTGAGTATAACGAACTCTCAGGAAAGTGAAAGTTTTTGGGAATTATATATTTTTTTAATTTTATTTTACTTTTATTGCAGTTTGTGCTTAATTTGAAGTTAGAATCTTTTGATTTTAATAATAACTTGGGAAAACGTTGAAAATAACATGCATGTGAAAGTCTAATGTGTATAACCCTGATTTAGAATAAACAATGAAATCTCTCGTGTCCGGACACCTACCGTCGTAGTGATTTGTGCGGTTACGGAATATGTCCGTGTATGGGATTATTTCTCCCAATAAAAACAAAATCATGAAATTATGCAATTCGTTCTGTTTGAACTGCCCGCTACTACATACATAATTAGGATTTGTAATAACATTCTAGGGACTCGGCGAAAAGTCTTAGATAAACCGTTTTTGTTTGTCTCGATTAATTCACAAAAACAAATATTTTTGTTATTATTTCGTTATGCATATACAGCGTGTCCGCCGGGAAGGTATACTACTTTGTTTGTTTATATTTTTTTATTAAATGAAAGAGAATGGATCTTATATTCATAAGCGTTTTATTTAATGTCGACAATTATGTATGGAATACAATATCAGATAAATGTCTGCCTCTGTTAGTTCAGTTCAGACAGTTTATGACCTTTCATTATGAATACGACTGATAATGCTCAGAATTCTTGTTGCGTCAACATTAAACTTACGTTGGACCTAAAGCACACATACAAGTTTCAAAATAGACACGTGGGAAGATCATTGAGGTCAAAAAGACCAGAAGGGTTTTTCTTTATAAGATAAAAAAAATATTTATCAATATACTGCTTAATTAATTTATATATTAATCAGGATATTTGATTAATCAAATATTTCAAGTTTTGGTTATTCCAAATTAAACAATTTTATTCAAAAAGGTAACAAAACTATTTTAAAGAAAATTAAATTTATACGTAGAAAGACAAATAAATAAAATTAAAAAAAGTCAAAGAGCCAAAAGGAAAAATTAGAAAAAAATGAAAACTTGGACTTTTGAATTATTCAAAATTCAGACTAATCAATTAATCATGATTTGGTATATCAAAAATAATTGAATAATCATGAATTTTATTATACATTTTTTTTATTAATCAAATAATCGATTAATCACAATATGCGAATAGTTGACTAACCACATATTCCTAAAAATAACACTAAAGTAGAGTATAATACTCCAAACAGGTAAAGAAAATAATTTTCTTGTATTTTATGTGAAATCAAATTCCTGTTTTATTTCCAAACATTTTTATTATTTTGCCCTTCAAAATACTTTAGTGAACCTCGTTCTACATTTCTTTTTTTTGTTAAATGGTACGTGTCATCAGAAATATTTTCCCGGTTAACTGGCCATAATTATTAAACTTATTGTTCTTTAATTGTTTAAAACAACAAAAACAAATATCCTGTTAAAAATCCCTGATTATATCCGACATAATTTTCAACACATAAACTTCCTCTTTCCTGTCGCTTGATAATAAAAACACATACATACATACATGCATACCTAAACAAACACCCCCTCAATTAAACAACCAACAAAAAGAGCGGAACCTACTCAGTTAGAATTACATACATATACATATGTATATGTGTGCGAATGGATGTACATTTATTATTTTCATACACAAAATTTAAACAAAAGCAATAATAAATCCTTTTTCTTCTCCTATTCATACCATTTTGTAATGTGATACTCCCTCCCACATCTTTTAGAACGGAAAGTTTAATAAAGAAAACAAAAAATATTTAGTGTGAAACGTAAAGAGTGTGAGTATTTAAGTGGTTTGTTATCATTACAAAATATATAAAAACGATATTTATTTGCATTCATACATCGGTATGTACATATATATGTATGTATGTATGTATGGGATGTGCATATTATGCATTATGCTGTATGAATAAAGTTGCAAAGAATAAATAAGCTGCTTTAAATCAAGTATCATTTGAAGAATAACTTGAGGCCTACCTACTCGTACTCTCCCAAATGAATTTTTAAATATTTGCTATTGTTGTTGGGTGTTTTCTTAATCGTTTGGTTTTGAGACTGAGCCTTAATTTTTTATTCAGATAGAATTTGACTTGAGACAATATTTCAAGGAACAAGGAAAATGCAATTTATTGCAACCTGCACTCGAGAACATAACATTTTTTCGGAGGCCGCAACGCCGCCTCATCAGTACTTAGTATTTTTAGCTGATGGGTGCTGCTGGTTGTATGGAAATGAAGACGTTATTTACTTACACAAATCATGCATGAAAAAAGCGTACAATATATATTATTAATAGGCAAACACGTTTTTTGAGATCCATTTTACGTCCGTAATACTCAACCGCTTTTGGAAAGATTATTATGTTTTTAAACGGGGTTTTACTTATGTACATGTACAAAATCTTAATTATTAAATATAGATAATCCTTTCGATATTGACGGAGCTATAAACGTTTAAAGTTACTACTAACACATGCACACTTATTTATTACACATGCATTTATCAGCTTCAACTTGAACAATAAACAAAGTTTGCGTGTCCAATTTGTTTTTGCGTAGAAACGAGGCAGATTTTTAATTTGTTTATTTAGAATGTTTTTTGTGATTGTATGTATTTATGTAAATGTTTAATATTTATTTCTAGCTTGCGGTCGATTGAGTCGACCGCTGGATATGCTAGTAGTTATCAATATGCCAACAAGTTCTCCAAGGGCTTGAAAAGCTTATCATTTCTAATTAAATTAACTCTTGCTTCTTCCTTCTCTTAAGTTTTGCTCAAGTCAAACTGTACGAGGAGTACTATTTATGTATGTAATATTTATGCGTATGTACAGGGTGGCGCAAAATTAACGTTATTGCTTAAATGATTTATAGCTTTTAACTTAAAAAAAATCTTGTTTTCTTCTGTTTAAGATTTGTAGAAAGTAAGCTTGTGAAATTTAAAATACAACAGTGAAGAAATTTAAGATGGAATAGCGCACAAGCTATGCAGAACGTCTCCTTTTTTATGTTTCTAAAAAGAGTTCCCGTGGCAGAGGAGACTCCTTACCGAACAGTGTTGGCGAAAAGTGGCAACTAACAGATTTATTGTTGACGCTAAAAATACATTCCGCAAATTAAAATGTGGAATGCGCCAGAAAAATAAAATATAAATAAAAACAATTTTCAATGATTTTTGACTGTTTACTACTGATCCATTTTAAATTTCTCAAGTCTTCTTTGCACACATCTTTAAAAAAAATCCACAAAAAAGAATGTATATTGTGAGCCTGATAACATTTCAGCACGCTATACCGCTGATTGAGGGGATTTTTGTCGCGGTTTTTGAAAAAAGCCTAAAAAAGACCCATATAGCGAAGAGTTAGAGTAGTAAACGATTTCACAAAAATATTCCTCCTGGTGTTTTGCATAAAAGTGCTGAAGACATCTTATATCTTAAGCACAATGATTACGATATTTCTAATACCGATTCACTTTAACTCGCTCTAAAATTAATTCAAGGTTTAAACTTTCAAAACGCCTATACATAATATTTTTTGATGCCTTCTACCAAATTCAGTTGTTAGAGCCATGTTAATTTTTGTTTGTGGTGCACAGTGTAATAGAGAAAAAACAGCAATTTGTTATTAAAAAGGTATTTCCAAAATATTTTTCTTTGTGGACGATTCGGCAGCTGTTTTCTTTTAGCGCTGCCATCGTATATTTGTCTGTCTTGCCCATTTGTTTTCGAACTGATCTTTTTTTATTTGAACTATTCTAATGTATTATAATGTCAATGAGAACTTTTTAATGAAAATCTTAAAAATTTTGAATTTTTCTAATAGCAAAACATTACCCTGTATCAAAAATGTTAATATATTCGTGTGCTTGTCAAAGTGAAAGATATAAAATGTAGATGTAAACAATGTCTTTGTGGTACCCATGACACAGTAAACAGAGTACTTTTTATATTAAAACAGAAAAATTATAAAAATAAAAAATATATGAATATGAGCGTTTATTTAACTGATTTTTTTTTCGTTAATGCGGAAGTTGTAATATTTTTGAGCAGACAAAAGACCCGATTCATGAAAAAGTATCATGCTCACACTTATTATTATTATTTTTTTGTTCTTTTGTGTAGTCTTCTTGTTCTGGCTCTTTTGATATTTATTTTCATATTTTTTTATGCTATTCTTATTTGTTTTTATTATTATTTTTTAATATCTAAAGTAAGCTTATGTGTAAATTATACTCCATACTTAACATGAACTTCAACTTGAAGTGTTATTTAATGCAGCTTTCTTGTATAGATTTACATAAAAGTGAAGTAGAAGACACAAACGAAAATAATGCATATTGTTTACGTTCTAAAGGTTTATTTGCTGCATACCTACCTACACCTACCATTAAAGGAAATATGAATGAATGAATGTTGTAGCACTAGGATGGATCAAAATCATATGGAAAATATCATGGATTTTTTTATAGAAAACATTGAAGATGAGCAAGGCAACCAAAAATATTATTGATATACGTTTCGTAGTTTTCCTGCAAGTTATGTCAACATATTTGTACATAATTTTTTATTTAAGAGCATATTTTCGCTTAAATGCATTTTTAAAAGCTAGTTTTCATTTTTTTAATATGAATTTGCTTAATGTTCAAAATAATCAAAATATAAACTTCTAAAGGTACGATCACATCTGACAAACATATGCCGAAAAAAAAACGTGGCCAACAGACAAACTAAATTTGCATTTTCTTTAATTCCAATATTTTTTAAAATATGGGTTTGCCATTTATTAAAAATAATATAAAAAATTGCATTTTGCGGAATAATTGACTTCATTTTGTGACATAAAAAGCAAGTTAAATCACACTAACCCTAAGCAAAAGTAGTGGTTACGTTGTTTTAATTAATATATACAAATATCAATTTTACTTGAATGCTCTTACATGAAATAGCTTCAAAACGCGTTAGAAATCTCTAAAACTGTAAATAAAAGTTAAGTTACGGAAACGTACAAAATATCGTAAATTAAAAAAAAAAATATTTACTTTTAATAATATGCCAAAATAAAGAAAAATTAGGAGAACAAGCATTTACAATTTCGGTATATATTTTTACTATATATTTTTATTTTCCCGATAATGATTCGTTGATGAAGAGTGTATTTATATGTAGTACATAATATTCGATATACCGCATCGTCGTTCCGAAGTTATCTACACGCATATCACGTCAAAACTTTGACGAGTCAAACGCGACATGTGTGAACCGTATCTAAGTTCCTGAGCTTGTGCCCCGGGAATAGGGCAAATTCGTATCATCTAATAATTTTTTTTATATAATGTTGAAACTTTAGACTCAATTTCCCAAAGAAACAATTTTTTGGAGATACGTGAAAATTACTTTGGGACGGCAACATGTCTATTATTTATTTTTTTTTTTAAATAAAATGTTGAGTATTGAGAAATGCCGATTTTAGAGCATATTCATTCTATTTGCATAAAATACTATTTTTGGGAAATATTTTTGGTTGCCTTGGAGACGAGACAAATTCACCGTTTGGACTTAGTTAAGCAACTGTGAAAGTTATCTACCCGATTGAACGTCGTCTGAATTTTCCAGCTGAACAGGTTCGGATTATTTAGAGCTGCCGCCCTCGCTCATCAATCTGTAGAACTGCTTCAACATATCCTCCATAACTTTGCAGTTCTTCCATTCTTGACTGAAGTTAACACAGAGACTAAGTTTTCTGTACCATTGCAAGGCATCAATATTCATCAGCTTCAAATTATAAATAAAACTTTTGAAGCCTCCTTAATGATTTACTCAAGCATTTCATTGTTACTTTGTCGTATTAACTTCTTCCCTTTTCTTCCATTATCTTTATTATTGTTATTGGTGTTGCTGTTGTTATTTGTACATATTATGTTTATTACAAAAGGTTAAAAACTTCTATCCATGAAAGAATAATAATATGTATGTATAAAAAAAATACAACACCCACCTACCATCCTTTAGAACGAACACCTACTTAAGTTCTGCACTCATACTTTTAATAGTATGACATTTTTGAGTTTACTGCACTTTCTGAGTGTTATAAAATATATGCATTTTAAAGAGTTACACTTTCAGAATAGGAATGCTAAAAAAATTATGGACTTAAGACATAAATGGGCGAAGGAATTCCGCAACTTCATTGCTAAAATTTTGAAAGAGAAAGTTTAACAACATTTTTGCGGTATAAAAAATTTCAAAATATTTGTATATTCCTACCTATCGCTCTATACCTATATGTATATGCATATCGTTATATAAAATGCAAAAGGACCTGCGTTAATTTTTCATAATATTACAGCAGAGTTAAAGAGCTTGATGATATGCAAACTTTTGTGGTTTACAATTATTAATTCAGAATTGTTCAGTGACACTGACACTATCCTGACAAAATCATTTTCATAATCACATTAGTTGAGATTTTATCAAGTTCTTTAAATCTGCTCTAAAATTATGAAATATTATGTTAGACCCTTTTGCTTTTTATGGAATTTCGTTCAGTGTATTCGCGTTTAACCATGGATAAGTAAAGTGTGACAGGGCAATTGTTTTGAGTAAAAGTCATGGCTCATAATACATTTTTTCTTTTATTACTTTTAAAGCAAAATCTATGGACAAAAAGAAGCACAAACTGACAATGAACTCTTCTCTATATTTAACTATTATTTTGTACGTCTTATTGTTACCATGACTCCATGGAATGAAAAAGTTTGTTCATTTTTGTTCAATTCTATTTTTGTTTTTTTTTTCAATGTTGTGTTAAAGATTTCAATCTTTTTGCTGATTTCCACACTTATTTCACTTGATAGTGTCTGCTTTTGCTTTGGATAAAATATTAAAAAAGAAAAAAACTTTTCATTATGTTTGGGATAAGTGTCACTGCGGCATCAGAGATGCTAAACAAAACTATAACTTGTCCCAAGTTTGATCTCAAATTGACAATGATTTCAAATCCAACTGATAATTTTAAATTCGTGAACATCATTCCTCATAAAAATTGTTCACAGGAAAAAAGTCTTCGAATCAAGACTAATATTTTTCAGGTGAATTTTTCCCTTTTGTTCACTTAATTTTTGCAGGTGAACGGTATAAAAATATAATTTAATTTTAACATATCCCTTCCAATTATATAGCGAAAGTTTGTAAACGTCTGTATTTAAGACAAGGTCAGTAAATAGTGTTCACTATTCTTAAAACTGCACAGAAAAATGATGCAACAAGTTTTATGTTGTTGGGGATATTATGTATATCCCGGATATACTAAAGAATATTTATGTATGAATTTGCAAATAATCATTCACTGTAAATAGAATATTTTAAAATACAACTTTATTTGCATTTAAAAACGACTAAATTATAACCATAAATGCATATTTTTCATTATAATTAAAATTAAATTTGTTGAATTTGTAATTAAATTTTAAGCTACAAGTCTTCTTCCCTTTTTTACATTCACTGGGAACTGTTAACGGGGAAAAATAGTTTATGGGAACGAAAATTTTTTGTAAAAAAAATTTGTATAAACGTTTACAAACGATTTGAATGTAAATTGAGCAACATATCATTCTCATCAAAGGGAACTTTATTTTCAAACTGAGAAATATCGATATTTTTAAATAACAAAAGCTTTAATTAAAATATAGTAATTGTACTATATTGGCGTCATGCTATACTTAAAATATTGAATAATCCGTAAAATATTGAATAAAAAGTTTCTGAGAAAGTACCATTCATCAAATTCATGATAAAAGCTACATATTTCAAACGTTGTATTTATTGGGTGTTGATCTTAACTCGAGAATATTAACCGGGTTTTACTAAACAAAACCTCTTATAAATACTATTACGCAGTTAAAGTATTTGGATCCTCTAAACATTCAGTTGAAAGTTTAATAGGTCGATTATGCATAGCAAGCGAACTTCAGTTGCGTTGCCAGGAAATCATTAAAAAGAAATATAAATTAACAACTCTCAGTAGCCGTCCGTAATATCGTTTTCAGCCACTGGCAGGCCAAATGAGTTTCGGTTGCAATACTCCATGAACGACTAATGAGTTTCATTTAGTTAGAAATTTGTTTCTTTTACTCTATACTCAATACTTTTCTTTTGTGTACCCGATTCTTTTACATTTTTTTTAACGCGAAGCAAACTATTTCCGTTATAGGTACAACTTTTTATTTTTGTTGATGTTTTATTGAAAAAGAAATAACACAAGTACTCCAAACTCTGTGACAATTTCGCAGATTCAGCTTAAATTTAAGGATGGAAAAAGTTTAAAAGAGATTTGCAAATTTTCTTTTAGTAACGCAAGAGAAACTAAATCGTTTTGTTAACGGAAGTGTACCCTTTTTTTCCCCATTGAATTAGTACCTGTATTGCAAAAGTAACAAAAAGAGTACAATTATAGCAAGTTTATCATCACTTTAACAAAAAAAAGAAGTTTTATAATTTACAGTTTGCCAGACATTCCGTATTCATTTTCTTTCGCTTTTTATTAGCTGCTGCTGCTGCAGCTACTTTTTTCCATTTCTTTCTCTAACTCTCTTATGGTGAATCAAACTGACAGGTGAAATAACTCTTATTTATTCTGCATTTTTAATATTTATGTACGAAAGTTTTTATGTGTAGTAATTGTGTGTGTGCTATGTACAAGCATGTATATAATTTATTTACTTTTTTTTAAGTTGTGTTGTGGTTGTTGCAGCTGTCAGCTGTTCTATTGTTGTTTCCGTAATCTTTTCTGTCTGACCATATTTTATGCTAAAAATAGTTTTGTTCTGCTTTCTTTCTAATTAACGTTTAAATATATTTTGCTTTGACGGTTAAATAAATCTTTTCTGCTGTTTCATGTTTTTTCTTTTGCTTTTCAATGAAATTAAATTGCTTATTTAGATAATATGTAATTGTTAGATCGTTAATAATGTGATTGCCTTACAATGCTTTTTCATCCTTGATTCTTTCAATCGACGAATAATAATATATTCGGTAACTGTAATCGGTCCATAGTCTCCTAATTCCAGTTCTATGGGTTTTTAGTGTCTAAATTTTAAATATCTGTACACAGTGGTTCAAAGTTATAATAGGACAACCATAAAAGTCAAATATTCCGGTATGTTCTACATTCCACTTTGAAGTGGAATTTAATCTTTTTACATTTTACTTTCATTCATTCTTCTTTTTACATTTTATTTTCAATATTCAATACAAATATACTGTACTATTCCAGAACAACAAAAATGAAAAGTTTACTTTTCATATTTCATTTTCACTACTTTTGTAGAACGTGTCTGATTTTTAATTTTTTAACTTGTTAATCAACAGAAACTAATTATTTTAAAACTAAATATTAATATTATAGGTTTATTAAAAACATGAATAAGAAACTCATTAATTGTGATAAAAAGGATGAAAAGACAAAACAAATGAATAATGGAACAAATAGAAACAAACAAAAAGAAAATATGTAACTAATTTTTCTTTCTTGGAAAACTACTTGACTCTATTGCCAACTTCAATCGATTTAGTATAAATTTACTGCCACGTCCACGATGTCACACGTATTCATTCTTTCTTACAATTATATTTAAAACAAAAACAAATTCTAAAAACCGCGTGTCGCACTAGGTCTCAAATTTCATTGCGAGTGTTTCACATTCGTTTTTATCCATACATCTTATTCACGCTACTTATTAATAACTTGTTTGCAGCTACTGGACTGTTGTATCGTATCTTAAAGCTTTTTTTACAGTTTCGGGATTCCTTAAACGTATTGCGCTCAGATGAGATCTTTTCTTTAATTATCGTAGGAGCAAACGCTCATTTGTGTACGAAAAGATTTTTCTACTGCTGAATCTATCTTGGAATTTTCTAATTCTTTATAACATTTTCTAATGTTAGGAACTGTGGATTAAGATGTACCAACTATGCTCCTTATAGAAACAAAAGGAAAAAATATAAATATTATTTCTACAATTGTTAAATTCATAAGCTCAGTCGTATGTATGGCTTATCGTTTAAAAAAATACGATTTTTGTTATGTGCTTGTGAACGGACAAATTTGTTGTATCGTAATTTTTTCGTATTTTAAATGTCAATTCAATGTAGTCTGTGAAATCAGTGAGTTTGACAACAATTTTTAATTATTATTCAACTTATGTATTTATACGTATAATTTTTGCAATAAAATTTATTAATATAAATAAGAAATAAAAATAAATGATATCGCCGGAGGAAGTATTACTAGCTCTTGAAAAACTTACCAAGTAGAAAATCGAGATAAATTAAGATATAAGCACATTCACGACAGCAGTATACACGGGTTCACGGCTACAAATTTCTCTGGCTTTTTAAAAAATTTGCAACTTTTTGCGAAATTTCGCGTTTTTTGCAATGTGGGTTACTTTTTTTATTTTTTATTGTTTCATCGACTTTTAAATGATATTAAACATTTTAATCTTCCCAACGATTGGAAGTTATTGCGAATTTTCGTCATTTTTGTAGTGTTTGCGAGTTTTTCACATTCTTTGCATTTCTATCTCGTTTTAGAAATTTTGCATCTTTTGGCGGAATTTCGCGTTTTTTGCAATGTGGGTGACTTTTAACAAATTTTTCAGCACAAATATGCTGATTCAACATATCGTGTAAACTTAGCTTTACAAATAGAATTTTTATATACCTGTCCTCAATACAACCATTTATAAAACATAAAATTCAAACGTATAATTATAACACACTTTTGTATGAAAATTACCAATAACAGAAATACAATACTGTATAATTAGACGATTACACAACACATACGACTTTAATACGAGCTTGTGAATTGAACGAATAATATTTTTCAAAATTTTCGCTGTTCTTGAGTGTTTTGTAGTCAATTCTTTGATTTCTAGTGATGTTTGCCAACCACAAGTTGTCATATTGTAAATTTTTGTGACAAAGTTAAAAAAAAAAGAAAAATATTTACAAAATGTCAGTTAACGCAAAGACAAATAAAGTTGATTACTAACTAGACCCCTCAATTGATTAATTTCAATTTATTTTTAATAAAACAATTAATATTTTACTAAATAAGTAAAATATTAATTTTGGGATAACGTGCGATTATAAACGTAAAAAAACTAAAGTTGGTTACTTGGTGTTGTAACTATTGTCTTATTGAGAATTATGGGTAATAAAAATAAATGAAAAATAATGAAATCAATTATCGTAAATATAAAATATCCTAAAATAATTATTTTTGGTTCCATCATAACTTTGAGCCACTGTAATTGTTTTTTTTCACAATAACAATAACAAAAAAATTTAATTTGGTTTTATTCAACATATATGTTCAGTACTTTTAGCACCATCGTATTTTTTATAGCAAACATATTTTTGTTTGTAGTTTATTGGATTCGGTCCATTTCGAAATAACGTCAAAAATATTTATACATATTGCCCAGTTATTACTATACAGTCGAATGTCCAAAAATAAAATTTTAATATTACTGAAGCAAATATATTGCTTAATAATTCCTTTATATCTCATCTAATTTTCTTAACCACATTTTTATATTGAAGTCTAAACTAAACTTTAGACGTAGGTTATGAATACTATTTGAATTATTATAGTTATCAATTATTTTTTTTTTGACTTCATAACACAATTCTTGAACATGTAAACGTGTTATTTTTATTTTGAAATTCATTCACTGTAACTGCATTTCGATTTTCAAGACTTTCAAGCCTCTAGACACTAATATCTTAAGAGTCGGTTTTGCCATCCATCTTCTAATTCTCGTAATTATAATTCCCAATCTGAATGAAGTTATTTAAAAGAACACTTGCAGGAAACGTTCATTATTTTTACATGTCTCAACGTTTTGACATATAAAATCTTTAATTTTATTTTGGTGTCATCTTGTAGTTGTCTCACAGCCTACAAAAACAAAATAGCACAACATGGGCATCATCTCATCATTTTTTTAAGGTTTTGTTAATATCATTAACTTGGCAAACGATTGCAACAGTTAATCAGGCCCAGTTAAATAAAATTTGTGAATATGGAAGAATACATACATTCGTATGTTCTCATATAATATTTCTGTAACCGAGATGTCAGGTTAACGAAAAATTTCTCCCATCGATCATTTAGGTGGCAAGAAGAGGAGGAACTGTGAAAAAAATCATAATTATAAAATAAATAAAGTTCATGTTCATGAATTTCAAGAAGCAAGCAAAAGAAAGTAAGACATGTAATTTAATTCGTTTGATTAAGTATTCTGATGGTTAAAGGTAAAGCAGCAGCATCCTAACATTACCTCAACAAAAAATTTAATTATTACAATTTGGTATCATCGTATCTGCTTAATATTAATTTTAATTTTATAAAACGCATCTTGCACTTTTTTACTTTATTTTAATTAACGTTACAAATTTGAAGTAAAATAATTAGTTATCGTTGTACTTGAGCTTGAACGCAAATGTACATTTGGAAAGTGTGCAAACATATAAAGTTTACAAATTAAAAAAAAAATTAAAAAATTTTAGAATTAAATTAAATCACGATAATCAGAACGCTTTGAATATTATTTTACTATTTTAAATAATGATGAATGATGCAGCGATGTGGTAAAAAAAAATACACTTAAAAATATTTATGCACAAGAGAGAACACTCTTTGTAAAGATGAAGGACGCCAGATATGATTATAAAAACCTGGAGTATGCAGTTTTACTACGAAAGGACTCTAGGGTCTGCTGCACGTTGTTATTTGTAATTTGTATGGTTTCAACAAACAATATTACCAATTTTTTTTGGCATATTCTTTATTGAAACTTTTCCCATTTTTTACCACGCTACGGACTTGCGAACGCGTGAACGAAAATAATGACAAGAATCCTTACTATTTGGCATTTGCTCATGTGTCTGTATATCAATTTAGTTACATGTGTTGCACACTCATGAAGAAGTCCGAGCTCTGGGATCTAATCGTCGCTTTCGATAACGAGTTGATTCGGTCACGTACTATTATTTTGCGATTATGGAATTTGCTATCGAACAGTGTGTTTACATTGTAAACGCGAGATGTAGTAGCTCGTTATGGAAAGCGAATATTAGACCTTTGCTTTTTACACATTTTTGTCAAGTTAGCAACACACCTTTGATTTTCTGGAATCAAGTCGATGGCGAATTTTCATCCACTTTTGAGTTAATTACCACTAGATAAATTCACATTATTTCATGTTATATGTTGTTTTATAAATCTGCATACTTTGGAAGTACGAAAATTTAGTTTTTCTAGAGACTTTTTCAACCAACTTCTAGAAACATAAAATCTCTTAGCAATTTTCTAATTTAATTTTACAAAAATTAATTTTTCTTGCAGTTTTATGGGTGTTGGCGTACAAGAGGGCCAGTTGCATGCCTTAACCGAATATATAAATGGAGGTTCTTTGGAACAAATATTGGCTAACAAAGAAATAGCACTGAGTGCTGCTGCGAAATTGAGACTGGCATCGGGTATAGCCAATGGTATGGCCTACGTGCATGATGCAGGCTTCTTTCACAGAGATTTAACCAGTAAAGTAAGTTACATATACATTTAAAAGATAACAGGAAATATATCGCGATTGCCTTCATTCCTAATTTCAGAATGTATTAGTAAGGATTTTACCACATGAACAATACGAGTCTGTAGTTGGAGACTTTGGCTTGGCAGCTAAAATACCGGATAAAAAGACCCGCTTGGAATATGTGGGTTCACCTTACTGGGTAAGTCCGGAATGTTTGAATCATCTCTACTACGATGAACGCAGTGATGTGTTTTCCTTCGGCATTATCTCTTGCGAGATTATTGCACGTATAGAAGCAGATCCCGATATAATGCCACGAACTGATTCGTTTGGTTTTGATTATTTGGCATTCGTTGAATTGTGTCCCATGGATACACCACCTGCATTTTTAAGACTGGCTTTTTACTGTTGCATAGTAAGTGTTTTATTAATTAATTATTTGATTAATAATATTTTTTGTTTAATGACTCAGTCTCAAGTACTCTAGCGATTTTTCTTACTAATATAATATTCTATAATTGTCTCGTCCTCTGCGTTCGTGTTTTCTTAGTTTGACCCAAAATGTAGACCCACTTTTCATGATGTTGCTTGGAAATTGACTTCACTTTTGGAAAAATATGAACATGACCCTATTGGATGCAATGGTTCATCTAGTTCCACTGTTAGTGCCAGCTCTAGCCCTCTGAGTTCTTTGGAAATGACCTGCTCGCCCAATGGCAGTGATTCGGAAAATTTCTGTCAAGCTTTAATTCACAAAAATGGCTGTTCCCGATACTTGGGTATCAAAAAGTCCATAATAAACACCCCCCTAACAAAAAGTATTAGTACAGCGCCGGCTGGTCAAATTACGCCCAGACATTTAAGAGAAGTGAGTGAAAATGGTTTCCTGTTTCCGGAAGCGGCAAATCGCACCAACTCTATTCCAAATGGTGGCTTCAGTGAAATTGATGAAAATCGTATTATAAAGAATCGTGTTAAAAGGGCTACAAAAAAATATGAAAATATGGCAGCCGCTGAATTAATGCTGCAACAACAACATCGTCGTTCTCTAAGTGAAAACATTATACATTTTCCTTTGCACACAACACCCAGCGATAAAGCACGATGTCATCAAATGCAGCGACAAAGATCATCCACGCATTCCCCTACACCACCACCGGTGGTTGTTTTTACAAGTACTAATACAATAATTGCAGACAGCTTGCCAAATCGTGAGTCCCCGCCACCAGTTTTAACGTTGCGCAAGGTCGCCGAAACTATGTGCCTCAAAGATCCTCAATATAAACCCATTAGGACTGATAACAATGGCGTCAAATCCAATCCTTTCACAGCTATGGCTCATTTGAAGGGCGTGAAAAAGATTTTAGGTGCGAATCCTAAAATATATGCAGCTGGGGGTGGAGATTTATTTAGTTCTTGCTTTGAGATATGTGCTCCATTCTTTAAGGAGTTAGTAGCTTTGCAACAAAAGGTGATAATCGGAGAAGATGGCAAGACGGTGATCACTTCACCCAATGAACCAAAGAGTTTACCGACATCACCACAACTGTCACGGAAACTGAGTGCTATCGAAATGAAATTGTCGCCGACATTGGCACTGCCTCGTTCTGCATTAGCTGATGACGACGATGATTGTGTAGAGGAATCAGATGCTGAACAAGACGCGGATGGTGGAGGTAACTGTGCTGATGCGGAATCGAGTAGTGATGATTCAGCTGCGAGACCTACACCCGCACCCGTTGCAAGAAAATATCGAGCCAACTCACTTTATGCACATCCATTATTTCGTGGAACAACTGGCAGTAATAAACTAGATGAAATGTCCCTGTTGCCCAGTGCTACTTCCTCAGCTAATGTAAATACTGAAGATTGCAATTCCTCGGAAGATGGCTGCCAGAAGGGTATTAAAACCACAAAAGATGTTCCGCTAACAGCTTCAGCTTCATCACCAGCTCCACCTCCTCCCCAATCAATGGCATCAATGGCGGTCACACCAGCGTCAACATCATCTTGTACAGATTTTGAATTAAATGACCTTAAGACGAACGACTTTCTACCCACAAAAAGTTCTTTGACACGGCGAGATTCCATCGAAAGTGGATTTTATTCATGTTTCAATGAGGAATCCGATGCTGCTACGACTTATCGTCAATTCAATGGCGCCGGAGTATCCTCGCTGGGTCTGGGTTGTGGTGGCACCAATTGCTGTTTCGAGCAACTCAAATCTCAGTTGACGTTGGAAAGTGGTGCCAATGGCGAATTAAGGTAAAAAACACTTTTATTGAATTAACTTACATGCCAGATTTTCAATATTTTTTTCTTTCATTGCAGTGATAAATTGGCCAGTTTATGCCGCTGTTGCTATTACGGCTCTACATCACATAGTGGCCAGCATCAACACTTGCTCAACGATTCCTCATCCACCTCTTCCTCTGTGTTGCTTATCGACGAACCAACCAACAGTGCGGGAGCAGGAGGCATAAACACCTCATCCAGTGCGGCAGCTTTAAGGTCTTTAGACGATTTGGAGTTACCAGATGCGGCACGTAATCAACGACGTTACACTTGCCATCATCATCTGATGGCAGGCGGCAACTATGATCCGAACTTTACAGCTACTGCCGGTCTAATAAATAGATTGGCCTTGGACTCGGAAATACACTCGTTGATGCAGCGTAGCCATTTTGCCACTAATCAATTGCTGTATTGTAAAAATCGTACCTCCTCCATATACACCGACAGTTCCGACGACATAAGCAGTTTAGCCGGTTCCGATTCTCTGCTATGGGACGATCGTTCATTCGCCTACCCCACCAGTACAAGATCGGCACAAATTGCTAAAATTGTAGAATATTTCGAGCGTAAGCGACAAGTACCTGATAGTACACCTCCTCCACGCGGTACTAACGGAACCGGTGGCAGTTGTGTTGGTGGCCATTCCTCTGCTGCTGCTAGTGCTTCAACCTCTTCGTCTTCGTCCATGGCAGCTGCTGTAGCAGCTTCTGCGTTAGGTTCATCCTATTTGTCATACGAACGACGCTATTCTGATTTCAAACGTCATGCAACCATAAATTCAGACTATGAAGCGTTTTGTTTCGAACTGGATAAAAAACCATCACAGGCAAGACTGATGGTGTGTGAGGGTGCGGTCAAATCGAAATTACAAATATTTGATAAATTAAAGCAACAACAGGTGCAACGTCCTTCCTGCAGTGTAGCCCCTTCTAATACGAACACAATGACAGCACATACCGCATCAACGCAGGCCTTTTCAAATTCCTCACACCACCACAACTTAAGCTCAACTTTTACGGCCACCAGCCTGAATGCAACAGCCGCATCTACGACAACAATGACTATCACAACGTCAACTGGTTCTATTACCCCCACACAAACTCCGAGTGCTACTATATCTCCACAAATCAATACAGCGGGTTAAAATTACCTCTCTTCCCTTATCCTTTTGTTTTAAGGCAGCTTTTCTTAAGTTTTTCGTTTTGCATACACACCATCATTGATTGATCTTTGCTTTACAATCTGTGAAACTATTTACTTTTTAAGATTTTCCAAATAATTAATACTACATACTTACATACCTTCTTTATGTTCCTATTATTTTCTTAGCTTGGGCATTGTTTCTCTTATTTTTACGCATCGAGAGCTCATGAATTTAATTATGTTTGAAACTATTTTCTTTTGTTATTCATTTGATGTTTATGGAAATTTTAATTCTTGTAGATTTCTTGTTTGTTGTTATTGTGTTATACGAGCTACTATTTTTTAAAGTGGTATAAGTCCACTTTAATAAAAAAAATATTTAACGGTAATTTTAATGGGGTGATGATTCGGTATGTAGACTGTCTCTTGTTAAAATTACCACTTTCAATAAGAACAGCTCCTATGTCAATAGGATTTTTTTGTGGATTTTTTGAAATTGGAAGGGTTCGCTTCTTAAATTATAAATTAACTCATACTATTCTAATTTCCTTGTGAAATATAAAAATATACATGCCATTGTATTCTCTATCCCCTCTCTACATCACTAAAAATTGAGACTTTTGGCAAGAAAACTTGCAGAGTAAGAATTTCGAGGGAAACATTTTTCATAATTTTTTTATTTGTTTCGTCTGAACATTAGGTTTGGTTTTTTCCTGCAGTAATTCTGATTTGTTTGAAAAACTAGTAACCTATAATTATATACCTTTTGTATACCAGTCTCATTTTCTCAGTACAAAATCATACCTTGCAAAATTATGTACACACACATATAAAGGATCTTTTAGTAAAATAAAAAATAAATAAATTAAAAATTTTAGCCCAGCCAATAAAGAATACAAAATTTCAATTTTAGAAAATTACAATTTATTTTGCATTTATTCAAGCTTATTAAAAATAAGCGAATAAAACAGTATCAACACTATAATTTGTTTAAATTTCAACGTCCTCGCTTTAGTTTTAATCAATGGCTGTTGTTGCACTACATTTCACAAAATATACATATGTATATAATTAAAAATATATGTTCGATTGTTTACCTCTATTTGTGTTTTATATTGTAAGTGTAGACACACAATAACCTATTGTAGGGCACTTTTATGAGAATGATTTGCCGCCGACGTCGACGGCCAAATTTATTTTCATCGCGTTTTTCATTATTTTATCAGTTTATGGCTCTCCTCAGCAGCATTTTCATGAACAACTATATTTTATGAACAAAAACAATACAGGTTAATTCACAAGAAAATAGATACATAAATATGTGTGTCATAAATTCTTAAAATTAAATATTAAACTTATAAAATTTTGATAAAATTATTGAAATTGCTAATAATGAAATATTAGTGGCCAAATAAGTGGGAGATTTAAAGAAAATAAATTGAAATATGTGGTATTATTATTGACAATACCGTCGGTGTGCCGTTTTTGTTGTGTAAAAAGCAAAATCGAAAACATTTCTACGTCATGTATTGGAATTGTTTTAAAATATTTCTGAAGTTATAGCTATTTAATATGATACATATCGCTATGATTTCTCAACAAATTTTTTTGCTAAACTGTGCAGCTACAAGTTTTTATTAAACTGATCAATTAGGTTTGAATTGAAAATGGTTGCTAAAAAAATTACATTTGTTTTAACTACAACAGAAATAGAATAGCGAACCATTAGACAAAGCTTAAAGCTTATCTTATTAGGGAAGAAAACTAAGAATGTACGATGGATCAGTTAAGCAAACTTTTTCTGCTTATTCAATATACAAATTAATCAACTAATCGATTATTGCAAAAATTTTAATATTTTTTATTTTGCTTAATCATTGTTAGGTTGCACAGGCCGTAAGCTGCAAGCAGTCGGCCCACTTGGTTGGTTAATCAAACTTAAATAATTTTAAAGAAATATAGCAAATGCATAAAAAAGCATGCAAACTTCCAAATCGTATAAAAATGAATGCTGTATAAACAGCTAAACATTTCAAATATTAACAATTAACTGTACAAATATGTATGTGTTTATGTATGCGTAAAGAAAATATGTTTTAATATCAAAAAACATAATCAGCGTTGTCACAGATTCCAATGGAGTCGGAATTGGATTTAAAAACACGACAAAAAATACTTTTGTGAGATGAATTTCTATGTTATCGGTTTTATGTTCAATCTAGAACTACTATCTGTTTTGAACTTAAAGCCGGCAACATTGAAATTCATCACACAAAAGTATGCTTTGTCGCCTTATCAAATCCAATTTCGACTTCATTGGATTTTGTGACAACCCTGAATATCTACATATCTATGAATCGTAGCTCCCGAACCATGGAAGAGATTTGAAAACTTGAATCTAAATTAAAAAAATCAGCTTTCAAATTAAACAAAAAACTAAATCATAATCTCCCTAACCGCTTGCTATAAATTCGTTGAGAATTAAAAACTAAATAAAATTTAAATTATTCAAAATTCCTATGAAAAAATTTATTAATTATAATTTTTTTTATAATCAAACACGGAATGAATCGTTTAAACATGCATTTGATGAATATTTTGACTATTTGATTAATCAGAATGTTTTAAGAATTGGTCACACATCTCCAGTATAAAATAATTTTAACATTAAAACTTTTTTTAAATGTTATAAAATTACTATGTTCTATACTTATTTAATGGTTAATAACCAACTGCCGTATTCATACAAAAATTATTTGGGGCTTAAATATATTTAAAATTTATTTATTTACGTATAAATATTAATTAATAAATTTATGTAGACTTGAAATCCAAATAATTTTAATGAGGCGGAATAACGCAGGTACATACATGCATCTGTACAACAAAACATCGTGTGATTGTCAAACAAAGTCCATACACAAAACATATTGCTTGTATTTTTCTTTGAGCTTGGCAAATGCTGACTTCTAAATCATATCAATACATATTTTGTATACAATTCGCCTTTTAGACACGGAAAGTTTACACTGCAGAGTCTTGTATTACAGACTTTATTTTACTCGCAAAATCGTTTTGTTATATTCGCTGTTTATAGCTGAAGTTGGCTGCCGCTTTGTATTTGTAGTTGTATTTTGAAAAAAAATTTTAAAATTAAACTTTCTCAGTCTAAACACCAAAGAAAGTTTGAAAGTGAATTTATGCAAATTTCTCAAAGCAAACTCGTATGCAAAGCTGAGAAACATTGCAATCAACTTTGAAACCGATGCCCTGATTGCTTCTTGCGACGTTTCTAATACTCGCCGACGACATTTCGAAAATGTAAACATTAATGGTTTCTACTGCGCCGTTATGAAACACTATACTTTGTTCGAATACAAAGCAATTGAGGTTTTGGAAGTTAGCCAAACAGAATGATCAGCGGTTGACTTGCATGTACCTGCATTATTTCGGGATGGCAGTAATTATATATTTATGTACATATTTGTACATTTGAATTTTTTAAAACTATTTCCTTTCATACATAAGTATGTATACTACGCTTATATTATTTATTTTATTTTCAAGATATATGTACATATATGTGTGTGTGTGCAAAACAAGAAAAACAATAATAAAATTAACAAACGGTATGTTTTTAACAATAACGCCAAAAGTAATTGTGTATAATAAAAAAAAAATTAAAAAAACAAACGTGCATAAAACAAATTATGTTTAATATATTTTAATTTTTAATACATACTAAAAAAAAACACTTTCTTTAAAGTCTTTAAGTAAACTAGTCCTTCATCTTTTATTTTTAAATTGTAAAAAACCCCTGATACAAATTAAATTAAAAATAAAAAACATATTTAAAGTATTTCCTCGTATTCAAAAAGAAATTTAATTTAAAACAGGAAAAAGTTCAAACAACTGGAACGTTACTGAAAAAGAATTGAAAATACAAGAATATTTAAGTTATATTTATTAAGCATTACAAAAATAAATGTAGTTATTGCAGAACTAATTAAATTTTAAATAACTTACGGTTTTGTTTAAACAACGTTGTTTGAAAACACATGTGTAATTTATAAAAGAGGAAAATATATTAAAATTTCCTGTTTTTTTTTTTTTGGTAAACTCTATGAAAGCCAAACTGTATAAAATACTACATAACATACATACAATATACATACATATTTATAGCAAACTTTATATAAAGTTCAAACATATTTATGTAAAATTATTTAAAATTTATATTAAATTCTTGTATAATTTCTAATGAACGTGTACTAAACCTAAGAGATAAAATATTTAACTAAGTATGTTTTAATTCGAATTAAAATTATATCTAAATGGCAAGTGGAAGAAAACCCCCCATTTATCAATAGTATTCGTTAGTGGTTTCTTTTCCTTATTAACTTAAATAATCATTTTTAGTATTATTAATAGTAAAAAGGGTTGTAAGACTTCAAAAATCGAGCATGGATGTAAAATATAAATTTAGAGAAAGTATAAATTATGCAACTAACACATTATTTTGTTTAATTTTATATTAAAAAATTATTTTATTTGTTTGTTTATTTTTAAAATCGGTGTATATACATTTATAATTAACTATAATATAATAGATTACTTAAGTTACAAAGTAAATAATTACAAACCAGGAAAATCTGTATAAGTTCCAGAACTAGTTCTAGAACGCATACAAAGACACAGCACTCATTTCTAGTTTGGAATTGAGTTCAAGATTTCATCGTTTGGAGAGCTTATTCAAGAATCAAATCATTGCCATTGAATGCCAATTATTTATGTATGTGTATCTAACTTAAATAACTGTAACATTGTCGGGTCGATAACTTGTGGCTTCCTAAAAATTGGTATTATGGTTGGCGAATAGAACTGAATAGCGGTGAACTTGTTATGTTGCTAGTTTTATAACTCCAAACACCTTTTCCAAGGATTATGTTATAATTTTTTTTTACACTATTATAATGAGTAATAAGACATGTCACGAACTCACGTAATATGAGAATGTATAACTAATGAAAAACAATATCTTACGATTTGATTCATTTAATTTTTTTGAAGTGTGATCGACAGTGTAGAAAAAAATGTAATGAGAAAATTATACAACGAAAATCTAAGTTTTTGTATGATTACAAAAGTATTAAAGTATTATAAGAAAAAACGACATCATGTTTTTTTTATTGAGTAAATTGATGCAACTTTTCACAGAAACTTAAAGACTTAAAGAAATATCTTCGGTTACTTATTAAATAAAAAACGAATTATTTACAGAATAACTTATTGTATTAATTAAGTTGGCAGTTGGTGAAAACGACATTACGGAAGTCAACTGAAAGTTGCTTGTTTTAGTTGCTAATTAGTGATTTTTGGGCAACGTAACTAAAGTTTGGTCACTTTTCGTACCCGAGATACCTCTGAAATTGCGAGCTTTGATTTACCTTTATTTATTAGTAATATAACAAGTTCTATAGAATCGCTTGAGCTAGCACTCGTGTTCCAAACCACTTTTCTGAATGTTTGTCATCCTCCAGCATCTCACAAATTTTTTGTTACCAGAGTTTTTATTGTTCTGGTCTATTTTCTTATGACTTAAGTTTAGTTTTTTATCGCTAAGCTTGAGAGCTTTCCCTGAAACACACTTTTTGTTGCTTTAGTATAGTCTATTTTAGAGATGTACGTTTACGGAAACAACCAGTGGTCAATTAGTATAAAATAATTCCCTAAAAATTATATTTCTTTCAGAGTTATATGCATTTTACACAAAAGTCTGAACTTTATTTTTTATTATATGCGTTCTAGAACTGGTGTTTTGAAACAAGTTCTAACAAATTTCCTGCAAAATTATTTTATTTTCTTACTGCCGCATTCATAGGAAATATTATTGATTTACAAATGGTTTATAAAACAGATTGCCATACAGAATTTGTATGATGAACCTTTTATCAGCTCAAAATATTTTGTATGAATAAAGCAATTAATGTTTATTCTGCTTTTTTATAATTCAATAATTTTTACTTTAAACAACATACATTTTATTTTTTTTATTAATTATTTTTGAAATTAAAATTAAAGTTTTATTTTAATTTTTGCTATATACATATCTACATTATACATATTTGTGTTTGTAATACCTATTTATAAAAAAATAATAAATTGAATTAATTGATAATTTCTTTTGATTAAATTTCTTTTTTTAGGAATTTTAAGATATATATGCAAAATAAAATTAATCGCTAAAAAAACTATTTATTTTCATTATTATTTTCCTTTCCTTAATATTATTTATTGTTTTTGTTTTGAATACTACATATTTAGATTTTGTCAAAATTAACTGAGAATCCGATCCGCAATGTTGCAGCCCAAATATATAGGAAACGCAACGCAACACCTGAACCAGGGAAACCCCTTGAAGCAGCTGAACATTTTTCATGGATATTCTTTTTTTCGGATTGTCAAACTCCATATATATAAATATATATATATATAAATATATATATATATATAAATATATATATATATATAAATATAACGGGGTCCCTTTATTCATTCCAGATCACATACATATATTTTGAGTAGCATATCTATGGTTTCTCACAAAAATCTGACTAGTGCTAATTCATTATTTAAACTTTATTTTTATCTTTAACAAAAAAAATTACTCGTATCCCGTTCTAAATAAACCATTTTACAAACGTTCACTAAACTTTAATTCTTTTCTTTTTTATATTAAAAAGGACAACGACAAAGACTGAAATTCTTTGGGTATGAATTTAATATATTGATAAAGAAATAAAATATCGAAAATAAATTAACTTTAAAGAGTAGAAAAGTTGTAGAAAAAATACATATATAAACAACTGAACGTATTTTGTATATATCGCAATAGTCAATTCCATTTATATAAAGTTTTTTATTAGCAATTTTCGAATAAGACGTATCAATATAATCCAAAATGAAAATTGGAATTGAAAAGTGTAAATTAAGTAAAAAACAACTTAAAAAATAAAAATTATGCGAAAAAATATTTAAAAAAATCGTCCATTAAATTTATTAAATTAAAACATTTTAAAAATCATGCAAAACATTCATAATAAAAAAAATTAAATCTTTTGAAAGTTTTGTAATTAATTTTATAAGAATTTATAACAATAACTAGACTTTTTTCATCATATCATTAATTATAACATTAAACAAAAAAATTACTTCCAGATGTACACAGAAACTTCATCAATTCATTACTTCCATGAACCAACAAACATCGCTCATTGTTGCCAAAGTTTTTTTTTTGTTTCATTTAAAAGAATTTATTTACTGAAAATGTTCTTTAACCCATTAGGAACATAAACGCAATCAATCATCACTGGGAATCACAAAATTCCTTTTACATGCATATTTGTTAATTTTGTCATGTTATAAAAAACGTACTTAAATAAAAACAATAAATAAAAAGTATTAATTATATATAAATGTATGTAAAAAATAACATTAAATATTTAATAAATTTAATAATGTAAGCCAAAAAATTTTAAATAAATATACATACATAATAGTGATGTAACGAATATTCTTACCAGTATTCAAAAATATTTGCGTATTTATGATATTCGTCAAATTTATGTTGAATGTTAATGTTCGAAAAAACTACACACATAAATTATAATTAACATTTGATAAGTGAGGCCAAAATATCCAATATTTTATAATTTTTATGATAAACTCTTATTGCTTATCTATTTTGAAATTATAATTTTTCTGTACCGCACACTACTTTTTTTAAAGATCGTCCCCGTTTAAAATATGAAAGTTTTCATGCAGCAAATTTTTCTTTTTTTGCGTTCAATTAAAGTCATATTTTGTTGCAGCAGTTTTTTACTGATATTGCAGCTAACTTCATGTTTAAAATTACGAATGGGAGAACAATATGAATCACAAGTACATGCATGTGCGTTGGACTTACTGCAAGAAAACTTTCATAGTGTAAACGCAGTCTTTGTTATCGTTCTACTAGGAAAAATTTACGGTTGTATCGTCAGACCATAGACCAATAGCACTGAATTCCACACTTAATATACATACGTATTGTTGAATTCGGGTGAAGAATTCGTATTCGCGAAAACTAAAAATTTATATTCGTTACATCACTAATAGATACAAATATAGAGTGCATATTTAAATTCAATGTGAACAGTAGTTTTATTTTGTATAACGGCGCTTCAAAAGGTTTGTATACAGCGTTGCCGAAAGCTTTGAGAAGAAAATCATCATATGCCGAAAAAAATTATATTTTATGGAAATAATCAACTTTTTTTAATACAAAATATTATTTAAGACAAAAAATTTCTACAAAAGTAGTGAAAATGAAAAATGAAAATGAAACTTTTAATTTTTGTTATTCTAGAAAACTAGAGTATCACGCATTTTCTACAAAAGTTGTGAAAGTGAAATATAAAAAGTAAACTTTTCATTTTTGAAGTTCTGGAAAAGTAGAGTATATTTGTATTGATATTGAAGTTCAAATGTAAAAAGAATGCAGAACATAAAAAATGTAAACTGTAGTGCTTTCAATCGAATTCCATTTCAAAGAGGAATGTAGAACCTACCGGAATATTACTTATAGCGAAACGTACTTAAATTTTTGGTGAAACATTCACCAACCAACAAACAGAAAGCTTAGAAAAACCACTAATTTCATTAGAACGATGGCAGTGCTAAACTTGTACATTACTTTTTTATTTTTTCTTTTGTTAAAAGTTGACGTTCCAGAGCGTTTTTACCCATAAATTTTGTGCCAAATGGTAGTCTTTAGTCCTTGATATCTTCCAAACGGTTTCAGAAATCTTAACAGTTTAAATTCCTTTAAGTAGTTTTGGTATTGGAAGGTTCATTCCAATTTTTATAGTATATAAATTTTTCGCCCTCTTTAATATGCATACAAAAGGCTCCTAATAGTGGCAATGATACTTCACGGCTGGTTAGCTCATCACAAATTAAACTTAAATAAAAGCAACCAACAACAAGCTGACACAAAACTTTACTTCACTTTGTAGTACAATGGCAATGAATGTTGTACAAACTTGAAATAAAAAAACCACAATTTCTATAAATTAAAAATCAATTTGGGGAAAAAACATCAAAAGATATTTTGGTTAAAAATCATCAAAAATATGATAAAATCATCTTTCGGGCAATGCTGTTTGTATAAACAATCAAATATGAAGCATAACTTGAGGCTCGATTATTTGTAGTGGCAGCAGCGCAAAATATTTTTATTACAAATAAGACAAATTTTTTTCCAAGTAATAGGAGAACAGAATCGAGTAGAAAGTAAATTTTTGAAACAAATTTTCTTTAACAAGCTATATCTCCCAAACCAACGAAGATATTTAAACGAATCAAATTCCATTCGACAGATTAGAACTTCGTCTTTAACATAGCTATAATTTTTTCGACCTTTGCCACGCCTACTTTATAAACATTAACATTGTTTCTCAAAAACGTTGTATTTAACAAAGTTTATAAATATTATAAAGTTTTGTTTCTGTCATTGGAAAGTACACTTAAAGAACTATACTTACGCCAATAATCAAGCTTGTAGCTATTATAGAGTCCTTTTACATGTCGATTTACTGAATAGGGGAAGCATGCGATTCACTGAATGTTTTAAATAATTGTTTTAGGTAAGGATATATTTCAATATTAGTTATAGTAATTTTATTTCTTTATTTTATCTATATATATGTATGTATGTATATGTATTGTTGTACTCTTAAATACATATGTACATATTTAGGGAAAATATAAATTTAATAACGTAAAAAAATTTAAATTATTTTTTTGTATGTTTATATTTTAGATTTATAATTATATAATTATGAATTATACGAGTACTATCGATTATTTTAAAATTTGTGATATTAGAAGTGTTCTGTAGTCTGTTGTATTTTCAAATACTTAATTAAAGTTCAGTTTTGCAATTGGCTAAAATTAATGTATGTAAAATATTTCTATAATGAGAAAAGTTTTTATTTTTGGGTATGGGGAAAGTTCAACAAATCGCTAGTCTAATAAGAAACCACCAAGTTGTTGTTTTCAATAACAAAATTTCGAATTAGACTCGCAAGAGTTGCCACTTTTGAATTTTTAATAACATTTCTATGTTCTATAGAAAACGTGGAATTAGTTTAGGAAAAACAGATTTTGTGAGCTGCGGCTTAAAATATTAATAATAATGATAATAAAATAAAATGTCTCTAAATATTCCCTATAAATAGAAAAGTGAAACAGAAAAATCAATAAATTAAAGCGAAAATTACAAATAAATTACAATTCTAAAATTCACGTCTAAATTAGAAAAAAGTTACATTTTCAAACTACGTGGACCCATACGTGGCATACTTCTAGGGCCGCTCATCATGGCTTTGGTTGGTTCTTGGCGAGCTTGTGTCTGTTCAACTGGCTCATCAACTTCTGGCTCAGCATCTTCTTCATCTTCTCCGAAAAGTAACGCAGCTAAACTGGTTTCGAATTTTGATTTCGTTCGTTTGGTGGGTCTTGGAGTAGTTGTAGATTTTTCAGATTTTTCAATGGGTTTGTCTTTTACATTTCCATCAGATAATTCCTTATCTTTCAGTGGTTTGTTTGTGGTGGTGGTAGATGAAGGCATTGATGAGTTTGTTTTAAGTTCTTGTGATAATTGCTGTGGTTTATGAGGCGGATCCATACGACTGGCCAATGCCAAAGGCATATTGTTCATTTCATGTTGTTGCATTTGTTCCTGTTCCTCTTGTTCATTATCAAATGTATAGCCCGGGGGATAGATGGGTTTAAAGCCTCCTTGTAATTCCGGTTGGAATTTATCCAATTCAGAAGATTTTGTTGATGTTTCTGTCACCTCTTCGGCTTTGCTATCATCTGATCTATCTATTTTATTATTTTCATACAAAGTTTTTTCCGTGGAAGAGGATAAAATATTCCAGCCATTTGTTGGAGTAACGGTAACCGAATCTATGATTACACTCGGATAGAATGGTGCCTTAAAGTCCTTTTCATAATTTTGTGCCCTTAAATCATAATCGTGACCGTTCAAAGCTTCCTCTGTTTGCACTTCCGGGCGTATTTCTTTAATTACGGGGGTAGATAAATTAATGTTTGAGTACATGGTTTGTTGATGGTTAGCAGAACTTTTATGATGGCTGGATTCGGTAGGTGTATAAGCAATTGCAATGGGAGTCTCCGTAGCAGAGCCGTAAGCACCATTTGTTGTTTTGGGAGCAATAACTACACCTGGCACCCTAGGAACAGAATTTAATTCACCAAACGAGGGATCTGGTTTCTCGATGGGATATGGAAAAGTATCCTTATCTTGTTGGGCCTTCTTATGTTGTTGCAATGACAGAGGCTTTTTGTTCTTTAGGACAGGCTCTTGTTGGCGGCCTCTGATAATGGAAAAAGGAGTGTTTTGATATTCGCTACCAGTAGGTGGCTCCATATGAGTTATAGCAGGTAAACCATTTTGATTTTCAGTAGATTGTATATTTTCAGGCAACTTGGTATCTTCTTTAATGGGATAAACTACATACACACCATTTAGATTGTCTCGAGAACCATCCTCAGACTCGTCGTTATCTATACCGGGAACTTGAATTTCACCATCACCAGTATCATCACTAGGTAAAGATACAGCCTTTTTTTGGGATTGCAACATTTGCAAAGTCACCACAGGTTCCAATTTGGGTTCATTAAAAAGGGCAGAGTCTTTTGTCGGTGCAGCTGGCTGAGGTATATCATTGATAACCAAATCCTCCTCTTCAAAAGCTGGCAACTTTTCCAATACTGGAGCCAAAGCATGTCTCTCAACATTTATTGATTCAGCTGGTCTTAAACTATGAGGCACTGGTCTTCTAACATGCAAGCCAGGTCTATCTACATAATGTACACCAGTACCTCCATACGAGGGAACTCTGTAAACACGTCTGTTAGCCATATCACTTGGCGTTTGAAGTCCAGCTGGGTAATCCGCCATTCTGGTCAGTGGATATCTGTTGGATTGGCCTCCTAAAGGTTGACGTCTATGGGAAAATTGGGGATTGCCATTGATTGGTCCACGTTTTTGTTGTTGAGGTCCAGTAACTCTTATATTTCCTGGTTCTTGATTAAAATTTGCTTGCTGCGGATATCCATTCGAAATTTTTGCATTTGGACGGAATTGAGGCAAGATATTAGGCAAATGGCGATCGGGATTTGGACGTGTAATGCCGGGTATGGACTTACGGGTATACTCATTATAAACATATTGAGGACCACCGTGAGGACGGGTAGTTTTTTGTAATTCATGTTCAGAGCCAATGCTGTTTGGCAGAGGAGGAGGTACCATATGTTGAGCTGGAGTATTTGGTTCAATTGCGGGTGGGAAAGTCTAAGAGAAGTTTACAAATAAATAATATTACAATTTGTATCGTATTTTTTATATCATCAAATACTCACCAATTTCTGTTGATGTTGACTCATGGTTAAGACCTCTTGCTTTTGAATTTGAACGCCATCGGCATTAGAGTTGGGAGTGTTGTGATATATAATTTCATTGTGTGGAGGCTTGCTATCTTCTGGTTTGGGAAAGACAACCGGGTTTGAATTTTGAATTTGTTGTAAGCTTAAAGGTTGGGCATGACCATTAACTTGAGGGCCAGCAGGAGGACCATTGGATACTGGTAGCGAAGGTAATTCAGCCGATTGTTCTTCGTTAGATGGGAAACGTATATTTGTTGAGACCAATAGCTCTTTGGTATCTTGGCTCGAGCCCAAACTTACGGAGCTGTCACCATTCTTTTGTGGACTTATCGCTTGAACTGGTCCAATTGGGTTTGACGAAGGCTGAGTTGTTAAAGGTTTTTGATGAGTGTTTCTAATGTTGCCAATTAAGGGTAACTGTTGAAACGGCGAAGGAGGAGCTGGTGTTAATTCTTGATAATTGTGGGAGGATGGTAAAGGCCTCTGCGACTCTGGTCTTTTAGCTTCTTGAGTAGTAATAAAATTGCCGTTTTGATGAAAATTAGAAACGGGTGGTTTACTTGGCACTTCCTGGTAGATGGTGGGAGCACTAGGAACAGGTTGTCTTTTAAGACCGCTTATATCTTCACTAATAACTGTACCATATTGAACAGGATGCTCTTTGGAGAATAACGGTTCCTTTTCCACAGAAATAAAGGCATTTTGACCCACCTGTTGTTGGCTGCCCAAAACAAAGGAAGCTGAATTTTGGCCAGGAGATATAACTACATTGTTGAAGGCACCAGGAGCTGGTCTGTGCTGCATAATATTCGGTTGTTGAACTTGATAGGAAACATATTCATTGCTAAAGTTTTCTTGGCTGCCTGATATAACCGAAAGTTGCTGCTGTGAATGCTGTTGCAGCTGCGGTTTTTGTGGACCAGCTGGAGTCGCAGCAGTCGAACCAAAGGTGGGCTGTGATTTTCTTTGTGGGTCGTTATTGTGCATTGCAAATGGAGAGGGTTTTGACGGATCTAAAGGTTCCATTAAATTTCCATGAGCATCTAGACCTTGATTCATTGGATTATTGGCCGCGACTGCAGATTCTTCCTCAACTAAACTATTGAAGATGTCCGCTAATGTCATGGTTGGTTTTTGTTCAAATTTCGTTTCCGTATTCTTCTGATCCAAGGAATGATAAATATCGGCCGGATCCAAATCGGGAATGTGTGTACTGCTGGGGAAGGGACTAAATGGTGGTGGAGCTGTAGGATCTTCGGTAAACAATACGGGTTGTGTGGTTTTTCTATTCGCAGGATAAGTGTATTGAGTAGTACTTAATACTGAAGTGCTAATTGGTCTAGATGACTCTGTGGGATTCATTAATACCTGCTCAGGGAAACGCAAAGACGATTTTGTGGTTTGGGGTGGTGCTACAGAATATTTTTTATGCGGCACAAACTTTTTCCGCGTAGTGGAAGTATTGGGAGCTGCAGTTGTTGTAAACTGAGTTGGTTTTCGTGTAGAAGTTATATATTTTTGAGAACTGCTGCTAGATTGCACCGATACTGAAGTTTGGGCCAGGGGAGCTTTGGCAGTGGTAGTTGTAGTGCTCGTTGTCCTTGAAGTTGAGATGGAAGTGGAAGACGCAGTTGTAGATATCGTTGAGCTGGACGTTGAAGTTGCGGCACTTGATGGTTTCTTTGTGGTTGTAGTAACTGTCTTGGAAGTGGTTGGAATAGAAGTATTGGTCAGTGCGGGAAACGTGGCAGCTACTGGTGTCAGCTTGGTAGTCGGTATCGTATAATAATTAGCCGTGTGAAAGTTTGGTGGCGAAATGTCCTGCACCACTTGTGTTGGCTTTTTGTTCGTTATATAATTTTTGTTACTACCTTGATATTTCAAATTGGCGTAAGAACTTGAAACCAAGGGATAAACAAACTTAGACGATGAATACTTCACAGGCAAATTGAGAAAATCATGAATATTTGGCGATGATGCTGTAATAATAGCTTTTTCATTTGGGTCGATAACTTCATTGACAGCCGAATCTATGCCAGCGGGTTTTTTAATGTTAAAATCTAATTGGCCCGATACTGGATCCTTACTTGCATAGTAGGGTTTACCGTTGTTGAAAATTTGATTTGGCAAAACATAATTGTTGGATATTACTTCTTCCTCCTCTGAAGACCCTTCGATATTGCGTGCTTCCAGAGGAAGTTGTGCGGATGACAAAACCGCAGCAAAGCAGCATGCGCACAAAGAAAAGACTAATGAAAGCCTTAATATCAGTTTGATCATGGTGTAATACGGTCTAAAATCAAACAAACACAAACACAAAATAAAAAGTTGTATAATTTAAATTAAATAAATAGTTATTTAATAAATACGATTTGTTTTTCTTTTAATTAAAATTTTAATTCAAAAATAAACTAATATTCTTGGTAATCGCATTACTCATTGTTAGTCATAACGCATTTCACTTTTCAAACCAGTGGCCATTTCTTAAAAGAAATCATAAGACAACATTTTAAAAACAAGTTAAACGAAAAGACAAAACTTGATGCCACCACCATCATGTGTGAAAATACACTCCCATAAAATAATTAATAATTATTAAAGAAAGAAAAAATATAATTAAACAGTGATATTTGAAAAAATAAAATAAAATAAAAACACCTTATTAAATTCTAACACATACATACTCGTACATGAAAATGTGAATTTCTAATGTAATCTTTGCCTTTGTTAGCCCATTTTAGTCGACTGGGTATTTGAATACCCAAACAAGTTTAAGTAGTAAAAAAATTCCTGCGTTGGCCTGAAAAATAACTGCAAGTTTGTTTTTTTATATAATACTAGAGATTGATTAATTTAATTTTTACCTTTAGTATGAGAATTGGAAAAATTGCGTTTTGTTGTTTGTCAAAAAATGATCAGAAAAAGGTTTGTCAAATAAAGGATAATGCGAAAAATTAAAAACGCCTACACATTCTAAATAGCCTCAGGTGCTGCATTTGCAATGTGAAAAAAATAAAAGCGATTTGTCAACACACTAGACCGTCACAGGCTAAGAAGTGAAAATGGGTATTTAAATGCCCAACAGTCCATAATGAGTTCTAAAATTAACTATTTTCTCTATATTGAAATAATTCTTTTTGGCGTATATAAAAGGCGAATTTGTATTTTCTAAATTTATTTAAAGAAAATTAGAGGTTATTTAGACTGCGATTTTAGATTTATTTGGTGTTACACTTCTATGGTAATCCAGGAAGCATGGTGCTGGGTGCAAATTCGCCTGGCACTTCAAACATCCGTACACTGTTTTGCTGGGAGTTTTTCGATTAAATGGTCGACGCGATTATATTTTACTTCCATTTGTGCTCCGGAAATCATAATCTTACCGGCATTTTGCCGATTAATAGAAGATACAAAAAGTGTTTTGTTAACCCTCTCAAAATACAGATCGGTCAAAGGGGTAGTGGTAACCACTAATGAGTTGGACCGTATATAAAAAAATTTATTTTCTTTTAGTTTCTGACATTTTTTCCTGCAATCTCCTAAGACAATTTAAAGAGTTTAACCTGTCATTTCAAAGGTTTTTGAATCTGCGTCCAGTAGTCGTTATAGTAGTGAGTTATTCAATCATGCCATTACCAATTTGGTATTCCGTAGAAATTTAAAGAAATTAATATTTTTATGGAATGTTATATTGCTGATGCCTTGCAAGGACATAAAAAAACACAGACCCCCAAAATCTTTCAGATTATGTAATTCGAGTTAGAAAATTCGGTTTAATAAATTAAAGATAACATAGATGTACATGTTTTAATGCAGTTTATGCATTATGCAGCAAGATCTTGGCAAGAGTTATATAATTTCAAAGGTATTTGCTTGCAGATGTGGACAATCTGTAATTTATTAAGACAAGTTCGATATTTTGGCAGCTATAAGCGATTGAAGTTGCTACTAATACATGCAAACATGCATGCAGCAGTAAACAAAAGAGTAAACTAAAGAGAGCTCATTAATTTCAAGTTGTTTACTTATAATGTTTTTTTGTTTTTGTATGTTATCGTATGTATGGAAATTGTAAATGTTTTATTAATTAGAATAGAACATGGTCGATTGTGTTGGCCATTGGAAATACTAGTTAGTATTTTCCTTAATATGGGACAAATTGGCAGTAGTCGGAAGCTCAAAGTATATGTTTTGCGCTTCCTCATAAAACAAAACGATCTACAATTTGAGATGGGGCATCAACAACAACATTCTTCGTGAATCGCTCTAGTGCACAATGAACACCAATTCAATTGTGTTTTCCTATATTTTTTTTCAACATTTAGTATTTCGTCCTAATGCAATGTGACAAATTATGATTTTTTTTATTTAAAAATTACATTTTTCAACGTCAAACATCTTAAAGATGATTTCGAAACAATACTTGTTGCATTTATAGTGATGTGCAGTGAATAGCTGATTGTTTCTCATTTCAAATAACACATCATGTGCTTCTAGTTAAAATGATAAAAAATAAATGCAATTGACCATTTCCAAGTGTCAAAAAAACAAACAACAACAGAACAAATTTTAAAAGAGATTTTAAAAAGTTTGTTGCTTAACTTTTTCGTTATTTGTAATTTTGTCAATTGAATTTTGTGTTATAACTTTTCTTATTTTCAATTTTGATATTTTTTCATACAAATTTCAAACGTTTAGAAAGGGTTCATTTTACAAAATGAGGCTCTTAATATTTCTGTCAAATAAAATCCATTACAATATAAAGTTAGATGAACGAGAATGTTTTTGAAATTCCACCACGGATTTTACACTGGTTTCTTGTTTCGTTTACACAATTTCCGATCCACTTACGTCCGCCACCATCATGCTAAGCTAGTTGTACCTGCATTATTATTCTCAGCTGAAATATTTACAGATTTTACTTTTGTTAATTTTGGAAACAGTGTTGTAGGAAAAATCATATGGACTTGTTATGTTTTATTTTTGTTTTCATTCATTCATTCATTCATTGATTTTTATTTATTTCTTCAAGTGTTATGACTGCATTTAGACATACCTGCTGTATCAGACATTTGTATCGCCAATAACAAGTGGATGAGGAAAAAAATCAATAAAAGTGTTATATATATACGTACACGACCAAAACGAGATCGACTGACTCGCTAACTTTATTGGCTTCAGACCATTAAAACATTTAAAGATTGTACAAGCAATTTATACAGCTTTCCTTTATTATTCAATCAATGTTTTTTTTAACAATTTTTATTATTGTTGATTGAAATCAAAATATGTATGTGTGTAATGAATGTGATGATTTTCAACTTCTTTTATTTCAGTTTTGTTTTATTTATTACTTTTGCATTCAAATATGTTTAATTAATATTTTAAAGACTTTATTTAATAACAAAGATTATTGTTTGTTTTGCTGGTTTTCTTTTCACTATTATTATTATTATTATTATTATTAATTATGCAATACTTCTTTATTTATTTTCGTGATTTTACAAGTTTATCTTACAAAAAGTAATATGAAAAGGCTGTGGTACAGTCCAAGTTCTGTTGTTTTTGAGAACAATAGATTTTCGTACGACTCGTACTCAAAGTAAGTAGAAAATAGTTGAATTTAATATGGCGTTTTTCTTTCTATGTAGAAATGGATGAGAAGTGAGTAAAAACCCCGCTAAATGTGTAAATAAAGTATATAAAACATCAGTAAAAACAAAGAAAAACGGAAAAATTTATAGTATCGGAAGAAAGGGCTTTAAATGAAAAAGCTGAAATTTTTTTCCATACTAAAGTCACAAAATTAAATACATAAACACAAAGTCCTAAAAACTTTAAAATAAATCATGCAGAAAAAATTAAATAAAAGTGTTTACATTTTCGAAGTCTATTAAGAACTTTAAGGCTGTTCAACGATGTCGAACGTTATCGTTCTCTGGAATTTAAAAAAAAACATCTGCTCTGCATCTCACTAATAACACAGGTCAACAAAATGAAATTTTTTATGCAAGTTCTAAGGTTTCGCAGTCAATTTGTATACACTTGGTACTGTGCTGCAATGTCTATAAATAACTTTATTTTTTAAATCGACTCTATATCTCGAGAGGATGCTGCATCACATAATGTGCGGTTACTGGAGAACTAGAGCTATGAAATGATTTTAATAAATTTTAGCTTATTTTATTTGTAACATATGAAGTTATCACAATTAAGAATAAAATTTAAAATTTTTTTCAGCTTAAAATTTTAATGAGTCTTTAAACAAAAATTACTTAGTTTTTTATTTGTAATTTATTTTTTTTATAAAACTTTCTAAATATCTCCGAAATTATAAGACTGTCAAAAAACTATTTCAGACGTAACTTAAAGGTTATATTGTTGCCGATCCGTCTATGTTTTTTTGTTTAATTTAATTGAAAAACTTGTTCTCGATTTCGAGTGAATTCAAATTATGTGATGCAACCATAGTTGAGCAAAATGTATGGTTCGCGGTATTTAAAATACAAAATACTTGCTGTACGTGCATTTAACGTATTTCAAATACAAAATACAAAATGCTTAAACGTCATGTATGTATTTAAAATACAAAATACACCATTTTTATTCAAGCCAAAAAATACATTAGATAAAACTAATCAACAAAACAATTGTTTCCTTTCATAAATATCAGATTTTTAAATGTAGCATCAGACAACCTGTTTCTTGTTAGAGAATAAATAAAACCTGCTGAAGAAAATAATCTCTCTACAGGTCCTGATGAGCACGAACTTGTATTAAATTCTATGAATACTCTTTTTCTTTTGGATAGCTGTCAAGAGTGATAATGTCTTTGCTCTTGTCACTGAGGAAACTGACAAATTCTAATTCCAAATTTGACAACTGAATTGCGGTGATGCCAACTCTAAGAATTTGTATAGTTAAATTTTTTAGCGTTTTGGTTTGACGCATGATACATTATAAATAGATCAAAATGCAAAAAAACGTCAATAAACTGACATAATACATTTTGTAAACTATGTTTTTAAAATACAAAATACTACCATCTATTTATTGTATGTATTTTAAATACAAAATACTTGCACGTCATGTATTTAAAATACAAATACGTATTTCAAATACATATATTTCAAATACTGCCCAGCCCTGGATGCAGCATCCTCTTTTACATCCTCTATATATCGAGATACAGTCACTTAAAAAAAAAGGAATTTATAGGCATTGGAGCTCAGTATCATATGCACCCAAATTAACTAAAAATATACGGGCCTTAGAAATCGTGTTGACCTGTGTAACTTATTTTATTAATTTCTTTATTTATTAAATAATTTGAAAGAATTATTATGTTTGATGTTCAGTGGTCTTCTACTCACTGGTCTATTGCACAGCTATTTTATTACGCCCTATAACTACTTTACACGAACACACACGCAATTAAATAAAAAAAAAATACATGCCTTTGCCAGGGTTGAACGACCGACCATATGTATGATAAGCACATGTGTGTCACTCAAGAAATAATGAACTTGTTTAGTTATGAGTAAGTAGTTCTGTAACTACTGTTAAAGTAATGCACACGCTATGTAGTTTGTGTGATAAAGTATGTTGTTCTTAGTAGAAGCCATTACTAAGTTTTTGCAGAGAAGTTGTTAGTGAGTAATTTTCTGTGTATATAAATTCAGCGAACAATAACGTTTGACATCCTGCGACAGGCCATTAGTTTGAGAAAAAGCTATTTTTTACAGCACATATTTCTTATTTTAACCTTTTATCGGTCCATCTTACACAATAAGTCTGAAAAGCTATTAAGTACAAACAAGTATCATATTAAATCAATAACTCTGCTACAACATCTAGATTCAAACTGTGGACTCATAGTTTATTAACAAATTGTATCTGCAACGTCACAATGGATTTGGATTTAAATTAATTATACCTTCTTATTAAAATATTATTACTGTAGTGTACATTTTAAAAAACTTATCTTTCCAATGTTTTGATTCAATAAATTTTTGGAGTCTCTAAGCTTCTTATTACTAAAATAATATGAGTAAAACAACTTGGAATTAGAACTTTTTACTACTCATTGACATTCTTCCCAATAGCTTCTTTACTAATTTGATACTCAATAAATAAAATTTTTAAAATGTAATTTACTTGTGTTACAACCTCCTAAAGACTAGAAAAATAAATATTTGCAAGATTTTGGGCTTTAAAGGATTATGAGCATATTTTTTAAAAATTTTTAGGTTTATAAAATGCTGGCCTTAAAACATTACCAGGGTGGTCTGGATACAACTATTGTAATAGCAAATTAATCAAACTTGAAAAATATAAAAAATCATACATTGAAAAGTCAAACCTGGTCAAAAACCTTTTTACATTTTACAAATTGCCAGCAAATGATTGAAACTGAGAAATGGGAGAGAGTGAGTTAATAAAAGGTCAAATGCTTTGTATTATTAGTTCATATTTTACAACCCAAACTCAATCAATTGTAAGCAATCAATCATGTATTACACGTTGCCTTAAAGCGAAAAAACAGCAACAGCAATCAACATGATGCGAGATTTTTGAGTTTTTTTATTAAAATGTTTTTTTTTATTAAGCGATGAAAGTAAAACTGAGATAAATCTAAAGTCAAAGATTAAATAAACAGCCTTTAAGCGGCAGGATTAAATGAAAATAAAATTTTTGTAAAAGAAAATAAAAATGTTAGTTAATGATTGATTGACATGAACAGTAGCAATGAAAAGTTAAATAAACATGCAAAAAACACACCAAGAAGATTGACATTGAAAATATGTTATTTTTACAATTTGATTTAAAAAGATCTGGCTGGACAGCTTGAACATTTAAAGAAAAATATTTACGGCTAATTTCAAGCCAAAGTAAAGAAAATCTGTCTATTAAAAAAAGTTAGCATGAGAAAATTTCATTTCAAAATTATTTGATATGCATCTAATGTATGAGTTCAACCGTGTTTTACACGCTTTAACAAAATTTAAATATATATTTGCATTTAATTTAATATAAAACATCTGAAAACATAAACGATTGTATTTATTTAGCATGTGTGTTACGTTTGTACAGGAAATGTTAAAATATTTATGTACTTTTATTTTCGACAAAAAAAAAAAAAAGAAAAAAAAATGTTAAATATCTTTTTGGTGCGTAATGCTGTTCAACGAGTGGCTGTGATTCATCTTAAGTTGCATGTGATTGATGATAATGAAAGTGAATATTTGATTTGAAAGTAAATGTAACTTTCTTGTTTATTTATTGTTATTGTCTAACAGCTGTGATATACATACATATGAACGTACGTTTTTTACTTTTATTTATTTGTTTTTTTTTTCATAATGATGTTGCAACAATTGCTAATTGTTTCAGGTGTTTACATATTAGCCATGAAATTGATGTTGTTAGTAGTGTAAAGTGTTGAAAGCACGCATGCGTACTCTCGTATAGGAATATACAAAATTAAATGCGTGCATATTTTATCAATTTGAAAGCTTCTTCCTGCCATTTACATTTATATGTGTTTTATTTCATAAAAGAAATAGTTTAATGGTAATTTGGTCTTGACGGTTGAACGTGAAAATAAATTTTAAAAATCATACGTACATACATATATTAATTTATTTAACACAATCATTTGCAAATTGTACGTATTAGTGAAACATATAGATGAGTCATTATGAAATTTATATTAATCGAGATTGCCTCGATATCTTTTTTCAAAGATTTAAAAACTTTTGTTTGTTGAGGGTTTTTAGCTAGTCTATATACATGCATTTCATTGGTGCTTAAGCCAAATCATCAGTAGACCTTAAACCTAATTTTTAAATGTTTTGTATAAGTAAAGAGGTTTGAAACATTTAAAAATTAGGTTTAAGGTCTACTGATGATTTGGCTTAAGCACCAATGAAATGCATGTATATAGACTAGCTAAAAACCCTCAACAAACAAAAGTTTTTAGATGAGTCATTGACCTAAACCTGGCACTTATGTATTTGAACATCATTTTTCGTCTTTGGTAGTTTTTAATAAAAAATATACTCGAATGTTTACAGGGTTGAATATTCAAAAAAAACTGTCTTTTCTGAGAAACTGGTTTTCGAATTATTCGAAAAAGCCTTTTTTTAAAACCTGATATCGTGCAAAAAATCGTTCAAACAATTTTTATAAAAAGTTGCCAGCGAATGCTTGGTAATTACTTCCATTAAGGACGACATACTTTTTCAAAAACCGTAAGTTACATTGAAATAATTATTTTTTGGCTAATGTTCGTAACGCTTTTAGTCAGAAAGAATTGGACATAAGACAATATTCCAAAGGAACAAGGAAAAATTTTAACACTAATTAATTTCAACTTACACGGCAGAACAGAAACAACGCTGTTTTTCGAGAGCCGCCACACTCCCATCATCAATGTTCATGTGTGTTTCCATGTATCCGCCACTGTTTAGGTCGCTCGGTTCATGTCCAATTCTTTCTGACTAAAAGCGTTACGAACATTAGCCAAAAAATAATAATCACTTTGGATTAAAAACTACTAAAACAACCAATTTGTTCGAAAATAATCACTTCAAATAAAAATACATTGAAATAATTTTAGAGGACAAGCAAAAAACTCTCTAATATGAAAATTTAAGCAACATTTTTCCACATTTTTTGGTTTAAGCTTATTTCTTATTGACGAATTAGTACAATTTTAATAAATTAAATTTTACAGGGACATGCATTTTGATATGGTGGATCGAAATCTACCAGGAAGCCGTTTTTGAATTTTTTGTAACTTAGGGCTTTATTGAAATCATATGACGTTATGTATGTATCGTCTGCTGTAGTTTCCAGTAGTTACTCAATTACTTACTATTAAATACACATGTAATTTATTCTCTCAGTAGCGTCTCATTTGAACTTGTCCTTGTCATTTATTAGAAAAACGTTTCAACCCCTCGCGAAGCAAAGTGGATTTATTCTAAATTGAGTGAGTTCTCGTAAAAACAAAGTTTTAGGCGAGTAAGTGAAACACTTGACGTGCCAGTGAGTAAAACATCAGACACCAAACACAATAATAATTTCAATATAAAGAGTTAATACTCCAAGCAGACATTTAACTTTTATTGTATCTTATGTATTTAATGACTTCGAAATATTAATATCGTTATTTGCAAGCTAAAGTGATAAGTATTTGCCTCCAATGACAACTGCTTGTTAAAGTAATGAGTGAAAATACCAATGCAGAATTTGTGAAATGTAAGTGCTTTACATGCTTATTATTTTTTTATTTTAATCAGGAACAGTACTCAGGGGATGATACCTATATTAAATATAAAATTGTATATTCAATGAATTTAAATTGGCAAATAAAAATTTTGTTTTCGATCCCTTGAGACAATAAGTATGCACAATTACATTCCAATAAACATTTATATATATATATATATACGTTTTTTTTTTCAATTTTCACTCATAGTGCAAAAAATTTTTAAAAATGGCCCAACTTCAAGAGGCTATAACTATTAAATTCGAGCTAACTTTTCAAAACTCTTTGGCAGTTTTGTTAAATTAATGGTGAACCTTTATTTCCCATTCGAGTTGTTGAGGCTGGCGGCGATGACCCGAAATTTGTTGCACAGTGTTATTTAAGAACGATTTATACGCAGCTTCACTTAAAACTGGAAACGGGATTGGTTTAATAAATTAAGCGCTAAAATTCTTACGTTATGAATTACAATTCTTAAATGAAGAAAAAGAATATTGAATCAAGAATTAAAACCATAAAATGTGAACTTTCGCAAACGAAGTACCTGTGCAATAATTAAAGTATGGCGTTCGAAAAGTACCATTTGGCAGCACATTTTTTCTTTATGGAAAAAATGTAAATTTCTGCAACTACGGCTAAATTTTATTTGCTGTTGCAATAGTTTGCCGACTGCATTTACGAATCCGCCCAATATGACTGGCTTTCGTAAATGGATTGAAAATAGTATTCCTTTAAAGTGAGATTATAGAAACTGAATTACTTTTCCTTTCAATAGTGCACGAAGAACAAAAGCAACTCCAACAAATGTCAATATTTCTATTATTTTAAACTCTAGCTTCTTTTTAAGTCAGTGTTTGCTTGTTTGTTTGTTTCTGTTTTTTTTCGGACATTTTATTACGTGTTAAACTTGAAAAGAATTTTCGAACGAAAGTGCATTTAAAACACTTGTCGCTTTTCTACCTTATGTGGCTTTGCGTCATGTTTTTTTTCCTTTCAATAGTATTTTAAAGATATTTCTCATTGCAATGCTATCTATGGTTAAACAAAGTGCGGCTTTGGAAATCTTCATTTAAGATAAAGCGAAGAAATAAAAACATCAAATAACAAAAAAAAAACAAATATTGGAAAACAACATTTGTCACTTTAAGCCTTACAAAGAAATGTAGCCTTGAAGATCGCTTAAATATGTATATGCGGGTATATACATACATTTATTTATTTATTTTTTTTATTTATGGCATGGAGGAGTCCAACTTTCATTCATATGGTAACTAAAAAAGCCTAACAAAAGACTTTAAGCTACAAGATCTACTACGATTATATGGCCTTTACTGCAAATCGTATGGAGACTTCTTTGTGGACACTCTACTCAGAGTAAATACAAGTAGTTCAAAAAGTTCAAGTTTTTGTAATAAGAGTTTATTACACGTTTTTAAAAACACATACATATGTACTTATAAATTGCTAGCTGGTTTGAGAAATACATATCTTCATTGTAGCATTCAAAATGTTCGCCTATCTTCATCCTTTTTCCTTGCAATATTTTTGTTTGCTTTCGATTCCAACATGTACGCATGTCTGACAGTAAGTCTGTTAAGAGTCTAACTCTATTAAATATACTCGTATATAATGATTATTATACACCTGATTTCTTGCTAAGTTTTCAACAATGCCATTGCGAAAACTATTGGCAACTGCATCATCATTTTAACCACTCTTCTTTTCTTTAATATCATCAAAGTAAAGCAAAATATGATTTAAAGTATGATGATGGCTTATGTTGTCGCTGCAGATGACACGATTAGTTGAAAATGAAAAGTGATAAATATTAAACAGAGAAATAATACAAAAAAAACAATAAAAACTCAATTGAAAATAAATTATAAAATCATTGTAATTACTTAAAATTTACCATTTTATATGTTGATTAGAGTTTTAATTAAAATATTTAAAGAGGAACAGCAAAAGTCATAAAAATGAAAGTTTTCATTTATTTATTTGTTAGACGTGAGTATTTTTAATTACTTTTATATATTTTTGCGATATTTATAGAAGACTCATAATCAAATTCCTTATTATTTGCTTAATATGATTTTGCCAATTGCTTTTTAACGGATGGAAATTTATCGCTTGATTTAGCGGATTGATTAAAATTTAGTTCTGAATATTTTTATCTTTTCAAAAAATGGTATATTCGAAAGTTTAGTTCGTTTTATAAATACTAGTTTTACTAATTTCATAGTGGAATCAAGAAATTTAAATTAATGTGATATTTATTTTTTAATATATATATTAAAACTTTAATTTATTAGACACTAAAGTGAATCATATTTACTAGTCGACTACACACTCAGCATTCTTTGGGTCCAAAATATAAGAAAAATACAAAAATATATACAAGAAATTTATGTACAATATCACTAATTTTCTGCAACAACGCCATAAATAAATAACCGCGTTTTTTTGAGTTAACAATGGAAAATAAATCGTCGTATCGTTCTTCCTATTAACTAAAAATTTTATTCAAATAAATTTAATAACCACATCTTGAGATGAGAATATTTTATTTTTTATTTTTCCATTAAGTTGTGAGTAAATTGGAAACTTTTAACTCGTTTGTTGTAGAATTATTCAGCAAAAACTTGGCAATAACTTCCATTAAGTACAACATCATTTTCAACACAAACTACGACATACCGTCTGCATCACTTTAAAGTAGTTATACAACTACTTACTAATAAACAAACAAGAAATCTAGTTTTAGTGTTTTGTGCGTTCAAAGACCTTAAAGCATTAAAATTCTTATGTCGTTATTTGTAGTACGGGATGGGAAGCATTTGCCTCCATTAACATCGCCATGTTAAAGTAACACGACAAAGTAGAAGTAGTGAAAAGTATGTACTTCATAAATTTTTTAGCATTTCAACTCATTACTTTGTCATCAACGTTTTCGCTGGGTAGTTTTTGAGTTATAACTTCCTTGCAGCAAATAAGCAATATATGTATAAATGAAAACTACGACAAAATTCAATAATTATGATGTCGAAACTGAATAATACCAATTGAAAGTACAATGCTACAATATTGACATCGGCCAAGCGTTTATCCCTGAAAATTTTCTCTCATAAAGTTTCATTGTTTTTTCTAGAATTGATCGGTATTTCTTGACAAAGATTCGGAATGCAACCAAGCTCTGTATGATGCTTCTAATGAGAGTGTGATTACTCTACCACAGAAATATTTCGGTCGAAAACTAACAACAAGTCAAAGGATATTCCCGTTTCCATTTAGGATTCAATTGTATGAGAAGGGGGTTAATTAATAATTTGGTACGTCCAACACAAGGGAAAGCATGCCAAATTTTCTTCACTGTCAACAGTTTCTCACTTGACATTAATGTCGTGACTCTTGACCACGATTTGCACTTGCATTTACGTAGGAGATCAACAAAAAAAAAAACTAGTAAAATATGGATCATACACGCAAGCAGGTTTTAGAGAGAGAGTACAAAGACTATCGCTTACAAAACTGCTTACATGATGCCAAATTTTCAGGAAATGTTCCACTTGGAAGCACAAAAATTAAAACAAAAATTGTTGTTAATCGTTTAAAAGTCTTTGCAAAAAGACTGAAAGTGCTCATATAAAGGATTCTTTCTTTCGGTGACTGCTTCGAAAACCTTAATAAACTTTAACTGGGAAAAACAAGATCTTCTCAGAAATATTTTAAAATATTATACTGAAAACATGCAATCATTTCAACGTATTACGTATTTTTCCTTAAAATATTAAAAAAAATTAAAGTTACAAATTTTTCTAGTAAAATATTCCATCAAAGAGCTAAATAATTGAAAAGAAGTGTAAGCAAATGTGTCTATTGCTGCTAAAAGTTCCCATAAAAAATCCACAAAAAGAAAAAATAAAACAGGAAAAATGATTCGTAGCAAAGTTATAAATAAATTATATATGCTCGCAACAAGAAAGCCAAACGGAAATAGGAAGAAAATAGTTTATTTTTTATTCAACAACAAATAATTGCTTACCTGAAGTGATCTCTAAGACAATTTTATACGTTTTTCTTAACGTTTTGAATCTGTAAAATAAGGAAAGAAAAAGAAAAATATTTTAATAAAAGAAAACATGTTAAATATTTAATAGAAAAAAATAGAAAACTGATCAATGAAATACAACAAAAATTTTATGTTCTTAAACAAAATTTCTCTAACAATATTCGCTTAAAAAAACAACAACAACAACAAGAAAAAAGTATCTATTTAATTTTATACATTATTTATAAAAGAATTCAGATGAAACACTTCACTGCAGGCTGAAGTAGTTAAAAGACGCATAAAATGTGTCATATAGAAAAAAAAAACAAGTTTAGAATACCAGTACTTTGCTATTTTTGTCTAAAAAAATGATATTTATCTACGTCACATGTATGTACACAATTATGAATATTTTATTTCATGAAACACATTTGAGTACATGCAGATGTATGGATATCTGTCATAAAATCTATTGATGTATATTCTGTCTTACTTACAGTGAAGTAAACCTGTTTGTACACTACATGATTTTTTGTCTCTCTTAAGAAATTTGATTCAAATATGCATACGTTGCATATCAATTGCTTATCTAAATAGTACATAATCGTATTTCTGGGATTTTTTCTGTATTGAAGTTTTCTTTGGCAGTTAGAGAAACAGGCCTAAAATTTTTTATATTTTTTTTTTAAGAACAAACACAAACCGCGAAGCCCTTTCGGCTTATCTGCAGAAACACCGAGGGTCCAGGCAGGAATCAAAACTGCGACCCCCAGACTAATAGTCTAGTACGCTATCTACTTCTACGGCGGCTCCCCAATACGATTAACGTCGATTTTGAGTTTTCAACGCTAAATTGCTCTATTTATGAGTGTAAAAATATATCATTCATACTTCTTTCTTTTTTACTCTAACTTACTTCTATTTTTGTTCTAACGATTTTCACTAATACATATAATTGTTTGCTTATGCGTGTCTAAAACTTAAATCACAGTTGAATAAAGGAGCGTGATCGATTATACAGTAGTTTTTCGAACGAACCTAATTTCTGTAAGGCTTGTTCGTTATATCCAGTACTGAATTAGAAATAAATAGTATTGTCTATTTTATTCAATACTCTAAATATGTACAATATTTTTATTCTTTTATTAAAATTATAGTAATTTAAAATAAATACATATTTCATTAAAAATATGTATAAAGAAAGAAAATGTAATACAAAAGTAATTTATTTTAAAATTCATACGCTTTTCGCAATTATAATAGAGGTAGATCGCACGATCTTAATGCCTCACTAAGAAAAAATTACGTTAAATTTTCTATTTTTTTTAGTATTTTTGGGCGTGAATCTATTCATAATAAAATGACAAACCAAACTAACCACACTGACAGCTGTCAAATAGGTTGCCAAACAAATCAGTGTTGCCAATTCAAAGTTCTATCGATCCTAAAAAATATGTAGAAGTCAATTATAACAACTACAAGTACATATGTATATTAGTACTTTCTTTATTTATGAACTTGTTCGCCACAAAACGAATATGCATTGAAGCTTGTTAAAATGTTTCTGCCACATTTTGTTGCTGCAGAAAAATAGGGCGGAGAGCGAAATTACAATTCATTAAGAAAACACTTTAATAAATTTTGTTTCGCTTTACATATTTCTTATTAATTTTTGCTTTAAACAAGTTTTCCTAAATTGTGACCCAATTGCCTAGTTTGTTACTTCTTTATATATTTTCATTTTATTTACATGCAATAACGATAACAGCCACAATAACAAAACCTAGTTTTATATGCTAAAACGAATGCGTAGAAAACCTCAGCACTTGCTGCTTCTTAAAGGCACCAATAATGCACACACTCTCAGATATCATTCAATGGAATAGGCCATTTGACACTTTATCATGAAAGCAAGTTAAATAAATTGTACATAAACACCAACAACTTATAAGTTAAATATGCAAGAAGTTTGTTGATGTACCAGTTGTTGCGAAAATATTGACAACTTATTTTTAAACTTCGTACACGTTGCTGGTAGAGTTGAAAGCTTGCAATAAGTGCATGCATGTAATTGCCGTCAGAAGCTCTGCAAATGGCGCCCACTTCCATCTACTGAATGTAAGTAAATACGTTTGTACATTTCATGTCTATGTGTGTACTAGATGAGTTATAGAGCGTTATACCTTGATAATTTTCTATGTTACCACCAACCAACAAAATTATTATTACTTTTAAGATATAAATCATTGATGCCTGTGAAGAGGAATTCTAAATAAAATATGCAAACATTTATCTAAAGAATAATAGAGTTTTCATAACAAACTTTGTATTTTTCTATTATAGAGTAATAAAAATGATTTATTTTTAATAGAAAACTGAAGTGCTGCAATGTTAATTGCTATTTTACTTTTGCTATTTAAGTTAAATTCAGAATTAAATCAATTGCATACAAAACTTTTATTTTGAGAATTTTAGAGGAACTTTAGAGGAAAGATTTCTTATAAAGGGTGATTTTTTAGCAACTTTCTTTTTGGCAACTCTGCTTTTGGCAGCTCAGCTGTTTTCGTGTAACATTTTACCATCAAAAATGTTCAGTTTGGTCTATATTTTAACCATGAATCGATTTACAAAACGAACAACGCTTGCAGATTATTAAATTTTATTATCAAAACTCATGCTCGTACATTTTCTGCTCAATTTGGGCGACCTGAGACGGCTATTCAGGATCTTATGACTAAATTTAGCACGAAATTTACATTATTGGACACTAAACGACCAACAGGCATACGTAGAGTGCGGACAGAGGAAAATATCACAGCTGTATCTGCCAGTGTTGTTGATGACCGTCAATTATAGATTTTTGCCCAAAATGGAAAAGCTGGACATGGCTGACATGTGGTTTCAACAAGACGGTGCCACATGCCACACAGCACGCGAAACAATGGCCCAATTGAGAGGCGAGTTCGGTGAGCAGTTTATTTCACGTTTGGGGTCAATCAATTGGCCGCCTAGATCGTGCGATTTAACGCCTATTTTCTGTAGGGCTATGTGACGGCTCATATCTACAGGGACAAGTCCAGAACGGTTGGTGCACTGAAAGCCAATATTGAAGAATTTATTCGTGAGATACCATCCGATATGTTGGAAAGAGTATACCAAAAATTGGATACAGAGTATGAACCATTTGAGGCGTAGCCACGGTCAACATTTACATGAAATACTCTTTAAGAATTGAATTATATAGATTGGTTTATCGACTCAAATAAAGATTTTATACATTTCTTCAAATTTTTTGTTTTATTTTAAATCAAATCCGAAAGCTCTTAAAAAATCACCCCATATTAACGCATTTGGGGTTGTACCAAACAAATTATGCACATGTATAAATAATAAATAAATAAATGTAAAAAGAGAGCATTACTATCAGCCATGCTTAAGTGAAAGGCAGTAAAGTACAAAGAGATAAATTAAAGAAAACTGATATCTTAGTTACAAATATTTCCAAGCTAAATTAAGAACATAATCCTTTTGCAAAAAGAATTAAATGAATAACATAGAATACATAACATCATCGAAAGTCATTACAATTTGATTTTAAACCATAAATAATTATGATGGTCAAACTAATTATGTAACTATCTTTTGTACATTAAAAAACAATAACCTGTTATTTACTGCCTTCATACTCCAAAACAAAATATTTCAACAGTGAAAAATAATTTGATATTATTTATTTCCTATTCATTACTCGTATATGTTATTCCACCTTTTTTATATATATTAGTCAAATTTTTTGAAGCTTTAGATCAATTAAAAAAAACGTTAACAAAATTTATAATTTATAATTTTTTATACTAGAGTTCGCATAATGGTCGAAATTCGACCGCCAGTTTAAACATATACTTATTTTAGTTACAATCATTTAAAATAGAAAAAACTTCCCAATTTCTAATTTCCTTCATCATGGAAAAAAGAATAAACAAAGTAAAATTGCATACAAACACTCATGTTTTAATTTGAACCAATACTTACATAAGTTAATGTACCTCTGTATTTTTAGCATTTGTAGTGGTGTCAACTTTATGAGCCGTTTATTCCTTTAATACTGAACCGATTTAAATAATATATAGTCGGGTCACTAAAACTCAACAATGTTTACCATTTGGTAAAAGAATGAAGAAAATCGGTTGGCAAACAAAGGAGCAAAAGGGATCTAAAAATTTGTCTTTGCCTTTTTATATATAGATTCTTGAGGAAGCCACACAGAAGTTTCGAAATATCGGAATTGAAATAAAATAAATTTTGATAGTGTTTTTTAAAAAAAAACTTACCTAAGCTTGACACAATTTGATTAATATTAATTATTTACATATAAAAACATTACAAGCAATAAAAAGCAAAAATCTTGCAATGAGTTAAAAAGGCAGTATTTAGATTTTTTCAATAAATAAAAGCAGCCCGTTTTGAATTTTACTACTTTTTTAACTTTGACAATAGACTCACTCACTGCTTTTACACTTTGGAAATTTCACAAAATTTAATACATTCGATAAAATTAGAATCTTGTTGTGAAATAATATTTTTAATGATAGATTTTTTAATTGAAACTATTAATAGAATTTATCGGAATTAAAATAAAAAAAGGCAGTAAATGAAGTTAGCTGCATTTGTCCTAAGCACGGCAATACAGTAGGCGGCCACAATTTTTTTTAAATAAAATAAATGTGGAAACGGGTAGTAATTGACGTGGCAGCTTCTACTAGAGATGCAAACACTCTGTTGTATTGGAAAATTGTCGAGTGAATTGGATGGGCGAATAAGAGGTTTTATGGATAAACACATGTAAGCGAAAATATTTGATATATAGATGATATGGGTCAGTAAGCCATACTAATTTAGGGGGCAAATTACGGCATTCCATACAAAATTTTTTGAATTTGTATGAAAGTTTCGTTCGATGTCGAATGCCGTAATTTGCCCCCTGTTTTCGCTCGCAAGCCGTTTATTAAATACATATGAATAAAAGAACTTAGTTTTTATTGAAATAAAGCAATTAGGTTTAATTAAGAAACCTTTCATATATATTTCCTTAAGTATTTCTTGTAAATAAAAAGAAATAAATATGTAAATTTCTTTGCAACCACAGCACACTTTCAATTGTGTATATGAACAAACAAATACTCGTAGAATGTCATATTTTATTGATAAGTAAAAGTTAGAGGAGCGTAAAATCAAAATAAGTTATTTAGTTTTCATAAAAAGAATCATGTTCAAGTAGACAATTGAAACAATTTAGGTCAATGTTCCATAAAAAGTAAAAGAAATTAATTTTTATCCAAATATTTACAGCGGAAAGTAGAACACGACAAATGAAAATCTCAAAGCCATAAATAATAGAAAGTGTTAATTAATTTTATGTACTTCTTTATTAACACACACGTACACATGTGTAGACCTAAAATCAAAACATAGTTCCTGACATTTTGTAACTGTACGAGTATTTTTTATTATTTAATTTGTTGTTGGTATTTAATTATACTGACCAAGAAATACTCAATTGTATTATTATTTCAGTTTATTGATCGTGTATAAAACTTTGAAACTATCAAGCGAAATTATTAAAACAAAAACTAAGTTTTTAGCTTAATTCATAAATATATCAAAATGTACATGTATTTGTTTTAACAAATATGTATGTACATCACATGTAAAATTAATTGTAATACGCTAAAAATAAATTAAACAAAAAGATTACGCACGATTGTTATATTTTCTTAAAGAAAAGTGAAATTTGTAGTTTAAAAATAAAAAAAAGCAGCGTGGAGTTCAAAACTCTGACCAATGTGAGTAACACCAGGAACATATAATTGCACAAAATTATTGCATCTACTTACAGATGTACATATGTAATATATGTAGTATATATACGTATATATGTAATGCATTGAAAATATTATGAATGAGTGCACGTTTCAGGGATGAGAAACATAAATTTTAAAATTAAACAAACACTAAGTGATTAGGCATTTTTGGTTTGTCTGCAGAAACCCTCACGGTCTCGGCAGGAATTTCGATTCTTGCGACTACCACACTAATTCTCTAGCGCAATAGTCTATAGGGCGCTACGAAACATATCATCAAATTTTATATTGAAAAGAACAAAACAACAATAAATCGTCCAAATTAAAGATATTTAAAACATTTAAAAACTTTTGTTTGTTGAGGGTTTTTAGCTAGTCTATATACATGCATTTCATTGGTGCTTAAGCCAAATCATCAGTAGACCTTAAACCTAATTTTTAAATGTTTCAAACCTCTTTACCTCTTTAAGGTCTATTTAAGGTCTACTGATGATTTGGCTTAAGCACCAATGAAATGCATGTATATAGACTAGCTAAAAACCCTCAACAAACAAAAGTTTTTAAATCTTTGAAAAAAGATATCGAGGCAATCTCGATTAATATAAATTTCATGATATTTAAAACATCCTAAAATTTTTATATAACAGTAAACACATTAAATTTTCAAGCAATTTTTCCTATTTTTTAGAGAGCATTTTTGATTTTATGAAAGATGATGGAAACATTCAAGGCTAAATTAAATAAGACGCAATAAAATAAGTCCCAATGCATTAACACTCAATGAAATGGGGCCTAAAAATTTAAACAAATCCTAATGAAATAAATCCAATAGCAATGAAATAATTTTCAAGCCTCAAAATGGAATAAGTACCATATTTTGGGCTTATTTCATAATGAAATAACTCCTATGTAAAACAATGAAAAAAGTGAAACAATGAAGAAATTATTTGGAAATTTATACAGAAATAGATTGTTAAGAAAATAAATTTTTTCTTAATCACATTTCATTTTTAGTTTTCACTGATCAGAAGAAGTTCAACGTGCGCGTAATACATTTATTTTGTTTTTTATAAGATCGTTTTTTAGAGGATATTTTTCTTAGCAGTCTTTTTTTTCAAAAGTTAAATTTGTTAAAGAATTTTTCCCGACTAAAAGCTCTTTCTGTTAAACTAACTACATATTGGTTTCTGCGACACCAAATGCTGACAAAAATACTGATTCGAACAAGAAACCGATAGCATCGATATCTATGACACCAACATAATTCGGACAACAAGCGGATTCCAAAAATTTGACATTATTTCAGAGAGAGCCGGCATTTAACATCAATAAATGTAGTTGTTTTAATAGATTTTAAGCAAAACAGTTTGATTTTCAAAAAATTAGTTTTTTCGTGAAGAGAAAAACGAATTTTAAAATTTAAGATTGTTTTCATAAAAGAGCGAACTTTGAGAGAAAATGTATTTTTCGGTGTTCTAAAAGTTAAAATGTCTCCAAACCAGTATTTATGATAACATTTACCGCAATTCATATGTTCAGATCGCACACTTTTTCAGAATCATGTGGGCATGTTACGCAGGAATAATATTTCTAAACATTCGTTCTTATTAAGATGAAATGTGGCGATGATTGCCGTAGTTTAATTTTTACTACGACTAAAACAACCGTAATCATGTCCAATATGTAGTCAATCCTCATTAATTCTATTTTCCCAACTTGTGAATGTGATAAAAAGTGTTCCAACAACTTAGAGGTTCCCAAAAAATAAAAAAAATGTAAAGTTTTTCTGTTGCTGCACTCGTATAATTGATTTTATTGCTTGCGCTGTCTGGAGTTGATGAATGAAGTTGCTTCGAATGAAAAATTAATTTTGAAGTTGCAAAGAGCAAAGAGGGTCGTAAAATTTTCATATCAAAAGCATTTGGGAAGTGAAAAACAACTATAGCATAATAAACATACACTAAAAAGTGTTAAAACCAAACCATAATGAAATTGTAAACAAAAAGCCAAACAACTTTAATACTAATAAAAAAACAATAAAGAAATTAACAAATTTCTTTTTAAACTAAAACCCCATTGACTGGATTTGAAAGCGTAGTGGTCAACAAACACAGTTATTTGTTTTTTTGTGCGTTTCCAAACAACGAAAAACCCATAATGAAAAGACACTGGCAGACATTATGACAGACATTTGGCCAGACTAACAAAAACTATATGTAAGTATTAATAAACACATGTAGCAATAAGCGATGCGGCGCGGCGGTCATTTTAAGTGATCGTTACCTAATGGAAATAAAATAAAGTTATTGTGGTATTTTTTTAAGGAAAACAACACCATTTCACTTTAATTTATTATAAATGTATCTACTCGTAAGTGTGGCAGAAATTTAATTTTAATAGGAAACATTTATTTTCTCACAACCTCACGTTATGAAGAAATAAATTATCAATGAAACTGCATAAGGAAGTAATTTGTGGAAATGCAAATGGGGCTTAACAAAATTAGAAAATTATTTTTTTTACACCAATGAAATGAAGTTTTAGATGATTGTGATAAGAAGCAGTTTTGCGGTGATCAGAAACCAGATGGAATAGAATAATATATTTCTTGGTACGACTAATGGTCTGGCGATGTCATCGACACGCATATGTAGTGGAATGTACCAGAAATGATACGATCAGGAAAAGTTCAATATGGGCGGACTAGATGAATCACTAATTTTTTTTACTTAAAAAAAAGTTAAGGTATTTCTGAATCGTGCAAAGTAAATATTGAGTACACTATATTTTGAACAAATCCAAAAATATGTTCACTCGACATAACGAATTTCTTCAAATATAGTGTGTTTGTTAATTGCCATGAATTTGGCTTCATTCAAAGGATAATTCTTTGCCATTGATATTTTGGATATGGCTTCGGTTACGTGGCCGCCACGATTGGTGCGTAGATAGCGCAATCTGGATGTCAAATTTTCTTACACTTTTCGCAATAATTGCAGCCGTATTTCGACATTAATTCCTCGAATGTGTTCTGCCAAGTGTTCAATCTTCTCTAATTTTTTTCGGCGTAGACGAGTGACTTGACAAATTACCGGAGAAAATTATTTAATGGAGTTGGATCGCACGATCTTACTGGTCAACTAATTAAAATTACAGAGAATTTCAATTTAGGATTTTTTTCAGTTTTTTTTAGTATTTTTGAGATTACAAAAATTTGTAAGCGTTGGTCTAGCGTTAATCTATTCATTGAAACCAAACTAAAACACTAAGCATACAGAGGTGACAGAAGGGGAAAACTATATAAGCTTATTTTCCGGCTCCCTCTGTACGCAGAAGTGACGAAAAAGAAATTGAAAAAATATTTTGCATTATAAATTAATTCTTAGTTCAATAAAAATTAAAAAAACCTCAATTTTCTTGAATATATAATAATTTTTCGGGTACAACTTTTTTACTTTTGTTTTATTTACATCCCACTATTTGTAGCATTTTATACTTTATAGTTGACTCTTTCTTCGCCGACCAGCGATTTAGCTGATTTGGACCATTTGCAAATGTCATTTTTTACATGTCCTTTATTTAAAAAATTTAAAACAAAAACGCTAGAAAGTAAGCTTATTCGCCGATTTGCATAATACTTTAGCAATTATATCAAGGTAAGCTACTCGTAATTGGATGGCTTACGAATCGAAATCGAGACTAAATTGAACAAATCACCCAGCTGAACGAAGTGATCCGGTCATTTTACTGAACGCTTTTGGTTCAATATTGTACCGTGCGATTTTGTAGATGAGTTAAAATTTGTTTTTTTTTTCGTTCAGGTGTCTTTTTAATGTCAAATTTACTTTCGTTCATGGATATTTTTAATGTTGTACTCTTTTGTTTCAATTGAATTTTGAAGTATTGATCAGAGTTATTTTAAAAAGTTTGCATAAATACACATTTCTTTTGAGCATCAACCCATAAAAAGTATAGTATATATTAAACTAAAATAAAAAGTATAATATTCTAGTCAACAAAACTAGAAATTGTTTCTAATTGTTTCTAAAATTAACTATGATTTTTTAATTAATAGAGCCATTTTTAAATAAATTCTTTAATTGGTCGAATATTTACAACCAATTTTCTTAAGAACAGAATGAGTTGGAAAATATTCAATTATTGCCGTACTGTCGTTCAGTTGAACGATTGAACGAATGGGTTAAGTTTTGGTAATTGAATGAAAATTACCCATCAATGAAATGAACGATTTGGCACAGCTCTAATGGAGACACTTTGAAATAATATTTTGCTCTTGCGAGTGACGAGTTGATTCAAAGGCAGCAAAGAAAGGATTTTGCGTTGGATTATAAACGGGGATGGGAATACCAAGAGAAAAAGTGTAACATTTTGTGTGATAAACTATTGAACGTTTGGTAGGATCAAAAGCTCTTTCAGTTTCTCTGCATTTGATTCATTAAAAAACAGTCGAAATCTGCAAAAGAGTTGAAGTATTTATCTTCTTTATGAGTACACACGATCCTCTTAAGAGATGTTAATTTATTTAAAAAAATCAATGGGAATATTTTGCAGAACCAGCCCGAAAAGCCACCTGAATTATGTATATGCAGAGAATGCTTCTGATTATTCATAATTGCTGTTGAATGAGGAAAATGACAAACAGAAAGAATTTAAATAAATTGATAAAATTATTTTTTTGACCTATTCCGTCTTTTTTTGAAATTCAGAATTTTTTTTAAATATAAAATTTCAATTTAAACTTTCTCTCTGGAATGTATGAATGAATCGTTTAATTCGATATTAAAAAATATGATAGATATTAACGTTATAATTCACTTTGAAGCGTGCATTGCATTACTTTATATGTTTGTTGCTAGAAGATTGCTGATAAAGTATGACATAAATTATTAATTTTCTAATTTTTGATTTAAATAAATAAAAATTTTAACTTTTAAGTCGCGTTTCCGCAATACAGACGATCGACAATCAGCATAAAATTTTTACGAAAACCACTTGTTATCTTGAGTGATTTCTATAAAAATTTTCTAATTAAGTCAATCGTCTGGATTATGGAAATCGTTCTTTGTATACAAATAGAACATTTTATAAATTGATAAAACTAAATCAAATAAACTTTTCGATTTAAAGAGTTGGCGTAACGTGACACCATTCGTTACCAATGGGATACCACTGTACTAAGATGAATGGAGGAGGAACCAATAAAATCCTGCTAAATTCGGCTTTTTTGCAAGTCCCTATTTTTGGATTAATCATATGGATGCTGCTGCAACATTGTAATGTGCACACCATTCCACATTATAATGGGCAAGCCACGTCACGTTAAAACACATTTTGCGAAAAGCGCTTTTAAAGTATTCCTTCGCATGACTTCACAATATGTACGAAGGAGCTTTAGGAATATCTTTTTGGGCTTAAGACTTTATCAATTCATTAGTGATTCAACGCATTTTGAAAGCAAGAAAACAACCAATTAAGAGAATGTAATTATTTTATTTATGTAAATTATATAAAGTAAATAGCAATGATTTTTGGCTTTTATTAATGAAAATCATAAGGTACGGATTTTTATTAAAATATTTTTTTTATAAACTATGGCTCCGGCTAATAAGGCACATAGTGCTACTATACCGCATGCAACATTGTCTTTCAATTGCATTCACTACACTTTTACTATTTATAAGAATTGTAATGGTTGTTGTTTTATTTATTTATTATTTTTTCGTTTTTTATTTTTTGTTCGCTATATTTATGAATATCAATGAACATTAATGAGGTCAACAATTTTCGCTTCCCATAAATTGTAATTTTTAATATGGAAAACACAATTACATGCACACAAAAATCCATATGAACATATTTATGTGTGTATGTATGTGTACGGAATTAAAGGTAACATAAACAATTGCAGGATTTGCTAGTGAAAATTTCACTCTTTGTTTTGGGGAAATAGAGGAGATTTTTTTAAATGGCTTGAAAATTCTTGTCGAACAAGTTTTTTTGGGGACGGCCGAACAAATAAAAATCAAAGACAAAATTTTGTGGTTTTTGCTTAATAGTTTTTTTGGTTTGAAGTTTCGATTTTTGGATGGTAAATTTTAATGTTTACTTTCATTTAATAGCTATGCATGTGTGTGTGTGTGTGTGTGTGTGTGTGTGTGCATGTGTGTGGTCTTATACAAGTATGATATTTGTTTGCCTGAGTATTTGTACATCAAATATTTTATACTTGAGTCATACATTTGTTAATCCATAAATAATTCTTTTAATGAAATCATATTTTACAAAATCAAGAAAGCTTAACAAGAAATTTGTTGCAGCAAGCAAGTCCCACAGAAACCTGTGTACAATGTAAGTGATTTATTTCCCAGCTGGCCAGCTAATCGTTCACGATATTTGCCTTGATGATGTTTCAGGATAATTTAAAATTTGTCGTCAATAAAATTAAGTTGAGTACAAGTATAATGTTAACATACAATAAATTTATTATTGTTCCCAATATAACGAAAATGTCATGCCTATTGAGGACAAGGTGATGGACAACTGCATAAAATTTGTAGTGTTTCCATCCGCATTCACGACAAAACAAGAGACAATCATCCTTATTGTGATTGGCATAGTCGCATTATGCCAACTGTCGTAGTTGCTCTCGAATTTAAAATCTTATGTTACCGTGTAAAATTTTCGACCGTAAAATTTTTCTAAAAGAAAAAAAGTGTTTATGAAACAACATGTTGCAAAAATTTTCAAAAACAGTTGTTTATAAATAATTAATTAAAATTAAATTTATTAAATTGAATTATGTCGTAAACAAAATTTTTAACGGCAATTTTACACACTTTTGACACATAAATACGCCAAACACTTTAAAGTCTTAACGACAGTTTGTGTCGTATATATTAGCGTTTTTGCCCACTACGGCACCATTTTTTAAAAACTTCCGACTTTCGCCTCAAAAACGCCAAGCACAACAAGGGTGAGTGGCCTTACCTTGTCGCCAGTAAATATTGTTTAAGGACAAAATAGCTGACAATTACAAGCATTTGGCTGTAAAATAAGCGACATTGTTTTCAGCTTTGCTTCATTGAGATTTTATTGAAGACAACTTCAGTAGCACTAGCATTGATTTTGCCGTTTTTTTAATATTAAAGTGCGGTTTACACACTCCGTTATTTGAGTGTTTTCTATGTCAATTTTCTAATTAAATCTAATCCGCTTGGATTGTGGAAACAGCACTTAAAAAATTTTAGCAGTTGCCTGTGCGCCTAGACAGACTATTGGACAGTGTGTTAGTCTATCAATCTGATGGTTGTGGGTTCGATTTCCACAACAGGTATAGTCTGTACTATAAAATGCGTATTTTTAAAATATTTAACTGTTTGAGTTGGCTATTACATTATACAGGAAAGCATTCGCTTTTATGTTGTTATATTTGTCGTCGACAATTTCAACATTTTGTGAACATATTGTGCATGATACTGACACTCATAGTGTCGTGCACAATTTCTGTGTACTTTGTTCGAAAAAAATAGCGTATAATTGGCTTGAAATGCTGCTGATGATATCTTACATGCCTCGCCAAAGATGGCTTGAAGACATGGCCAACTGGGTTAGATTGTGCATGTGTTTGTGTGTGATATTGTCGTTTATTCAAGTTAAGATTTGTAAACATATGAGACTTTTCTGTTTAAGAAAGAAGAAATTAAAATTATTGTTGCTGCTGTTGTGGTTGTTTTTTTTTTCACTTCCAACACTATTGTGACCGAGACCGGCAAAAAAGTGAAAGTAGCTTCACTGCTCTTGCTAACTTGGTTTTTTATCGTACATATTATTATGTGTGATCACTCTTTATTTGTATTTTAACTTGATTGAGCATTTTTATTAAACAGTAGAATTAATGCCTCAACGAGGATGAAAAAAGCAACAACAAACAACAAAAAGTCGATTTTTGATATTTAATTTTGTTTTCACATTCTGTTATTTCATAAACTTAATTTATTCATGTTACATGTGTGCTTAAAGGGTATTTCTTTGAACTTTAAACTTGTAGAATTAATAATAATCCAAAATGTTTGTCATTTTCACATTAATTGTATATATTTTAAATGTATGTACGTACGTATGTATTTATGAAAAATTGGAAAACTAATTGTGTTTTTTCTTTCTTTGAAAATCTCTTTTATAATGCGGATATTAACTTAAATAACAATTAATTATCTTGAAGTTTATTGCTGTTAATTTAACTAATATGCTGTCTAGAATTTCGATTACTTAATGGTCCTCATAGTTCATCGACCAAATAAACATTTTCTTATAAATGGAATGTATCGTGTCAACTTAAGGCAATTAATTTAAGGACATTGCAATTAAAGCGCTTTTTTTAAATCGAGGCGCTTAAAAATCACAAATTTAATAACTTAAAAAGCCAGAATATTTAAAGTGGAATTTTTTATTACTCTGGATTTAAGATGATCCAATATTTTGAAGTCATTTGTATAATTTAGTTCAAAAAAAAATATGGAATTTTCCGATTAACTCAAGCGGTAAAAATTTTATAAATTACTTATCACTCCACATTTTTTAGGCTGAAAATTAAGCTCATATTTACGCTGTTTTTCAAGACTGAACCCCGATTTGACAAGGTTTTTTAGAATGAAAATAAATCGGTCTTTTAGAAATTTTTCGTGAACGATATCTTTCGAGCGGATCAATTGACTTTAGCCAAATTTGCGGCTGCCGACGTTGTTTTTTTGATTACGAGCTAATTAAATTTTGGATTCTGAGCTAGAACTTTTAAATTTATTTAAAAAAAATCTAAAATCGGTTCATTATTTGGCGAGAATGCAGCAAATTCGATTGCGATCGGTTAATCCATTCCTAACTTATGAGATGTTTACATACACACATACACATACACACGGACATCATTGTAAAAATAGTCGGAATAGATTCTCATGACGTCAATACGTCAACTTCCTATTTTTGATAGCAGAAAGTTAAAAAAGTGTAAAAGAGGAATTGTGTAAAGTGAAATCAAAATTACTCTAGTTAAACATTTCAATTGAAATTATTTTTTGAACAAATAAGAGGCGTGTTCAGTAAGTAAAACTGTTAAGAATGAGAACAATTGGCTACCAATTTCTGTTCGAAAACTTAATTTCTCTGAACTAAAGGTTCTTGTTAAGGAAACAGAAAGACGATAAGAAAAAGCTCTTAACCGTACCAACCGACCTTGTCAATGTGCATAATTCTAGTATTCATTAATTATTAATTCGTTTAAATATGATATTATATACCTAACAAATAGCACCTACTTAAAAATTAAAAAAAAACCACACACGGTCGCTGATCATATGCTGTGGTGATCTCCAAAAACAGTACAGTTATTTTGCAATTAAATTGTGCGATTAAAAAAAAACTAATTTTTAGATTAGCATTTTTCTTTGATTTATACTCGTAAATAACAGCACCCTTCAAAGAATATTAAAACAAGCGCAGGTATGTATGACGAATTCTAAAAATGCTTTTTCTGGGAAAGTAAAAGAACACATTTAAGTTAAGCAAAGTAGTTCAAGATCACTTTAATTATATATTGCAAAATTTGTTTTAAGTTCTCAGTACATTAAATCATTTGTTCTTCTGTAACACCAGACTAACGATCTGTAAGTCTTTGTAACGCCTTCAAAAAAAATGGGTCAAAATACAATACATTCGAAACATAGAGAAAACTTTAGAATTTCTTTCTAACTAAAAGTAAAAGAATTGAAGAGTGATTGTGGTTGTTTGGTTGGTGAAGCAACAATGCACTCAAAAATCAAATGACCATAAAATAAAAATCTGTAGGTAAACATTTGAAAGACTTCAACTACTCGCACTCTTAGTAACAAGAATTTATAGAAAAATAAAAGTTTCTAAGCCGCAAACAACATAAAAACGTGACTGAAATAAAATAAAACGAAATAAGAAATTTTAAGAGAAAACTTATTTACACGAATTTTTTATAAGACCCAGCTAAATAAATTAATTATTTAATTAAATAAAAACCATTATTGGCCCAAATAAATTAAGCAAACCGTGCCGCCTGCTTCAGAGGTTTTTGGGCAGACAATAAAAAATAAAAATCTATAATAAATAATAAAAGTTGAAAACCAAATACGAGTACGATTGGTCACATTTGTTAGCATGAAACTGTCGTCAGCAATTATGTTGTTGAAACAAAATTAAACACAATAATTGCAATTGAATGTTTTAAATTGAAGAGATAGTGATGTTTGGATAAATAGTTGGATGAGTTGAGGAGTTATTTTGTATTTGTTGCTGCAATAATCATTATTATTGCATTCAACAAGTTGTTGATGATTTTGCTGCTTGATGTTTATTTCATTAAAAAAGGAAGTCACACTTTTCAGCCAAATACAGCGTGATTGTTGTTGGATCGTTTTGACTTTGTTTGACTGTAATTTCAAGATTTATTGATTTTCGTGTAAGAAAATAAGCTTCATGATGATTGCATTGCGCTGCAAAGAACTTTATAGCTTGTCTTTATAATGATATCAAAAACTGTCGTTGATTTTGGTGTCTCAAAACATGTACATGTGTAATTGCTGACATAGTTTTTATGTGGGCAATCAAGAAAAGTCAAGAAAACTAACAAAGAGCAATACGTTTTGTTTAGCTATCTGTTTTTTAATGACTAAAAACGGTCACAAGTAAGTGCTAGAAAATTGCTTACAAAAATTTTAAATATTTACTACATATGAAAATTGCTGCATTAATTGCAATTCTTTTGAAATTAACATATTTTGGTAAATAATTTGATATTGAAAAAAAACTTAATTTGAGAAGGTTTCATTAGTATACACTATTTAAAGAGATTATTGAGGCTTAAAGCAGAATTAGTTTGTACTTTTTGTTCTGTTACGAATCAGCTATTTTGTTTCTGTTCAATTGAAGATCTGTATGAGTGGTTTGTTGTTACTTTTTCATTCTGTTCTGTTGCGGACTATTCTGTAGAAAATAGAATAGAACGTTATGTGACAGTTTGTTGTGGTGCAAAATAATAAAAATTTTTTGTTAAAAGTCAGAAAACTTTGTTTCAATTCAATTTTGTAAAGATTTATATATTTTTTAAAATAAAAAACAATGGAAGATGAAAAGCTAATAATTTTAGTCTGAGAGTCGGTAGTGGCCAACGTTTAGACATCGTTGGCATTTGATGATCCAGTTAAGAGTTTTTGACACCTCATATAACTCCGCGTCCGTAAGTTTTTATTTAATTAATTAGATGCCATTTATATGTATAAACATTCATATTTACAAACATGAAATACATTTAAATCTTTTTACCTTTTACCGTGCGTTCTACGGCATATATTGTTGATGAAAATGAATGCACATCCAATGGCAACAGTTTCAAATTAGTTCAAACCTTGAAACCTGAGTCGCCAATATAAAATACAAGTTTTTTGGATACAAAAGTATAAGAATTAGAAAGTCAAGAGTCGTTATTGCTGACCACATCAAGACATCTAAAAAAATATCTGATGCAACAAAAGAGCGGAGGAACAAAAAGCAATTGATGATACTGACAAATTGTTTGTGGAAACAGTACAAACTTTTAAAGAATTCTGTAAAGCAACAATATCGCTCACATCCGAAATTTCAAAATACTAATTTTTTATTTATTAATTTGTTTCTTTTGGCTTATTAAAAAAAACTACGAAAAATTTTTGTTAACAATTCCAATGTTTTTCTTTGTTTTTAAAAACTGCTGATTCCTTTTACAGAACAAGTAATTCAAAAATATTTCCTACAGAAAAGAACGGCACAGAAAGGCAACGAAAAGTAAAAACTAATGAGGCCTTTAGGCCTTTATTTACAGTTTTTAGTTAAGTTGTGAAGTTGCGTTAACAAAAACAGTTTCATATAATTATCATTACTTAAAATAACGTCATTAGTTAACCAAATACTTAGAATTTGGGTCTTAAAGTAATGCATACATTACAGTGCTTTTATGCCTGGATTGGCGATAGTTGTACGTTTAACTCTAATAACTCAAGAGAACAATTTTCGTAATGTTTTTAATACAAATATTTTATAAATGTATGCGCCGAGGATTCCTTTTCGATCCGTTTTGTCACTCAGTGAGTGTTAGCTCATCCAAACGTTATGTCGACCGAATCTCACAACATCACCGGCTTTTGTCTCCGCAGTCTAATATATAGTGTACTATACTATTATACTGGGAGTAACAAGTGGCAGGCTTCGCTATTTGTGTTTGTTAAAAAACACATGAAAAAAGTGATTTCTGGGAGAAAATTTTCGACTTACATTTTCATCACTGAGGCCATAGCCGTAGCTAGCATCTACCCTGGACTGTCTTCCTGTTTGCCTACATATCTACAAGGTGTTCCAACAAGATATTTCATTTTCAAAAGATCGCCATTTGAACGGTTGTCATGACTCAACCTGTAACTACCAGGGCAGTTTGATAGTTTCGCGACTTTTTATATTTCTAAAGCACTACTCTTAAGCCCAACTTGACTACTGTGGAATTTTGACAGCCATTGACACAACCTCGTTAATTTTAACGGAAATGGAAAAAAGTGAATTTTGTGTGCTGATTAAAAATTATTTTTTAATTAAAAAAAATATATCACCGAACCCAAAGAAAGACTTAATAAATACTATGAGGACTCTGCACCAGCAATTTCAATGGCTAAAATGTGGTTTATTAAGTTTTGTTGTGATCGTACCAGCCCAAATGATGCCAAACGTTCAGGTCACTCAAGAGATAAAATCCATGATAAAATATTGGACGATCGGAGAATGAAAGTCCATGAGCTACCTAAGGCTGTAGGCATTTCATTTGCTACATTCTACACAAGTAACGATAACATCACCATCACGACCACCGAGATCTTGTGTTTTAACACCTTTAGACTTTTTTCTTTGGGGCTACGTGAAAGATTAGGTCTATTCCAATGACCCGCAATCGATTAGGGACCTCATAGATAAGATTCGTGAAGTTATCAAGGACGTGCAGTCACATATGTGCGAATCGAGTGATGAAACATTTAATGAAAAAAAAATAATTTTCTGCAGTCGTAACCATGTCGGCCATTTCACTGATATTGTTTTCCTTCATTTTACAATTACATAAACATCCGATGATTTCGCTTGAAAACACTCGTTTTATTTTACATTTTCTTTTACAAAATGAAACCTCTTATTATAGCCACAGCTGGACGTTCGTAGTTTTCAAACATTACCCTGCACGATTTTCACCATCAGTTAAATGAAATCTGAAGTTCCTTTGTGCATCAATTGAGTTCTTTGTGCATCAATCGAGCCATTTTTTTCCAAGTTTATGCAATCCAAACACTATAAATCTTTGTTTTAATCATCTTGTTGTCGGTTCGATAAAGCGTTACAGCAGATCGCTTATTCTGTGAGCTGATCTGCTGGCCGTCTAAGAATATAAAACCCTTCTTCTTTTAAATTAAAATCACTCCCATCTTTTTTTATTATATAACAATTAAGCTTCTGTTTAAAATTTTATATTGTTTAAAGTTTGCATGTGAAACCATTCATTCATTCACATCTTTTTTTTTTGTAGTTAACTTACATCAATAAAATATTATAGTACTTTTAAGTATGTTATGTAAGAAAAAGTTTTTTGTTTAAGTCTTTTGATTTCAAGAAATCTATAAAAAATTATGTATAGATTTTTTGTTTAAGTCAACTCATCGTCTTAACCTTTAATCAAATATTTGAAATATGAAGTTATATTTACATAAAGTTTACATTATAACGAGTATAATAGAAAATACAAAAGAAAGATAACATCTTTTATTTCGAGATTTTGAAAGCAGCTGACTAAACTTGATTTCCCACTAAATGAGTAAAAATTTTAATCAAGCTCACAACAAAAAACTTTCATAATGACACGTGCAGTTAAGCTTAAATGACACATTTTAAAATATGACGACTTTTTTCCCAACCATATTTTCAGACTTTGAAATGAAATTATGTTTAAACAAAAGACCTAAAACAAACAATAAGCTTTGTTTAACTAATGACTGTTATTTAAGTTAATTTTAGCAAAATACTAAAACCTGCATACTTTAATTCATGTAGTTATTTATGTTTATTATTAATATGTACATAATTCCTAAATATAACTGTAACAAACCAATATTATCGCTGTTTGACAAATAACTTCTGCAAATGAATTAGCTTACTTTCATTTTCATTTGTGTACATTTTTGAATTTCGGTGCGAATACATTAAATTAAAATTGAGTCGACAAGTTTCTTTTTCCTTTTGCATAAATTTGTGAAATAAAAACTTTATAAAAATTCAAATTTATTTCTTTTATTTTTGTCTACTTCTGTTCAAAAAACTTAAGCTTAAAATATGATCACAAACAAAAAAAAACTAAAATCAAAATTTTTGTTTACATGCAATTTACAATTTATTCTCTACAAAGAAAGAAGAAAGAAATGTTAACTGTCATTTAAACCAATAAAGAAGACGCAAACAAAAAATGAAACAGAAGTTGTGTGGAGTGACTTGAGTCGAGCATTTGAGTAAATTGTTTTTTTTTTATTAAATACAAAAGTTTCACTTCACAGCTGTGTAAAATATGCTCGTTTGTTAATAAAACTGTTTTCACAGTGGGCTCTTTTATGACTGAAATTTTTTTTAACATTGTTCAACATAGTTAAAAGTATTGCTGGCTAAAAGTATTAATGTTCGAAAATTGTGAAGCTATACTGCTTTTCCATTATTTATTAATGAAAATTTGGGCGCCTCGAAAACAATTTTTTTGATATGTCGTTCTGAACTTTTTTTCCTCATGCCAAAAGCTACCGAAAAATCGATGGCACAATATCGATTGCTAAATCGACCCAGCGTAGTGCCCATGCATTTCACAAATGTCTTAACGGCAAAAGCATAGAAAAACTCATTTCATTAGTTAAATTTTTTTATTATTCCTCATGTACTCTCCTGTAAGGTCGATACACTTCATACAACGACTTTCGGGAAAATAAAATTTCGAGTTCTGTTTCGGTACTCTGACTTTTCTGCCGAGCTTCTTTAAATTTGGAGACTACAAGAAGTAGCTGGGAGCCAGGTCTGAATAATAAAGAGTGAATCCGACAATTTGAATCCGAAATCTTATATTTTTTTATCGCAACTGCACAAGTGTGCAGATGTAATCCACTGTTGTAAGGAACAACATAATTGCTTTTTTATTTATAAACATTTACATTTTTGACGTGTTTATTAAGTTTTGCTTTTGTAAAGATTGATTTTGCTCTCTAGTAACTGTTAACCAAACCAAACATGCATACTTATTTATATCCACTACGGCTTTTAGTTTGCAAACATACTCGAGCAGGAAGGCATTTTTTTATATCTTTCAATATCTTTAGGTTCAGAAGAATTTCAAACACGCACTGTTACTTTCATTGTCAATTTTTTTTGTTTTTCTGTGCGACAGGTTTTTCACTAACTTTGTGTTCAGGTTTCAAATTAAATTATTAAAAATTGTATATAAATATTTTTTTAAAATAGAATAATTAAGTCTTGAATGATTGCGAATGAAAATATTAATGTAAGAAGCACTGTTTTAGATGCGGTTTGTTCACGTTTAGATGGATGATTTTTTTTGCAATGCATCGATTGTTAAATATGGTTTCCTTTTTCGAAAAAAATTTTATTTTTAGAAGGGAATGTGCAGTAGGGTGGAGTAAAAACATATAATTATTTTTCTAAATCGTCTGTATAGTTAATTAATGGCCCTGAAGGATATTGTAACTCATGCGAAGAGTAAAAGGAAAGAAAAACATGCTTTATAATTAACTTATGTATATGCGAACTATGCTAAATTTTTCAAAACCGAATACGTAACTGACATTTTAGTAAAACCGAAACAATTAGTTTTTTATTTAGTAAATTTATTATTCGAGATACATAGTCCGGCTTCATTCTTTATGTCTTGCTGCAGCCAGCTCATCTTTTAACATTTTATTATGACCAGGGCAAGTTTAAATATGCACAAAAATTATTAAAATATGCATGCAAATATTCAAAAAAAAGTCTTTAAAATATGCACCCGAAAAACCACTGACTCATCATTTTTAATCAGTTTTATTTAAACAAATGTTTATTACAAAGTATAATCATATGTTTTTTCAAGCTTTGAAATTGAAAGGATCTTCGATTGTCGCACAAAACGGTCAAATATATTGAAAATATACGTTCAAAATCAGTCGATGTTACTTTGTATGTTGTTTTTAATCTTGGTCAATGTTTGAAGGCCAACATTTCGATTAAATACTTTGTTAATTTTTTTAATAAATATTTTATTCTTAATATTCTGAAGTTTTCTTTTGCGTCTTCTATGACGGATAAACTTTAATGTAAAGAAAGTCCTTTGGGTTCTAATTTTATTTTACTGTGGCAAATACATTCAAAATTATCTTTAATTTATGCAAAATCTGTTTTTACCGATGAATTCTTAAATTAAGACTTTACATTACATATCGGCTCTGCCTCATCATCACAGTGCTCATTTAAGACGCTGCTTATTTCTAGTGAGTGGTACAGGGATTTTTGGGGGATTGGTCATACTTGGGTGCATAGAACTGATACGAGAAGGCGCCTAGAAATTAATTAAAACACTAAGTTTATTTGGAAAAATACTACATATTATACATGTATGTCGTTCTACCATAAGAAAAACGGTTTTGCAATTTGCAACAAGTGATTTACATTGCAAAATGTAAGCGAACAAAATATGCAATTCTATGCAACCCATGAACAGAGACAAGTAACATGCAACATTTTCGGGGTAAAGAATTTTTATTGATCGCATTGCGGAGACCATTTATGGAGCTGCGACATTTACCACAAGCAATTTTTGTTAAAAAGAGTTAACAACCTGCGTAATATGCAAATTTATGCAAATTATATTAAAAATGCGTTTCTTGGGGAAAATTGGAAAAATATGCATAAAAACTTGCCTGGATTATGACCCTCTACAAAAACAAAGAAAGTAGCTAAAATTTTAGTATGCTTCGATATCTTATTTGTCGAATAAAATCATTGTATGCATATAGAGTTATAGAATTTAAGAATGTGTTAATTTAAAGTGTTGTGATCAACAGGGTAAGTTTTATATGGCATTTGCTACTTTTTAAAATTTTTTTCACACACAAAATCCTCTTTCAAAAAACTTTGCCTATTCTGATTCTATTTTTTTTATCGAAAACACCATTCAATATTCTCAGAAAGTTTATTTGTTTTCTCTTAAATTTAACAAGGCTTTGCAATCGAAATCGGATGTATACAAGACGTATTGATACCAGGTAATGGCATTCGCTAAAACTGGCAACTGCTGATTAATTTTCGATTATCAAACGTGGTTCTTTTGTATGAAAAAAAAATTACAATTATTTTTGTATTGCTATAGGGATGCGATTACCTGATATTTAGCTGCCTTAGAGGTTTCTTTATTTAACAATTTATACAAAAGTTTTATGTGACAATAGAAAAGTTTTATGTGAATAGAAAATAAAATGCTATTAAATTCTTAATTGTTAGTGTTATTTTATGGTGGTCGTAGATTCATTTCACTTCTGGAAAGAACCTGAGTGTTTCTGCCAAAAGGGTTTAAGCAGTTTGTGCTTTTTTAATGTCTTTGGAAAAATTAAATTGGACAAGCAAATACACATGTATGATTTGCTTATTTTTCAAAGCGAAGTACACGCATGTTGTGTACATGTCTAAGTATTCGTAGCAACTTTAAAGGCCTTCCAAATTCCTGAGCCAACTTTAATTAAATAAAGGTTGTGCACATCTACGAACAAATGAATATCCTTAAAATATTTTTTTTTCGAAATCGGATGTATAATGTGAGCGCAATAGGGATGCCAAAAAATCATTGTCTTACTATTATAATTATATACGAATGTATGTCAAATGCAAACAAAATATAAAAAAGCAATAGATTGTTTGTTGAAATCATATATTGTTCGCCGCAACTGTAATATCGTTGTCACAACCATGACATTCCTCTGCATATACCAATCAGTTTACCATTGTAAATCTGCTTTCTGTCGATGTAAAATCAAGCAGAAAATTTATTTTTTGATTTTTCGAAATAAGTCCATCACAGTGCCGGCCGGATTGCGAAATAAAAACAAAAAACCTGACATGGATAGACTCGAATCTATGGAGAATTTTACCGCACGTTAAATTGCGAATTCCTTAAACTGCGTATTTGTTAAAACCGAAACCAAAGTATTAAAAATTAAAAAAGTGGTTTTATCATTATGTTAATTCCATTTCCGATTCTAAAGATACAAATAAAAAGTTATAGTTGTGTTTTTTTAATGTAATAAAAATAACAGTTAACTACATATTTGTGCATTAAAGGAAAAATATTTGTGATTTAATAACTAAAAGCAACATAAACATTTAAAAAATATATAATGTGTATACATGTACATATATATGTGCACATACATATGTATAATTCAATAATTTGCAATTTGCAACAATAAAACGCAAGAAAGCGTGATACATCATGATAAATCAAAGCATGCATATTTTTTTAAACATTTTATTCCATCACTCAGTTAAATATTCATTTATTATTTCGCGAATACCAGACAGTCGATTGATTTGTTAGTACAGAAACGCACGCAAAGATCTTGTATAAAAAGAAATTTTACAATGTAAAATTTTATGCTACATGAAGAATAAGAAAAAAAAATCCGGAAAATAAAGAAAAAGCGGTAGTTTGTAATAAAAAGCAAAAACAAAAACAACAGCAAAAACGTATAATAATTTTATAACAGTCAAGCGTACTCATTTTTAAATGTCTGTTTATTTCCTTGCAAGAATTAAGCAAATAACATTTTTGGGTCAGAAAAAAAAACAAAATTAAATAAACTTAACAATATTTAAATGTTTATGCATTAAATATTTAAGAAAGTAAAAGAAAAAACCTGAAGGTCCCTTAAATTGTTGCCATTATCAAGATGTTTATGTAGAGTCAAACGAAAGATTTAAGCAACAAGCTTGAATTTGGATGAAGATTTTCTTTAAAACTTTTTACTTTTTATTTATTTAAAAATTTACCTTTTTGCTAAAAATGCAATTAATTTGTTTTTAAAAGCACAGTTTTTTATAATTATTGGATTTGATTTATAAAACCATAATTTGAAGCTTATCAGCCGGTATGGAAATTAAAAATGAAAATTTCACAAAATTTTATGTGTGTATGTGTTTTTTATGCACTTAGAATTCGTATGTTTAATTCAACTAAGGTATTTTGTTTTTGATTTATTCCCATTTGACAATGAATGTAATTAGCGAATTTTTCTTAAAGATTTGTGATTTTAATTTTATTCTCGACGTTGATTTTTTTTAATATCTTTTTTATATTTAACTTTATTCTCTTCTATTTTTCAATAAGTTTCCTTTGCTTAAGTTTTGCACCATTTCGTTTAGATATTCGTTATCTGTTTTATTTGAATAAAAATAAGCAAGATCGACAAGTATTATTTAAATCCCGTCAAATACGACCGTATTGTCGTATGGTCGCGTACTGAATGAAACTTGTAAAGCTAAGCGAAAGAAATTTTTTGTATATTAAAAAGAAAGCACACTGTTTTTACTTCGAATTACGTTTTGGTTTTTAGTTTTGTTATGTGAGTATTTTTTTATTTTATTTAGTTTTTGGTTGCTACTTGTACTATAAAGAGTTGATTAAGTGTAGTGGAAGTATTTCTTGTGTTTTACCACACCACACCACAACATAGATATTTTGCAGCTGAAGATGCTTTTGCTACAGTCAGCCCGCTAGGCAATGAACCAACCCAAGCACATGTATTGAACTTGTGGCGCTTGCCGTAGCTATATTAAATGAATTTCATAATGATGTTTAGTGGATTTTTGTTTTAATGCCTTTCAATTGAGGGGAATGTTTGGCATTTCATTTAAAATGATAGTCATTATTCTCAACATATTTATCAGTAATTTCTATATTATCAGAATCTTCAGAAACTTAAGGTCCATTACTACATTCACAAATGCAATAACTGCGCAATATTGAAAGCTTAGCGTTCGGAAAGCACCACTGTGCGCCATATTTTTTCTTAAGATAAACACGTGATGGTGCTGTGTCACATATTTCTGTAACTACGGTAACATTTTATTTACTGTTGCAATATTTTGCTGAAAGTTTGCACAAATTTACTGCATTTACGATTTCATACTTTATATTAAAAAAAGGAAAAAAATTACAATTAATGGCAAGGAAATATTTTTATAAATTTGATTAATGGTAGATAAATAATTGCTATACACATTTTTATTTGATGTATGTAAATATATTTGAAAAGACAACTTTGAAAAGGTTACTTCTCGTATTTTTTGAAAATATGTTTTTTCGTACAAATTTAATCTAAACGCTTCTCTGTATTTATTATCCCAGAACAATTTACAAGTTCGGTGTTAAATCCGCTTTCCACGTCACGATATTTAAGTATGTACATAATAATTTCGAAAAGAGCACATCTCCTCCACATTAAACATAAAACCGTTAAGGCTGATTCACCCATTTGTTTCGGACAAAATTTTGTTGACTGAGACCTTTCTGCAACATGATTCATTCATTTGAAAGAAATGTTCCGAAATATCAAGGCTATCATATATAATATATAAGCAAAACACAAAAATTGTGTAGAAAAAAAATTGTGAAACACAAGTGCTTCTATTAAAAGCTAATGAACTAATTAAAGCGAAATTATTTCCAAGGATATTTATAGAAAATAAACAAACTAAAACAAATAGCTTCAAAACCTCTTTTGAAACACTATAATGTGGCAACTCAGATCAATTTTGTCCGGGTAAAAATTAAAATTAAACCAATTAAAGTTGAGAGTTGTTCGAACAAAATAATTTCTCCCTCAAGAAAAAGACACCTCAAACTACATAAGAAAAAAATTTCCAGACAAAAATTTTATGGATGAATCCAGCTTTTCGAACCAAAAAATTTCTGTCTCTACTATAGTTCTCATACCGGTTTTCGAACTCTAGCCGGCTTAAAACCCGATTTTTCAAAAGGAAGAGTTTCGTTTGTGCTCGAATTATTCGACAAAAACGAATATTTTTGTTTTTATTTCATTTATTACTTTTAATAATATGTATGTATGTACATGTATATAGTCACATTGAATATCTAATATATAACGCACAAAAAAACTTTTCAAAAACTTTTGTTTGTTGAGGGTTTTTACCTACTCTATATACATGCATTTCATTGGTGCTAATGCCAAATAATCAGTAGACCTTAAACGTCTTATATTATTATTATTATTATTAATGTGTCTAATCTTGAGGAATAATAATAATAATCCTAAGACTAGATTTAATTAGAGAGCACTAGCAGCATTGGCTATCGGCTCTGGTTTAATTCCATTTTTAGGATCAAGTGAGTACGTTAATTAAATTTTTTTTATAGAAGTGTGTTGATGTTTGCAATGAGTTTGCAATCTGATAATTTATACTGTTAAATTTTTCGATTTGTTCGTTTCATAAAATAGTAGATTTTGTTAATATTTTCTATGGATGGTTCCTTAAGGAGCTGCGGAGCTGATTTGTTTCCAGATGGAGTTGCATCGACTGCAAGTAGGACGAGGTGTTTTCTTAAGAATCCACTCATGAGAAAAAGAGCTGTGTCCAAGACGTAGTCTGGAAAAAATCTTTATTTTATTCTTATCCGTTGTTGTGGGGTATATTGGTTTATTGTTATGTGGGTTTATATTAGAGTAGTGATAGTGTGTAAATTCCTTTTGTTTAAGTTTGTTCTCTATGAACTTTGCAATATGACGTCGGATGTCAATTTTTTCTCTTGTGTCGTCCATTATTATTGGGGCATATGAAGCGTATTTCGCGGGATTTTTGTATAAGTTTTAAAGCCTACTATGCTTATTTATGCTTTTGTAATTTTTGTAATTCTCATCGAGTTTTTAAAAGTTTTTGTATAAGATAAGAGGTTTGAAACATTTCAAAATATGCTTTAAGGTCTACTGATGAATTGGCATTAGCACCAAAGAAACGCAACAAACAAAAGTTTTTGAAAATCTTTGAAAAAAGATATCGAGGCAATCTCGATTGATATATTTAAAAAAGTGCAAAAATAAAACGTTCTAAATTTTATTCCCTTTTGGAAAATGAATATTTTTTATCATTTCCTGAACATTTCAAATTTCAGAGATGTGCCTTGTAAAACTGCCAAATAATAATGTAAATACTTAAAATTTTTAGACTTCTAAAATTATTTCAGATATTCCACTATAATGGTCTAATTAAGTGCTTGATGAATGAATAACCACTTATTGTGGCTACGACCTACATATGTGCATATGTATGTTGGAAAATATATTTTACTTCTCTGCTACATATGACCAACGAATCGACCGCCATATGAACGAAGTCGAGTTTCATTCGTAAATGTTTTGGTTGTATTTCAAGTCGATCACAAAGTTTTTGGAAATATCAACTTTTTGTGGGCTTATATGTAGTTCATTTGAAATAAATAAAGTTGCAGCCCCCTCCCACTAAGTCATAGAAAAAAAGTACAGCCCTAAAAACTCAATTAACTAACTTTTATTAACAGGTATGAGAATGGAGTAATTTAATTGTAAATTAAAAATTATTCAAAAGATATAAAACAAAAACTAAGCGGAATTACAGCCAACAAGTGAAGCATTCTATATATTTTTTAAAAGTGGTTTAACTATTGCGTAGATATACCTAGTCAACTTTAAGTTTTCCACACTTCTTTGAAACTCAAATTATTAGTTAAATTTATGAAAATACATAAATTCCAATCATCCAAGAGAAAGTATGTTCATACTATTTGTGTGCTTATGTTACATTTCCATTTAGCCCGTGTCCATTTAAATTTAAAACATAAATGTTCTAAGACCTCAAAAACTTATTGTCTAAAAAATGTGTGTGCCTTTTATAGAGTAACACTGACATTATTTGTAAAGCCAATAAATTTCGCTTTAAACTTGAAAGCAAACAAACACTATAGAAGTTTAAAATATTTTTTTACGTATAAATGTAATCGTACAAGTAAAAAGTTTCAAGTGGGTCCACCTTTTAATCAGGAAGATCAAAAAGAAAAAATGTCAACAACACATAGTTTTGTTTTCACTCACAAACACTTATGTACATAGCTTCTCTTCAGCGTTGCAACTCTGAATTCAAATTTCAGAGGTTTTTGAAAGTCGGTGTAATATGTGTATCTATTATAGTTTAACAAACTGTTATACTAAAAGATCTTATTTCAAAAATTTCATTTGTGGTCGGTTGAGATAGTTGCATGTGATCTTTGAACTTTTTTTTTAACTCGATATGCACATAACATTAAATAGCTTATTTTAACTTTTAAAATAAAATAATTATTAAATTTATTTAATCGAGATTGCCTCGATATCTTCTTTCAAAGATTAAAAAAAACCCTCAACAAACAAAAGTATTTAAAATAAAATGTATAGGATTTATTAAATTTATTTTTCAAGATGTTCTAATTTAATTAAAAAAAGTTTTAATTGTTTTGGGATGAGGTAGCTACATACATACATACATTGTACATTCATTTCTTTGGTGCTAATGCGTAATCATCAGTAGACCTTAAACCATATTCTTGAAAAGTTTTAAGCACCAATGAAAAGCTGTTGTGTTTTCGGCTCTAATTCACAATATATCTTAGAAACCGCCAACAAAGTCTAGGAAATTTTCACTGCCAGAATAAGCTACTACGAAGCTACCCGCGGCAATCACATGAATGAAATCGAATTCCACAAAAAAATTGGAATATTTGTTATTCTATTAATGCCATAATATACCAAAAGTAAAATTAAGCTAAGATAATTATAGCAATAAGTATGTTTATAATTTGAGATATTCACCCAACTCATTTCCAAAAAGCTTTCATTTTTATACTTTTTAACTTGATGTTTGAAAGTTGTTGTATAAGTTAACAGATCTGGCAATTTTAAAGAATATGAAGATGGTATAAGCAGCAATACATGTATAAAAACTAGCTCAACCTACATCAAATAAAATTTTTTTATTTTGAAAATTTTGCATATGAACCATTTGTGATGGTCTGAAATGGATTCTCCAAATTAAAGAAACATGTTGATGGCCTAACGTTGACAATTAACCGGTTTTTATTAATTTCCTAGAAACGGAAACAACATTATGCATACATACATATGTATGTATACATGAATAAAGTTTTTGATACTCTTTCTTATTTCTATATCTTCCGCTGAATATAAAAAATTGCTCACTAAAAATGGGTTTTGCAGCTCATGTCTAAGGTTACTAGTTTTTTAAGATTCTTATACATTTTGCATGGCAACCATTTTTGTTTAAATAAAATTTGAAATGAAAAGTTTGCAGAATCAGGTAAGCGTTTTTAACATTTTGGTTAAGCGTCCATTAAACTTTTAATTTCGGGAATGCTAAGAAGTGAAAATCAAAATAGTAACGATAATATACATTAAAACATTAGAAAGCAGGCTTAACAGAAAATAATTTAAACAAGTTTAATATGATTTTTATATATGTATACGCACATCCTTATACATAATTTTTTTAAAATCAAAGAAAATTAACAACAAAAAATCACATTAAAAGTGGAAATTTAAAATACACCAAATAAATTCCCGACTAATGGCCGGTATACCTAACCAAACAAGAAAGACTTTTAAACAAAATCCTAAGACAAACGCTTTCCTATAATCAACGTGCTTGATTAAATGGATTATCAGGCGATTTGTACCATTCCTTCATCAAAAGTTGCTTCCATTGGGACAAACGCAGAGATGGATTCTCAGATTTAATACGTGGCATGTTGGCAGATTCAAAGGCTTTAAATGCAGCACGCATTCGTTTTTCTGGATGTTTGTCATCCTCCTCGTCCTTAACACTGTGGTAATCGATAAAAATTATCTTAGTAAAGAACCAATTTGATGAAAGCGAATAACAAACCTCAACACTGCGATTGCTTCATCAATACCAGTGGCAACTTCCACATCAGCTAATGCTCGATTAAGATTTTCTTCTATAACATCATTTAGAACTACTACTCGCGGTGGCAGAGGTTTATTGGCGGCATTAATTGCATCTATGGCCTTTTGTTTCTTTTCCATTTCCTCTAATATCTGTAGTCGGTTAATTTTGGCCAAAGGTTGCTTCCCCTGTGTCTTTATGGAACTCATTTCCTGATCTAGAAGAGCCTTTGCTTCCGCCTTTCTTTTGGCAGCTTCAACTTTCTTACGTTCATCTTCTTCACGTTTCTGTTGCTTGCGGGCCAACGTTTTGTCGTCATCTTTCCAAAGTCTATCTTCAGCTTCTTTGGCTGCCTTTTCTTGAGTTACTTTTTTAACAGCAGCCTTACGTTCACGAGCCTCTAATGCTTTGGAGTTTGTACAAATTTTTTTAGGCATTTTTTTGCAATATTATTTTTTAATTCCCTCAGTCTTTTTAATGTGAAAATCTTTGCAAAATTTATTGTCGTACCCTATCAAAACCCACCACTTAATATTAGTATTGCCATGTCAACAATTTTATATTAATACTAACAGGGTTGACGTGCTTGAACCAAAATTTTTATATACTTTTTATACACTTCACGAAATTTTTTTATGATCGAATTAATAGTTGGCTAGTTTATGACTGTATTTAAAAGTTATTATCTTTAATTTCTATTTAAATACGAAATTCAGTTTTGCAGTAAAAACTTAAATGAAACTTAAATAATATTTAAATGACCATCCTTGCTGCTTTACATTCTATTTAAGTTGTGCACACATATACACACAAAAATATGGTTTTGCTAGCTTCTTGTTGTTTCGCATAACAAAGTAAACAAAAAATTTGCGGCCATTGAAAAATAAAAATCTCTTGGCGTTAAATTAATATAATCTATTGTATCATCCCTTACGACGCAAATTTAAGAAGCGATTTTTTTGATCAAAAGTAAAAGAAATGTTACATAAAAGAAAACGGCATTAGATTGTTAAAACATGGCTTTAATTTTGTTGTTCGGACCATCTATGGCTGGTGCTCTCCTTAAGTATATTAACTTGATCAATTCTTTAAAAACGCTATTATCAAAATGATATATTCTGCATTCTACAAAATAAACGCTCAACGAACCCATTGTAATACCCTTTTACACATACAAAGTTTACTTTGCAGTCTTTAGTTTGTTGGTGAAAAGGGAAAGATTGAGGACGGGTGCAATGGTGTTACCAATTTTATGTACTCGTGAAGTTGCTTTTTTCTTCGTCTGTCGTTTACACATACTTGTATTTGGTTTGCATTTTTATCCAACATAAATTATTTAATAGAATATAAATAATTAAAAAGACTTTGTCAAAGTAAACGTTGCTATTGAAAATTCCAAATTAATAAGTTTGATAGATTTACGTGTTCAAACAACTGGTACAGTATTGATAGAACTATTATCGGTGCTGCCACTGTCTGGTTTGACCATAATTTAAATTAACTTACGAACACCCTGTGACCATTTGTAAGCAAAACAGCTGAAATATAAACAAAAATTTCTGGCTCAGAAAGCATTTCCCACTTTTTAACTATAATTTGTACGTACTTATGGATATTATAAAAGCCGAAATTGCCAGAAAACGCAAAATTTTGGAAGACAAGCATCTAGTAGACGACAAAAAGAAGTACTTCAAACGAGGAGAATTGATAGCCAAAAGCACCGAAGAGATTTTACAAAAACAGGGCTACAAGAAACCAGAAAGCAATGAGGCTGATCAAAATACCACCGATGGAAGCTACAATTTCACGAACGATGGCCAAAATATATTACCACGGGCAGAAGTTATACGCCGCCTAAGAGAACGAGGCGAACCCATATTGCTTTTTGGTGAGACAGAGCCGGAGGCATTTCAACGACTAAGACAGTGTGAAATTTCGCAACCCGAAGCAAACAGAGGATTCCGTAACGATTTTCAAGAAGCACTGGAGCAAGTAGACCAGGCATATTTACAAGAAATGTTTGCCAACACACCAACATCGAAAGATGAAAAGAAAAACGAGTTTACCGAACTTGACGAAAGTGTGGATTGGGAAAGCATCAAGGCTATGTCATTGAAAATGGGTCGTAATAACAAAGAATATGATATGGACGTCATAATGACCTTACTCACATATATATTAAAACTATGGAGTGATCAGATTTCTAGTTATTCAAAACAAGAGAAAATGTCTACGAAGGTAAAGATGGGCCGCGTAATCTACACACAAACCAAGGAGTATGTGAAACCCTTATTTCGTAAATTAAAAAATAGATCATTACCAGATGATATTCTTGAAAGTTTGAGCGATATTTGTAAACATTTGCTTAATCGAAATTACATTCACGCCAGTGATGCTTATTTAGAAATGGCTATTGGTAATGCTCCTTGGCCCATCGGTGTGACTATGGTCGGTATCCATGCACGTACGGGCAGAGAGAAGATTTTTTCCAAAAATGTTGCTCATGTAATGAATGATGAAACTCAACGCAAATATATACAAGGACTTAAACGTCTAATGACAAAATGCCAAGAATACTTTCAGACAGATCCATCAAAATGTGTGGAATATGTTAGTAAAAAAGATCGTGAATAAATAAAAAATATATGTATAGCATGTAATGAAAAAATCAAAAACATTTTGTTCATGTATATTTTCAAGACTACTTTTTCATAGCCTCAAGCCAAGAGATTTACACCGAAGTTTTTTATTTATTCGACTCAAAACATTTTAGATATCTCTAACTACGTAGTATTAAGGAATGTGAACTTATTTACCTTTACGTCCGAGTTCAGCAGCACGTTGAGAGGCTTTTTCGACAGCGTTTATAAGGGTAGATCTTAAAAACAACGAAATTGTCATATACATAAGAATCTGATGAATTGTTAATTATTACCTTAAATTTCCTTTTTCTAACTCATGCACTCCAGCAATAGTGGCACCACCCGGAGAGCAGACTTCATCTCTTAATACAGCGGGATGTTTACCCGTAATCAGAACAGTCTTCGCTGCTCCCAAAACGGTTTGAGTAGCGAATTGTAAAGCCATTTGACGAGGAACGCCATTTTTAACGGCACCATCTGCTAAGGCTTCAATAACAGTATAAACAAACGCGGGGCCACAGCCTGAAACACCGGACACGGCGTCAATCATTGATTCCGGTACTTGGTGGGCTATACCCAGAGAATTCAACATTAAATGGACTTTTTCCAGATCCTGTTGCACTATATACGATCCAGCTGTGTAAACAGTGCAACCTTCACCTACTTGCATTGGTGTATTCGGCATTGTTCTTATCATTTTCAAACAGTCTATGAAAGAAAAGCTCTAAGAAATTTTAACGTTAATTTTAGTTTCGTAATTAGTAAAATTTAAGTGAAATATTTACCTCTTCTAAGTCTTGTAAATTAACACCAGCTAGAACTGACACAAATAATTTATCTTTATCTTTAGCACTTCTTACATGATTATTTCGTATTTGCATTGCACATGGTGTCAATATGTGGGGTTTTACACAAATAAATATAATATCAGTTTTGTCTATAATAACATTATTGTCTTCTGTTGTTGCAACACTTATATCTCGCCAGCGTTGAAGATTTTCTAAATTTGGCCCCGAGACAAATACCTGTCCGGCCTTAACAATACCTTGATTAATAAGTCCTGAGCCAATGGCAAATGCCATATTACCGCCACCAATAAATCCAATTTTTTCGTCCAGTTTGGCCATTCTGAAAATACATATACATACAGAAAATTTGTATAATGGACGTTATTTAACGAAAATTATAGTACTAAAATAAAGAAAATAAAATAAATTCATATCGAATAATATAATTTGTTTGTTGGGATTTTTGAATAAGTTTCAAAGCCTACTATGCTTATACTATTGTAATTTTTGTAATTCTCATTGAGTTTTTACAAGTTTTTGTATAAGATAAGGCGTTTGAAACATTTCAAAATATGTCCCTTTTTTATTTCCTTTTTTGGGGAATATATTTTAAGATTTTTGTTTTATTGGTATGATGGATGTATTTTTAAATGTACAAATTTTTATTGTTATAATGTCATAGTCTTTGATAAATACGTTAGTATGTAAGGAATTTTATTTAATGTTTTTAGTTTTTTAATGTTTAACTAAATCTTATAATGATTTTTGGAAAAATAGATTTAAACCTAAACCTAAACATTTCAAAATATGGTTTAAGGTCTACTGATGATTTGGCATTAGCACCAATGAAATGCATGTATAAAGGCTAGCTTAAAACCCTCAACAAACAAAAGTTTTTGAAAATATTACTATCTACATACATATGTATGTGTGCAGTAGATTATTTTAAATTCCAAAAAGAAAAAGCCTACTTGATAATAATGTAAGGAAATTCAATTGCTATAACGTTATAGCATTAAGGCCTCATTAGTTTTACTTTTCGTTGCCGTTCTTTTCTGTACAAAATATTTCTTAATTACATGTTCTGTGCCTGAACTTTCTGATGTGGACGATACAGTTATAGGAATGAATTTTGTAAATGTTTGCAAAATGTTTTTTACTTGATAAAAATATATTAATCTTTAATAATTTGAATTAAACTAAAATATTCTGACTTAAAACAAAATTTGTAATATTTCATTCCACAAAAAACTAAACATACAAACTCTTGGCTGTCACTTAACGTTGTATTCTATTTTCTACAGAATTGTCCGCAACAGAACAGAACGAAAAAGTAACAACAAACCACACAAACAGTTTTTCAATTGAACAGAAACAAAACAGCTGATTCGTAACAGAACAGAACGTACAAACTAATTCTGCCTTTAAGCTTTTGCTTAAAAATTCAAGGTCTGAGGAAGGATTTCTAACTCTATAGCATGTTGTGACATAAAAATGTCCTGCTACGGCGGCCTATCTTTACTACGGTTTTGACTTTCAGCTCTTTTTTCAAATACGTACATGCAAATATATGTAGAATTCAAAATATTTCCCTAAATGGAGATATCGTCGGATCAACAAATATTAAACGGCTATTTGTACACCTTAAATACCAATCGAATGACATTTCAAGGTTTGTATGATATGTATTTGAAAAATGTAGCTAGAGCATTTATTCGAAAATTTTGAACCACACAACTCTGAAACTAAAGAAGACATCATTTTCATTTCTTCATTCTACGGATTAATATTTCATTGCTTACAATCCATCCGTATGACAATCCATTATATTGTTCCTGTACAATTGGGCAACTCTTATTGCATTTGGAATCATCATAGAAAACTGGTGATCATGGAAAAACTGGTAATTTTTTTATGGAAGAAGTAATAGCATATCAGAATAATATCCATATGTAGTTGTTACAATAAAATGTTTTTTGCAAGAACCTTCAATTGAATGAATAACAACACCTAAAAAGGTACATCAGCTGCACTTACACACACATGTATTCATATCGTTTCATATTTTTGGCTTTTGAAAGTTCAATTCTTTTTTGATTAAATTTGCATCTTTTATAATAAATATAATACTGATACTTCTAGTGAAGCAATGCGCCTTATTTAGATAGCCAAATTTTCGACTTCGACGCTGTGCACTAGATGAAAGGATAATGTTATAGGCTTCTTTAATATAGTACAACTTGTCGAAGACGAAAATTCGATAACCGTAATAAAGCCCAATATTATATCTTTATACTTTTAGGATCCTTTTCGTTTTTAAAAGTTTTTTCATGCTAAAAATAGTAAATCAGAATAGTAAATATATCCAATATTGTTTTTATTTTAGCCTATGATCTATTTTATCGGCAACTGAAGTTACAAATAAAAATCAATTCATAACATGTTATTTTTAAAGTGATATTTTTTAAATTATTAAAACTGGAAGTTTTGTGTGAATAATTTTTAATATTTCAAAATGGGTTGGAAACACAACTTGCGTATATTATTTAGCCAGGCTGACATAGGTATAGGTATAATTTCTCTTTTATTTTGAAGCTCTTGTTGTAAAGGAACAATTGCTCTGAAGAACATACATACAATATTTTTCATTACAAGTTATAGCTTGATATAAAATTAATACAAAATGATGTGTGGCTAATGTTGTCCGGGTACATCCAGACCCATACATATTTTGGATATTAATATACATTGATTTATCATAGAATATCGTATTCGTTAAAATATATATTTTCGATATGCCAGAAAATTACAATATTTTAAATACTTTACTGGTAAAAAAAAAAATTCGGATTCCGGTTGGCAGCACAGCTCAAGGATAGTTGCGATACATAATCGACTTATAAGTATATAAGTATTTTCTGATCATCGAATATAAATTGACTTTTAGTCTCTTCTTAATTGCATTATAAAAACAATCTCCGTCAATTAGGTGCAATTACCATAGTAAATATAACTTATAGCAAAATAAGTAATTTTGGATCATTTTTGTAGGAAACAAATTTTTTTCGTGGCATCACTGTTTGGTTTATATAGATATGTATGTGTTGTCTCCATATGTAAACAATATTACTTTGTTGTAATCTGACAATAAACATTTCTATTGGACTTGTTTCCTCAAACTTTTTTTATTTGATGAAAACTGATTTTCCAGCTTATGTAACATTTAATGACAATAAAGACAACAAAATTAAGTACATATACTAAATACATATGTATTTACAACGTCAGCACACGTGTCTGAAATGCATAATGAAAAGTTAGCTTCGAATTTATTTTGTACATGCAGAGCTACACACATAGATAAATAAAGATTGATAAACAAAATGCTTTGTTTATAAATATAAACAATCAGACACGATATGGCCTTGTAATCCAAAGTATTTCTTGTAATTAAAATTTTATCTACGCCTTGATATGCAAAAATACATACCTTTTACAATCAAAATTGCCAATTTTTCAGCTTACCTTTAATATAATATAGTATTCAGTACCTTTTCACGTAGTTTAAAAAATTTACTATATACCTATTACAAATTATGTTGCGCCCCCTATTAAAATTTCGACCGGCTGATAGTAGTATATTTGTAAAACTAAACAGGGTGACTGAGGAATATATTTTATGAACAGTAACTTGTGGTGAGTTTCTATGAGAGCAGAGATGTATATTGCTTCATGAAAAAAGCAAAGACAGGATGCTATGTATATATATATATGGTTGCCAGATCTTCATTTTCAAGTTAAAATACAAGTTTTTTTTTACGAATTTTTTATTTACATATTTACTTTTTGTGTTTCCTAATTACATAAGTATGTATGTTATCAGTAATTTTTTTAAATATATATTAACTTTTACACTTATTAAATTTATTTATATAAAAAACGTTATAACATAAAAATCATCTAATTATTTACACATAAACCGAAAAAAATCCGAAAAACACATGCAAGAAATATTACGTACATTGCACGAATTATTTCGTAATTTAAAGTTGCGAAATTCATTTGTAAAATGTACGAAATTCTGCTGGTTTTATAAAAAATTATTAAAAAATTTTTGTCCCCATTGAGTCATGTTCTACGAATTGGAAGACAAGTATTTAACTCACTGTAGGAGGCATTACATTTTTTAATAAAATTTTGCATTGATTATTTTCAGGGTACTTTATAAAAAACGTACATGTACATATGTATTTAAAAATATTAAACTATTTAAAAGTGCACATACATATTTATACTAACATAATGAACGTTTAAAACTCAATTAATAGTAAACATAAATCACAACTTAATATATAATGACTATTTTATAAATAATTTTTTTTCGTAAAATTTTATACATATTTACAAAAAGTCCTACTTTATTTAGTTTTTAATTCTTTTATATATATATATATATATATATATATATATATATATATATATATATATATATATATATATATATATATGGGCGTATACATACATATTATACATGTATGTACGCACATAAATTCATAACTTTTAACTTAATGGCAACAAAATTGCAGTTTATTTGTTAATATTTCTTTTAATAAAAAATATTGCATTCTATATATTTTTTACAAATTAACTAAAATGTTTTAAAAAAGTATTTTGGCTTGTTCAGGGATTGGTTTTATTTTCGTTTTTAATTCGAAATTTTCATAACTCGGTTGTAGTTTCGACTTCTGATCGATCTAAATCATTTAAATATGAAAAACCCATTTGACCATAATCACGCTTGCCGAAGGATACATTTTCGTTGGATGGACTTATGTGACTTAAATCACCATTAGATCTGGAAGAGAAAGAGAGCAGAAAATAATTTTTTTTAAATTTTAAAATACTTTGAGAATTACATAATTGAAAAAATCAGAAAAAACATAAGAAATGTAAGAAAAAACATAAGAAATGTAAGTAAAATATTAAATAATTGCTTTATTTATATCGAGAAACGAAAATTCCATTGACTAAAATAGACCATTTGTAATTTTCGCTTCAGAAATATTATTCTATAAAAAAATAGTTATTTTTATATATTGAAACGATTAATTTTGGCTCAAGTTCAAACCCGAATTTACCCATTTATTTATTCTAATTTTTTTTATTTTTTAATTAGAAAATTTTTTTGGATAAATTCATTATTATTTTTTATTATTTATTAAGAGAGTACTATATATAGAACAATTTTTATTATTCATCATACTAGCAGAACGGATCAGTACTGATTTCGAGGTCGCTACACCATCTCATCAGCGTTCTTTGTTCAATTTTACCACTTTTGACGGTGGATACTAGTGATCAGGAATATCAACTATATATTGTTCTATATATAGTACTCTCTTAATAAATAATAAAAAATAATAATGAATTTATCCAAAAAAATTTTCTAATTAAAAAATAAAAAAAATTAGAATAAATAAATGGGTAAATTCGGGTTTGAACTTGAGCCAAAATTAATCGTTTCAATATATAAAAATATTAATAAAAAGTTCGACTAATTACTTATAAACATTAATTAAAAATAGTTATAAAATGTTCCTATATACTCCAAGATTATTATTTCTACACTATACATGACAACCAAGTTGTCTTTTAAATGAATTAAAAAAATGAAAATCAAATCGAAAGAAAATATTCGAAAATTTTGGATTTTCCAATCTTTCATAGATATTAAAACTCTACTGATAAGTGATTTGCGATTATTCAAACACTCTCTCGTAATAATAAAATTTCTTATCAATTAACCATTCGAATAAATTAAAAAAAATTGGTTAATGAAAATTCCGATTAATCGATTAACTCTGATTTCAATTATTCGAAATCACGAACTTGTTTAAAGTAAACACATCCCACCCAATATAGTATATATGCATGTATGGACTTGCCTTTGAAATAATGGATTTGCAATTGGCACTTCATTATATCCTCGTTGTATGTTGTGTTGATGATTTCTTCCTAAAGTATTTGTCATTAACTCTCCATTACTAATTTCACTATTTGCATTGTTGCTATTGTTACCGAAAGTATTCCCCCTTCGGCCTAACGTACTGTATGCATTATTTTGTGCATTTGCCAAATTATTGCGGCTCACCGTATCCAATTTGTAGCCTCCATTTTGGTAGTGGTTTGAGTTTTGATGTTTGATACGGCCCAGTGTTAAGGTGCCCGGTAAAGTACCATTCGCTGCCAAAGGATTGGCATTGTTGCGTACATTCATTTCTAGGGTACGATTAAAAGTGTTCTGCCGATTATTCATCGTATGATTATTTATATTGTTATTGGCCGACATATTATTTAAATTGTTATTATTTCGCCTGAGGGTCGCAATCGTGGCCGTGGTAGCTTCCGAATGAGAGGGACTGGTTTGGCCGCCACTCGTGCTACCATTGTGTTCTTTGTGTGTGATATAACTGACATTATCAAGCGAAAAGGCATGATTTTTGGCACTGAAATCAATTTGTAGTTCATCGTCGCCATCTGGTGGTACAGCCATAGCTAGAACTTGAGTTTCATACTCCTTGAGATTAGACACAGCATCACCGCCATTAGAGGCTTGGGAATTCACAATGACCGGATCGTAGCGAGTTGGGCTGGGTGTAGAATATTGGCGCATCCGTTGCTTAAAGTTTTTGTATCTGGAAAAAAGAACACATAGTACATACACATGTATGTATGTTTGTATGTATGTACATTTTAAATTGTCATAGACTGTTAGTTTTTTACTCACTTTGACCAAGATATGCAAATGTAAATGATACCAATCGTACCCAGAATCAGTATGATTATGGAAACGGCAATCAGAGTATAAGGAAAAACTTCATCGTTAATGGCAATTGGCAGAACCTAAGAGAAGCATACATATTTGGTTAATAATTATATTAATATTTTAAATAAAAATTATGTCGTACTTTGCTAAGTAGTTGTTGCTTTAACTCAATAGGGGCATAAATGCCCTCTGCTGTAGCTCTGGCCACTCCCGAAGCAGCAAAATTAAGTTCTGCTCTGGCTGTTGGCTCCAACAAGGTTTCCTGAACAATTGTGGAATTACGCTGTAATATTCCTTCGGTCTTGGGATCAATGAGATAGAACCACACATCGGTAGCTGAAGGGTTTTCTAAAATTGTGCCATTTTCATTTAAAAATTTACGATTACTAAAACGTTCAATGCCGGTTATTAAGCCGCCAGTCTTTTCGGAGAATAATTCCTCTAAGGCAGCATATTGATTTCGCAATTCATTGGGTGTTGCATCGGAAAAGACTAAAGAAAGACGATTGAGATCGGTGATTTGATTAATAACAATGCGTGCACGTGTACGATGAGATCCCATTTCTTGGCCATCATTGTCACGAGCCTCAACAAAGAAAATCATCGGAAAGTGGGCAACTTCTCGAAATGATTTAGCGATTCGCAAAATCCCCGTTTCCTCAGTCATCACAAAATAAGTGGTGGGCTTTAAGAACAAAAAAATTAAAAGTAAGTGAAAGCTGCTTTTACGAAATACATTTATTTAATAAACACAACTTACCAAATTATCATTACTGATATTATTGTCTTCCGCATCGAATATCTTGTACCGTACCATTCCAAATTTTCCCGAATCTCTATCAGTGGCCCGCACTTGCAAGATAGGTGTGTCTATATCCATTTCTGGCGTTACCACCGCATAGAAAGTATCTTTGCGACCCCTAGCTCTATTGTAGATAAATTCGGGAGCATTATCATTTTCATCTTGCACTATTATTTTCACAGTAGTGGTGCTCTTTTGTGGGTTAATGAAGTATTTATGCGAAATCAGTTTCAAATCCAATGAATGAGCAGTTTTATTTTCAAAATCTAAGTGTTTGATTAACTTTATACCACAACCATGATCCTCTTGAGTAACATTGAATAGACCCAAATCGTTGCCCTTAATGATTTCACATTTGAAACCCGGATTTGATTTTACAGACTTTTTCGAATTAATGACCTGTATGAGTTTAATGGTGGCATTAATACCAGTAGTTTCAGGTACGCCAGTAGTATAGCTGTCATCACTGAAGGCCAAACCCAAACTTTCGGGAGACATTATCACACCGTTATCTAAACGACCCTCCATCATGTTGTCTTCATTGGGATCAGTAAGTAAGTGTCTAACAAATACTGGCAAAGTAGCCACAGAACTCAGTTGAGGCTCTCCCATATCATACGCTCGTATGTCCACCTGATACTCAGTATCTTCTTCTTTGCGTAACTCATCGCGTATACGTATTGCTCCAGTATCAGGATCGACTTGGAAGTATTTCAAGGCCTTGCCTCTACCCACCATTTCGTAACGAACCACATTGCCTGGCGAAGAGCCATCACCATCGATCGCTGGCATTGTGGCTATCATGGCCCCTATAGGCTGATCATCATTAACAGTAACTGGCTCCGGCACAGACACAAACACCGGTCTGACATCATTGCGATCTTCAACTTCCACCACAACTTTAATAGTGTCTCCCACACTATTGCCATCATTTTCTATGCTTCCTACAATCAATTCGTGAATCTTTTGTTTTTCAAAGTCCAGGCCTTTGGTTGTTTTAATTTCTCCAGTTTGAGTGTTGACCTTAAACATGTCGGTAGCTCCTTTACGTATGACATAAGTTATTTCGGGCATTGTATCTGGATCAGATGCTTGAACAGTGGCCACCAAAATATCTGGTTCATTTTCCGGTATGCGAACATCAATGCGAGAGTCAGTGAATTTCGGCACTTCATCGGGTAGGTCTCTTACTAAAACTGTAACACTGGCAGTACCTAAACGAGCATCTGGAGCACCATCTTTTGCCGTAACAACAAAACGATACTCATTTTGTTTTTCATAATCCAAAGCCGCTGAAGTACGAATTTCTCCCGAAGAGCCATTAATGGCAAAAGGTATATCATTGGGTATGGAGTAAGTAATTTCCGCATTGATGCCTTCATCGGCATCAGTAGCATGAACAATACCGACAAATGCTTGAGCTTTGCCCTCTTCCACATGGAACACATACGGCAAAGTAGACTCATCAAACTCAGGATTTTTATCGTTGATATCGGTAACCTTGATGTTAACGGTAGCGGTGCCGGAAAGACCGCCATTATCTTCAGCTTTGACAATAAGTTGGTATCTGGTTAAGCTTTCTCGATCTAATTTTCGTATAACAGCAATGATGCCAGATTCTTGGCCCACAGCAAACTGACGCAAATCATTGCCAGAAGTTATGGAATATATTACAGGATCATTCTCTGGATCTTCGGCATGTATCACCGTCACGGTAGAATTGATTTCAGCGCCTTCACTAACTTGTACTTCATAAACGGGTTTGACAAATTTGGGCGGTTTTGTATTTGGACCTGGTGTCACAGCTACCTCTACAATAGCCTGAGATGAAAGACCACCGATGTCAGAGGCCTGCACTGTTATGCTATATTGCTCTCCCGCCAACAGACGGCCACGTGTTTCAATTTCTCCGGTTTGTTCATCGATATTGAACTTCTGCATTCCGTTATTGGAGACATGATAAATTGAGTAGGTTACCACAGAATTGGCACCTTCGTCGTTATCGCTAGCTGTTACATTCGCCACATGACGTACGCCATCACCCGCCGTTATTGAAACAGGAGGAACCATCGACAGTTTGGGGGCGTTATCGTTAACGTCCTTTAAAATGACCGTTAAACTTAAAGGTGCACTGGCAGCATTTGTTTTAGGTTCTCGAGCCACTACTTGGAATTTATATTTTCCAGGGGCAGGAGGATCGCGATCCAAACCTTCTTCATTCACCACCAAAATGCTGTCAGCTGTTACCTCGAAAGAAGGTGTAGTCAATTCATAAATATAATCTGGCTTGGGATCGTCTTCGGTTAAGTCAGCATCTGTGGTCTTAAACGAAACAGGTTTGCCATTCTCGTCCAAGACCTTAGTACCCAAAGGAGAATTTTCATCAACATAGCCCACCACCGAACTTGCTGATATAACTGGTGGATTTGCATCTACGGGCTTAACATTAATCATTAGTTTGGCTGTGGTAAATCTCTTGGCCGTAGATACTTCTTCGGCTTTTACTATTATATCGTACTTTTTGGCCGTTGAGGTGTCCACAGCTTTTATTTGCTTCAAAACACCCGTCTGTTCATCGATTTCGAAATAGTCGGCGTAATTTCCCGGCATACCGCTGGCGAAGGAATAACTTATGGGCGAACTTATTGTGTCCAAATCCACTGCTTGTATTCTCTCGGGTGTTACCGTGAGTACACCTTGCAAAGATCCGGCTGGCACAGAAGCTGTATATTCGGGATTAATGCAAGCTCCATCCAGTAGTACACATCCACGATATATAAAAGATGGATCCAAATCATCTGAATCGGCTATATTGACCGTGAGAGTTGTGGTAGAGGACAATCGCTCCGAAACGTTGCGTGCACGATCCTGTAATGAAAAAAGTGGTATGAAAAACAATTAGCTTCCAGTTTTAACGTGTCTTAAGGTTAAATAAAGCGAACATTTGTCACATTTGATATCTTGCATTAAGTTTCTCTTTAAGTTTAATAAGTGTTAGCTTAGAAAATAGTACATTATAAAATTTAAATTAAGTTCAAGTTCTAAAAATGCTATTTACGATTTATGAGGAATTTAAAGTTGAAACATTTCTGAATATTTAAGTGAAATTCATCAGGGTAAAAATATATGAGAGTAGCATTGACACCGTTCGAATGACTTTTCTTGATATTCGTACATTTTCTAAAGGTACTTTTAAAACATTATGCTTCTAAAAGGTACTATCTGCAATGGGCGATTTCCCCTAAATGGTGCTTTCTTAAAATGCTATAGTATTCAAAACGTGCTTTCTTCAATAGCCTCTTTATTTGAAGGGGAAAACGTCCCCTTGCCTACTTTTTTCAAAAAGGTACTTTCATCCAAATGTACTTTCTTCCAAGTCTACATATTTTAAAAGATACGTTCTTCAAAAAGTGCTTTCTCCAAAAGGTGCTTTCTTCATAAAGTGCTTTCAAAACAAGGTACTTTTCTCAAAAAGATACATTTTTCAACAGGTACAGTTTCTTTCAGTTGGATTTTTTTTTAAAATGTGCTTATGTTAAATATACTTTCTTGAAAAAATATTTTTTTCAAAATGTTATTTAAAAAAAAAATACTTTCTTAAAAAGGTACTTTTTTCAAATAATACTTTTTTCAAAAATGACCTTAAAAAAGTGCTTTTTTCAAGAGGTACATTCAAAAAGAATTTTCCTTAAAATGTACTTTCAAGAAGTACTTTCTTTGAAAAATAATTTTAACTGTAATTTCTGATTGAACAAATAAGATTCTACTTAACTCTCGATTTCGATCGAAAAAAATAGTGTTAAAATAACGATTATTTCGTAACTATTTAAAAAAAAGTTTTGAAATATTGTAGGCGTATTTTTTTTTAAATAGTTTTCCCAAATGTACTCTTTTGAAAAGTACGTTTTTAAGAAACAAATATTGGGTGTCATTCTGCATTCATTCTTTCCAAAGAATCAATAAGTGGCATATCAAGAAGTCATGCAGATAACTAGCGACCAGAACGATTTAGAACTTATTTTATTTTTTACAAAACTTTCTCATTCGGTTATGGTTATTGCAAAAAGTAACGATTATATTTTTTTAAAGAAATATTAAGGATTGTTTTATAATGAAAAAATATTCTTATTTGTTTAAATCTACATGAAAATACTGTTTTCCGTTTACATTAACATAAGAAAACAAAAGTTGTGAATTTTTGCCGTTTTTATAAATATTCTCAGAGGAAAATACAATTATTGAATTTATATTATTCTTCTAATTGAGCTTGAGGTCACTTTTTTATTAAAAATATCCAAATTTTTATAAAATAGTAAAAAATGATTAGTTTTTAAAAATTCGAAACATTACTTGCATTTGGGTGAATAGGGATAAAAAAAGAGAACTTCTGGCAACGGCAGCACTATATATCCGTATCCGAATTTCTAAATTTTTATGACTTCTTTAGAAGGTTTATTTTTACTGAAATATTGAGATGTTTGTAATAGGCGATGTTTCAAAACATTCCTTTTAGGATGGTGTTATTTTAAAAAGCATAATTTTTCCAAGGGAATGAGTTTAGAGTTTTTTTAAAGACAGTTTTGAGGGTTCAAAAGGAACTTAATTAAAAAAATGGTAAAACTATTATATCTTAATTCGCTTTTTGTTTCCGAGAAAATTTTTTTTTAACTAATCAAAGTGGTCAATTTACATTTATGTATGTGTTTCAATTAAACATTTAATACGCCAACGATTTTAACAAAGTTTGAAAACTGATTTGCTGTGATATTTCCTCAAAACAAAATCCATATTTATTATACAATTTAAAAAAGAAATGCATCTCAACAGCCTGACGACCAAATTTCCAATTACGTAACAATTACTTTCGTTAAAAAAAATAAATAAATTTAAAGAAAATTTAAGTTTCATTTCCATATCCATAAAAATCAATTGATACAAAAACGTATTGGCATTTGTTTCTGTACGTAATCTGGTGAGTGTGTTTTCGACATGCAAGTGTTACATACAAACATTGTTTTTTACTCTGTTTCTGGGTCGGTTACAGTCTGTCTGTCTGTCTTTCCTTCTTCAATTTCACAGTTGTTTTACTCTCTTGCTTTATTTTTGTTTTCAATTTAGTGTGAATAATTACAATTGACATCGAAATTGCAATAACGTGTTTTTAAAAACATACTTTCGATTTCCTAATACAGACCAAAAGAAGTTAAAACCAAAGCGAAAAAAATATATTGAAGCAAAAAGTATATTAAACTAAATCAAGATCTGGACAGTCAAACTCCTGGAACCAATAAACACTTTTCCTAGTTATTCTATATTGTGCAAATACCTTAACATCTGTGAAGTACTTGACATGTCAAAGTTGCAACTAAAAAATTTTTGGATTCGAAAATTGCAAATATATCGTCCCGATATATCACAAAATCCAAAAAATGAGATGACCGTTTCTCCTAAAAAAACTCAAGACTTGGCGAGTCAAACCTGATGCATCTGATCCGGAAGTAGCGCAAATTCGGATCATCTAATGATATTTTTTATATAAAATTGTTGAAGCTTTATACTCAATTTCGCAATTTAGAGATACGCGAACCCCATGGAACCACATCCCAAATATAAGTCACATGTATTTAATATAATTGCATATACGATGACACATGTATCCATTATATATGGAACATATCTGGGGAACACACTCTCAGTTTTTGAAGCCACGGATATACAATTTTTTTTTGGTTTGAAAGAACAATTTTTATTCATGCGTTGCTATCAGTTGTCAATTGTTTTATTTTTTTTCACAAAACTAAATACTTGTAATATAATCTGATTTTATGAATAAATAACCAGGTGAAATAGTTTTATATGAACCATATATCTTAGGATTTGAAAATTGAGGGCACATGATCCAGATATGTTTCATGTATGTATATTTAGTACATGTATCTGTATCTTTATTATTAACACGTTTTTTTAGATCACTTTTGCGGCCGTAATACTGAACCGATTTTGGAACGATTTAATTTTTTTTAATGAGGTTTTTATATAGGTGTGCACAATCTTAATTTTATTTAAATCGGTTTAGTATTTTGGGAGTTATAAGCGTTTAAAGTTGCTTCTAACACATGTTATTGCAGATGCATTTATCAGCATTAAGTTGAAAAATAGACAAAGTGTGCATGTGTGTTTGTCCAATTTGCTCTTGCATAGAAATTAGACAGAGCTAAGTAAGAGAGTTTTCAGTTGTTTATTAAGAATGTTTTTGTATTTTTATCGTAAATATTTATGTAAATGCTTAATATTTAATTACTAGAATGCGGTCGATTCGCCGTCGACCGCTGGATAAACTGGTATTTTCAAATATGCAATTTTGTATGAATGTAAACAAAATGCATTATGAAGCATATATGGAACCATAAATTCTCAATATTGAGATCCAAAAATATATGGTCCATATACATATTTTTTAGCAAGCAGATATCAAGCATCATGATTTTAATTGCTTGTATTTAAACCAGCAGTTATTATATGTTTTCTTTTTAATAAGAGGAGACTGTAATACTCTACACTAACAAAATATTTTAATTTAAACAAGCACTAAAAAAATTTTGGTACAGAAATTTATTTTTTAGATTTTGTAAGAAAAAAAGTCGCATACAATTATTTTTAACTGAACGTTGTAAATTCATTTGTTTGCTAGACCAACAAGTAGCAGCTGCCAACATTTTCTGTTTGAATAAAAATAGGATAAATATACAAAAAACACCTACGCTTCAATTCTCCAAAGAATTTTTAAATTCAAAACAATTTACCACGAAACATAACAGACACTCTCATTGAAAAATTAACACCAAAAGTAAAAATTCCGTTGATATACATAAGGTGACTTTTCCAGTGTTTAGTTTAAACTTTTTTTTCATTCAATGCATTCTCGGGCATAAAAACGAGATATTTGTAAACGAGATATGCTTGCCAAACATTCCTTTAATGATATTATATTTATATGTATTTAAGACATATTGTAAAATAAATAAGGGGTCTGACTAAATTCTAAATTCATACAAAATATTGTTGTAAAATCGAACAAAGAAAGCTGATGAGATGGTGTAGCGACCTCGAAATCAGTACTGATCCGTTCTGCTAGTCTGAAGAATAATAAATTGTTCCAAATAGTACTCTCTTAATAAAAAATAATGAGTTTTTCCAAAAATTTCTAAAAATTAAAACAAAGAAATGTGTAAACTCGGATTTGAACTCGAGCCAAACAATTCCTTTGAGTATAAACCTAATATAAGTTCGACAATTACTTGCAAACATTAATTGTTGTTGTGATTTTAATATACATATCGTTAACTTTAATGCAATAATAAAAAACTTACAAACAAATGTTAGTTGACGTTTTTAGATAATAATTGTTTATAACAAATAATACAGAATAACGAATAAAAACCCGATTTATAATTTTTCGTTAGTTACTTGGTTTCACATTCAGTTAATGATATGAGAATATAAATAGAAATACTAAGTGAAAGAAATCAATTTTATTATAATTTTTATGCAATTAAATAAAATGCTATTGAAAAAAATTTGTCTACGCGTATATTATACGATTTTTATTTTTTACTATTTTCATTAACTTTTCTAAGCACAGGAACTATTTTTTGGTATTAAATAATTTTTGGAAAACATGTTTATTAAAATTTATAAAGAAATTTAAGAAATTCAGACCCGACGAGTTTTTTCTGATAAATTTAAAATTTCCATCGAGATTTCACTATATTCAACCGAGAATGGACGTAGCGTGAAACACCTTCATCGATTTAAATAAGTAATCATTTTTAAAGCCTGTTCTTTCAAAGTAAGTATAAAACCATACATACATAAGCATAAACAGAAGCCATAAAAAGTTTTTAAAATTCTATGTAGTTGAGTTTGACAGCCTTTAGGTAATCATGGTCAATGATTCAATTTCCTAAAAGCTTTGATTCTCCTCTATGACTTGTGTATGCTTTTCGTTTTCTAATCGAATCAGTAGTTTAAAGAAAAGACGCTCTATGTACAGAAAAAGTAAATTTTTCACACGTATTTATAAAATAAAGAGAATAAAAAATTAGTCAAATAAGTTCTGCTTTGATCTAACTATTATATTTGTCAATAATACAATTTTTCAAAAAATCAGTAGGAAAAAATTAATATTTCTAAAAAGCACACATACAATTTTATTTATAAAACATAAAAAATTCGTCATCTAAGAAATTCTAAACATTTATGTTTATTGAACATATGAAAATTAATATTCAAAAATCGTCATGACAGGAAATTTAAATTTTGTTTTCTATGTGGAAACAATACAATTTGCACTGGAGAAGGACACAGCTAACGGGATTGCCCCACATCACGTGCGATTACATATGATCGTGAGTATTTTCTGCCACCAGACAAGCCATCGTCGCTCGTGAGTACTAAAAGTGTTATTTTTAGTATTTCCCATTGCAGCGATTTAATAGTTTCATCGTAACGTGATAAAAGATAAAATGTTTCTAATAGCTAAACTCTGTTTTAAACCCTAATATTTTTTTGCAAAGCTTAGAATCTATAACGTATGTTAAATATTTGTCGCTACACTTCACTACGTAGCAAAAAAAAAGAGTTTCCAGTGAAGTCGTTAAGATCCTAAACTTGCGATCCGGAAGTTGTGTGAATTCAGATCATTGCTGATGCTTTTTACTTGGGCTTGTCACAGCTTGAAGTTCTCTGCATTGGATCCAAAGTCATGTTAAAGATGTTCGTTTTTTTTAATTGTAAGTTATTTTAAATCAGGGTAAAGAAACTCAGTTATTCTTCGCAGAAGAAGAAGAAGTTAGCTTGTTTCAGGTAAAAACTCACGCCAATCCAAAAATTTATAGACTCTTTAAAGTACATTTAAAATAATGAAACCGACATACGCGGTTATTCATAAAAACCAAATAATTTTCAAAAATTTCCATTTAAAAATTAATCATAAATTGCTGAAGTAATAATAAATTCTATATTCTAAAATATGCAGAGTTAAAAAGTTAAAAAACATAATTTGAGATTTCTCTAAAATAATTCGTTAATTTTGAAAATATCCATACATAAATTGCATCACATGTCAAGATTTATGGAAGCCCCTGCATCCAGGTGGTCACATGGATATTTAACACAACTTGATATTATTACCCAATTTGTTGAACCCTACAGCTTTGCGCTCGCGTCAGCACAGAGCAAACGTTATTTTGCAGCTCATCTACTTGAACGATTCGGAGTGATTATTTTTGGCTAATAAATTTTTAAGCACAAACGGTAGGTACATTATAATTTAACCAAACCCAATTCCCATGGTTCAAACATGACATATAGTTACCTCTTTTTCTGCAACATGTATTTTAATTGCCAAACATTAGTCTTAATATAATTCTAGCTAATTGCATACTTTTGCTGCACATGCAAATCAAATGAAATACATTTGAACAATATAAATTACCAACAATTTAAATTCTTTAAAATTTTTTGTGGCATTCTTTTTGTTTCGTTTATATTTTTAGTTTTATAGACAACATGATGCCAATGGAAAATCATTAAATAAATTAACAAGTTGTAGTGTTAACAAATGTAAATAAATGACCAGGGTAACTGGAAACTCAATACAAAACAGTTGTAACGACTTAATTGGCAAATGATTGAAATTTAAGAAAATTTGCAAAAAGAGAAATAAATTTTAAGTATTAGATGTGGGTTGGTGAAGAATTTCAAACATGTTAGGATAAATGAGCACATATTTACATATCGCTATTTTATTGCAACATAGTGATATCTTACAAAATAAAAGTTTCCAAACTACTGAAGAAAATCTGTTCCATCATACTTTATTTATGTGTAAAAATATTTGAAAGATATATACCAATATGAGCCAAAGTTAAGACCACTAATAAGCTAATACCAGCAACATATCTGCAAACATTTTGAAAACTTTGGTGGCATTTTCCCATTTATTTTTTTTAGTTAAGACTACTTTGTAATAAAGTAATGTGAACTGCCGTAAAGCCTTCTTATGCTGAGAAACTTAATTTCGTTTTATCCGCTCGTCAAAAACTTAAAAAAAAATTAGATTTGAAATCTATATTGTTCAGACCATCAATTAATAAATTCCTTCTCATGTTTGAACATTTAGTGTTTGTATTCCCATAATTAATCATCAGTGCACGTTCAGTTTTAAGTAGTAATTTGCATATTCTTTTTAAGTTCTATATAATTTTTATGTTAGCAAAACAGAAAATACCAACATTATCACATTCGTCTAAAAGGAAACGCCTTAAACTGTTTTCTGTTTTGTGTGTGTGTGTGCGTTTGACCAAAAGAATAATTTTCAAATGAAAGAAATAAAAAAACACACACACACACAATTTTAAGAGACTTCAAATCAAATAAACGATTTTTATGTTTTTCATAAACACCATGAGAAATAATAATTCATTAATAATCATAAATATAATATAATAATTAACAAACAACGGTAGAAAACGAAAAATTCTTTTATTGTTTATTTATTATTAAAAGTACATAAATATGTTTGTAAAACTTTTTTTATAGGTATTAAAAAAATAAATAAACGTTAAGCAAGTGTGTTTAAGATCTGAGAGATTTTATCGTTTTTATTGTGACAAATTATTGTGGGCTGTGTCTGGTCCATTTATGGTCAGCCAAACATTTAAATGGTGGTCGTAACTTTATACGGGGGCTAAGTTGGGGTTTTCAACGTTTAATTAGTGTTTTTTTAAATGCACTAATTTTTTTGGTTATTGTATTTATTGAAATATATAAGATTGCATATTGAACATTCTTTCCTCATACAAGCATAACAAATTTGCACTTAAATCCAATTTAAACTATAAAAAAGGAAATTTTATAAAATGGTGTCAAAAGAGAAAATAATCATTTATTATGGCCTCAAGAATATTGAAAAGCAAAAAACCAAAAAAAATATATTAAAAACTTATTGGTTAAAGCTCTGCCTACTTGAAAACTTGTAGCAATTTTTTAACAGAGTTTTATGTTTCTTTTCAGATATTTGATATAATTTTCGTACAACTTTTTTTTATTTTGCAAGTATTGATCTGGTTACAGGTTATTTATTTTGTTTTGTCAGTAATATGAAAGTAATAGCTGAAACTTATATTTAGGAGGGTTGTATCAGAATTACCCAACATCTGAAGTAATGTTCAATTATAATTAATAATTATCAAGCTCAACACACTCCCTTGATGAGCTATCATTTTATTCGCAAATGTAAATAAAGTAAAAAATAATGTTATTTTTTAGCATGACAGATTAAAAAGCCAAGCTTAACTATATTCTCAGAAATAAATAAAAGAAAATTTCAACAAAAAGTATTATATTTATTGTTTTAATATTAATTAAACACTTGCTTAGGTTTGCACCAGCAAAGTCCTGGATAGTACAAAGAAGAAAAAAACGTCTGAAGATGTCAACAAAAAATTTACGATGTCAACAAAAAATGTAAAAAAGGGTTGTATGTACATAGAAAGAATAGCCCCAATTAGGTTATTGGAAATAACTAAAAATATTCAAAATAACTTGGCCAAAAAATAAACAAATCATAGTACTAATTATATTTACACTTAAAATAGTAGAATTTATTTTGAAATAAATATTAATAGGATTAATTTAAAAATGATCGAGAATATTTTCAAGTTTTCAATTAAACTAATAATAGTATTGATTAACAAAACAGAAAAACATTTATTTTTAATACAAACGAGTGCAAAAGACTTAGAGGACATTAATCCTCCCATAAAAAGGAAATACTTATCGTTGGGTGCGCTCACCAGAAAAATTTGCTGCTAAGCTGCTGAGTTGTAGCGACTTTGATTTTACTACTTTTGCAGAGTGCTGTACTGACTTTTTTCTTTAAATTATAGAAAAATCTTATATATAATTTAACAAAAATAAAACAAGCAAAATCTCTCAAAAAGAACAACTCATACACATGAGAAATTAGAAGCACTTAAAAATTAAAAAGAATAATAATCAACATCGGTTCAAAAGTCTATATGGGCTGATGTATTATAATTTAATAAAATGTATCGTATATTTTCGTACACGATGACCAACCGCTCATTAATCAATGTGGTCAAGTGAGTGATGAGTAAAAGTTGTGTAGCAAAGTGTGTTTGCTGAAAGCGCCGATTTGTTTAAAGAGCATTAAATCTAGAATACTTAAACTTTGCATAAGTTGCCTTCCTATTGAAATAATTTAACTGTATTTCGTAGGCGTGATTAGTACAAGGGGCGTGAAAGCTCTTATATGATAAAAATATTTTTATCACTATTAAGAAACGATCCTGAGCTACATTCATACTATGCAATATCAAACAACACTTTCTATGAAATCTGCTCAAGATTAATAGACAATTGGATAGTGTTCATAATCAAGAGACATTCATCTATATCTTCAAAAACTTAATAATAATGTTTTGTTATTTCGTAAATAAAAATATTACGTTTAAGGTTGTAATCAATATCGAAAATTTTCTTAATGAGATTTTTCAAACGGACAAAGCAAAAAGATTTTTCTTTCAATAATTTTTGTTTCTTGTTTTAATAATTGCTTGTTAATTTTAGCACCAGCCTCGCATACTTCGTTTGAATTTTATTTAAGTTTATTTTAAATTTTCTTTATTCTTTCCCATTTGTATTGTAAGTCAGAGTTTACGCGTCATTAGTTTTATTGTTCAACACTTTATAACTGCAAGGGTTTAAATGTTGCAAGTTTTGCTGTTGCAATAAAAAATACAAAAAATAAAGTAAAATCCATAAACTAATGTTTCTGTCTGTGGTTTTTTCTTGAAGAAAAAATTGGGTGAATATTAGGGTGGGTCAATTTGTTCGGGTGAGAAAAAACGTGACAAGCGTATAGCAAAATCGAAATCTACACAAAATTCTAAGAAAATTACCCAAAGAAAGTATGGATCTAAAATGAAAACCTAGCTCCCGCCGAGAGACATGAAAATTTCAGTTTAAGGCATTTTAAAAAAATGCATAGATTTGATGGAAAACAAAATTTTATCACTAAATCCAAACATAATATACTATTAATTTGGGATTGTTTTAAAGAAAATTTTATGAGGTTAAGAATCTGCTTTCATTTTGTTAATATTTTGATTACTATCCCGTGTTTTATTAAAGGTTTGATTATGAAAAATAAAAAACTAGCAAGTTCTGCTATATCTCTACAAAACACAAATATAGTTGCTCTTTTTGGACCCATTACCCCATTTTGTCTTAAAACTTATTTGATTACAAATAAACTATTATGTTCCCACTAAGTATGGTTCAAGAAATATGGCATATTGGTCTTGCATCGATATTATGTTTAATTTTTTATACAAATTTATCTTCTCTTTTAAAAAGTATAATTTAGTAATGTGCTTTTGAAGTTATCAACGAAGAGTAATTAGAATCCAATATTATTAATAGTTCTAGTCATTGTAGAAATTTACCGTTAATGCATTTTATAAAAACGTGGTGTTAAACATTTGTTTTGATTGATTTATGCACTTGATAGTTAACTTTCAAAAAGTAAGCGTGTGTTAATTTCTCTTTTAAAAAAACTTTTCACCTTAAATTATGGAATCATCAGCAATGTCAATTGACTCTTCCGGATCAAGTTTTCTGACTAATCAGAACGCTAGTATCATTGGCATGCCAAGTGAATTTAGTGAATTAAATTTGCCAAGTTATCGTGATGTTCTAAAGTATTATTTTTTATTAAGTGAGCGCGAAAAAGAAAAATCAAAAAAACAACAATCGTATGCCAGATTTTCTTCGATAATTGCAAACAAAATAATTGAAATTTGGGAAAAAATTAATATTGCACTAATAAATAGAAAAAGCATTTTTAAAAAACTAAATACATTTCTCAAAAAATACCATAAAGAGGTAAAAAACATATCAAGAGGTAATACATTTTCAGTATTTGAGACATCGTTGAATGATGTATTTTATATCGGTAAATGCAGTTGCAAAAAAACAATGCCATGCTCCTGTGGATTAATTCCTGATCCTCTCAAAGCATTCATGATTGACCAACACACCACCAGAAAGAATACAATTCCTGAATGCGTGTTAAATATAGTAGACGAACTGTCCAGCGAACTCCCAGCTAGCTTAGATCCTTCGTATAGGTTCGAATCTTCACAAATGGACGTCGCTTCTGAAATCGAATTTGCAATACCAGCTGCAAGGGAGCCGATAATGCGCGGAAGGGGACCTTACACTAAAAGATACGACACAATTAATTTTTCAATGCTTTCACAAATAAGACCAGCTATACATATTAAGAAAATTTTAAAAAAGTTGTGTTTTTTAGAACTGATAATAATAAAAAAAAATTGTTGTATTATAATAATGAAATTTTATTATGAGATCTAAAAAAAAAAGAAATATTTAATTCTCAAGTGAATTTTCTTCATGTCTCTCGGCGGGAGCTAGGTTTTGATTTTAGACCCCTAGTTTCTTAGGGTAATTTTCTTAGAATTTTACGTAGATTACATTTTTGCTATACGCCTTTTGAAGAAAAAATTTGACCCACCCTAGTGAATATATTGGCAATAATTGAGCAAAAATATTTTGAAATAAATCTGTATCATGATATCATGCCAGTGATGATTGACGTTAGAAAAACTACTTAAGAAGCTAAAAGAAACATTTATGTAATTTTGACTTAAATTGAAATCATAGATATTTCAAGATATATATGTACATAGACGATTATTGGCAGGAAATTATGTCAGAGAAATCCTGCAATTATAGAGATAAAGAATAAAGTTGTTGTTTAATGTTAAGAATAAATAGAATTCCCAAAAGGGAAATCATTTTAATTGATGTTGCAATAGAATTCAAATGGATATTCCGATTCAGTACCTTTTATAATAAAATTTTTTGGAGTCTACAAAAATTTTAAATTTTCTGCCTATTTATCGATATCAGTTCATTCTGACAACTAGAAACCATCCGAAATTACTCTATAGTGGATAAAAGTTGGCCACTTAAGAGATAAATAAAGTTTGGAACTCGTAAATATCTAATATTTTGAAAGATTGTTGCATACTTTTATTGATTAGAATCGAATCTGAAAAGCTTAACACATTTGATAGATTTGTATGCCTGTTACTGCACGTGCACGAAGTTAACCAAAGTTATTCGAAAGCTGTTTCAATACAAAAATTGGATAAAGCAAACTTTTTCGGTAAGTTCCGTTAGCTTCGAGCAGTTACAGAAACACCTCTTCTTTAATGAAAATATTCAAAAGCTTTAAAAAGCTTTCGAATTTGAATAAGACACTTCCATTAATCCATTAAAAAGTTTTCCCGCCCATATTTTTTTGTCTGAAATAATTTAAAAAACCTATATTTTTAAACGCTTTCTGTTGATGGCATTTTTTAACTCTTTGAACGCAATTAGCCATCGTTGTGTTTGACCTAAACTCGAAATAAAGATCCAACTAGAGACAAATGAAATGATATTGTGATGGCCAAAACTTTGAATTGTAATTTTTATTAAATTCGACAATTTTTCGTTAGATAAATTTCGGGTATTGTGGAGCCCCTATTTTTTATTTAGGTTAGGTTAGGTTAACAGGTTGCCAGTGAGGAAATATAAGCGCAGGAGTACCAGCCCACTTGGGTCCAAAGTAATTATGGTCCCTTTGGGTTCCCTTGTGTTTTGATTTGATGCTCTTCAAAAATCATAATCTTTTAATATTGAAAAAATGTATATATGGAAAATCTGAGACATCCCAAAAATATCCATATTCAAAAAGGATAATGTGGATGGACCCTTCAAAGGTGAGTAATGTGGAATGATATGCCATACTACCAGAATCAAAATATTAATAAGAAAACAAGTTGATTTTAGAGAATATGGTATTTTTTATTGCAATTAATTCTAAATGTACGATTTTAAGCCTTGGTTTTACTGATTTACTGATTCCACAAATTCTCATTATATAATTAATCTTTTTATGTTATGATTCAATATTTTCTCTTAAACAAATATAATAAGGTTTAGAAAACTTATTAAAAGTTAAAATGCCGACCAATTAGAAGTGTTATTTAGTTTACTATTTCCACACACAAATAAAAAAAAAAACTTTTATAAAAACTTATGATTTGGAACAAAGTAATCCTTTGAATATGCATATAAAACAAGTAAAAATCTCGCATTTTCACTCTTGCTCAAGCTGGAAACTAACAGTTTTCCGTATTCATAGCAAATCGCATAATCTTAATATTTCTTAGTAAGCTATGTTAACATACAGCGAGAGCTTCTCATATTCCACAATATCCGAAATTAGTCTAACATTTCGAACATACATCAGAAATTAAAATTTATGCATTTTTGTAATATTTTCATATTACATTCATTGTCATAATAAAAATTTGTTCTCTTAAAATAAATAAATTTTTCTTGATATCATTAAAACGATGATGTATGCATGTATGTAAATTTGTCTTTTGCCATTTTTCTTAAATTAATTATCCTGCTATCCAATAATTTTTTAGCAACAAGCTCGTTCAAAAAATCTATTAATAATAACTCTTTTATCAAATCTTTGAAAAAGTATACGCTTTCACAAAATCCACGTACAATAAAAGATACAATGCAAACATTGAAAACCTAGTTAAGAATTTAAAACCAATAACATGCAACATAACATGCAGTGTGTACTCCAACTTTTGCTTATGATGACTACAAATAGCACAGGTCATGGCCTGATAGAGCCTCCTCCTGGGTATTATGAAATGTTAAACAATTTTGCTCGACTATTTAGCCTCTACAGAAAAGTAAAACTAAAACTAAAACTAAGAAAAAAACGGAAATAAAATCCGATTCACGTGCTACCAGCCAAAAAAACAACAACAAAAAATGTATAAGGAAATTTACAACAACAAGGAAGACGACAACTTCAAATGATGATAAGAAAAGAAAGAACAAATAAAAAATTAAACACATTAATAGTTTGCAACAGGTACTCTCACTCGTACTACTTCCAATTTTTTATTTGGATTATTTTTCAATGTGTTTCTTTTTGTTTTTTTTTCTACATGCAACAATTTTCTATAAACATGAGCAGCAAAAACTAAATATTCATGTTGTGCTGTGAATAATGTAAAACGGATATAAAGTCAAGTTATGGTTTAGGCCAACATACTGCTACCAACTAACCAACACCAATGAGAAACCTTGAATTAAAAATATGTTTTTGTACAAGATATGATAAAAGACCTCTACTAACTAATGTGCCAATATAAGGAGTTATTTGTAGCTGCTTTTTGTTTATTTAAAAAGGAAGGAGCCAATGCTGCTGCATAGCAAGAAAATTGAACAGTATGGTACATTTGCAAATAGATCACTTATATGCTATAAAATATAAACACATACCTGGTCTTGCAACAAAGTTTAAAGTTTAATTCCTGGGATTAGTAAAAAAAATTAAGAATATAAAAAGAAACCAGAGACTTTGCATGTTCCACAACATTTATAAAATCAATTATCAGTTTCGTCTTTTTTGTTGTGCTCGTGGTAGGATCTGTGTTTTTTTTTTCTTAGAAAGTAGACACATTTTAAGGTGCTTCAAGTAGATCCAAAGGTAAGAAACAAAACTAAATAAATGAGAATTTTGTATATAAATACATATTAGGTTTTTGATAACTGAAAGCTATCGTAATAATATTTTTTCATTTAGGGTTACCGATTAAGGGGTTTAACCAGAGAAGGATTTGAGTTGGTCTAAAGTCGTTATAATGCTTCTAGGGAAGGGAACCCTAATCAGTTATGCAGAAGAGCTGAGAAGACCGAACCATTGACTGTGTTATCATGCATAATTATGTTAAGGAAATAAATAGCAATGAATAAAGTTTATTTAGCAATTTAAGCAACCGAAAAGCTTTCTTAATAGAGTTATGTTTTTCACAATTTCTAAAGTTATTGATATTTTCTACAAAAAGCTATAAAAATTTTCACAATGTTTTCATAGTGAAAATTTAGTTTGTTGTTAAATTGTATACAGATTAGTAAAGTGATCGGTTCCTGTCTGTGGAAAATTAAAATTGTCGGTAATTTTTTTACGTAAAATTGGTGTAATCGTTAGTTTTTGTTGAGGATGGTGATATTTCTGTAAAAAAAAATATCGATTCTTTTATTTATGTTAGCCATATACTATAAATATGATGGAAAACAGTTAACGAAAACAGTTGATCAACAGATTAAAATTATTAATATCTCCTTTAAAAAAAAAGGTTTGAGAATTTTTTCCTTAAAAAATAGCAAAATGTTTTAAAGAAAAATTGTGTATAGGACTTGCCACCTCGGCCTACAAATACCGACTTAAAAATGTCAAGAAGGGTTAAATACACAAGCACTACAAAAACTAAATGTCTGCTTTGAGTATTGAACTCTTGATTTCGAATTCGTAGTTGTGTTTGATGTCAAGTGTTTTACTCATTTGTATATCCCACAACTATTTTATTATAAGCTAAAAATATTGAAAGTAATTGTTTGGCTCAAGTTCAAATATTAGTTTATCATTTCTTTTTTAATTTTTAGAAATTTTAGTACTATTTGGAACAATTCATTATTTTTCAGAACGCATCACGAAGCACGTTCTACTACTGTGCTACCCATAGAATAATTTATAGCAACTGTAAAGTATTGTAGACGGCATGGAGTTTGTTTACGAAAGTATGTTCTTCGTAATAGAAGTCATTACCAAGTCTTTGCTGGGTCACTCTGCAAAAACATGATGACCTCTATAACATTTAATTTTTTCCCCACAAGTGACAGGACATGATACTACTACACCAGGAATAACCATCATGACGTAGGAGCATTCCTATATCCTTGTCGAAGACACCGAAGGCCTCGCCATCAGCTTCTGGTCGTGGCTGCGGTACTTTGAATCATTGACTTGTTTACAATTTTAAATTGATCGTTATGGTTTAAATTAGTGATTAGTTGTTTTTGACTATTGAATTTATTTTCTTTCTAAAGCAGATTTTAATTGTTCCATAAAACAGTGATGCAAATTCGTTGTCTGCGTTTCTTTTTTGAATTTTCGATTTATTTATTTATTTTTTATTTTAAAATTCAGTTATTTTATTAATAAATACTCGTAGCTAAAAAAATGGAGACAAATGTTGATACATCAGCAACAGCAACAGCAACTTTTACATAAAAATGCATCCGTTGTTGTTACAATTTTTTTCTTATTGAACTGATATTCACAACAATGTTTTTTTTTTGTTTATTGTTGGCTCTCTACAAAATAAATCTTTAATACACATTTAAACGTTACATATTGGTTGTAGTTGTTATTTGTGTTGTTAGTTATGCTTGCAAGTCGGGGGAAAATCACAACATGTTGCTACTTTTTTGCCTTCAGCTTTAGATGTTTATTTCTAAGAAATTATATAGTTTTGTTGTAATTGTTGTTGTGGCTGCTGCTGCTGTTGCTGTTGTCCAACCAATAAGTTGTAAAATGAATATCACGCTTACTAAATTGAACATGCCACAAGGAGATACAGTAGAAGGATTATTCTTTCCATGCAGAATGATATATGAAAATATAGAAAAATGTAACTGAAATACATTAAAATAATTTCATTATTTTTGTCTTAAGGGCCACACACATTGTTGTGTATTTCTTAACAAATTTTTTCTAGATTCATATTTAGTCTTTATCTACGATTTTATTTTGTTTAATCTTTTTTTTTTCTTGTTACAATACGTGTACAGGATGTTTCAACGAAACGTGTCATTTTCGATAGCCCGCCATTTTATAATTTGTGCGGACTCAACTATTTGACAGATGACAAGTACAAACCACTCCATGCAAGTAAAAATGGAACGATATACGCTTCAATAACGCATTCAAATTATTAAAATTCATTCCATAAATGGTTAGAATTTCATGGTCACCGTTCGCAAAACTAAAGCATTTTTGGGTGGTCGGCGTGAAATACCTTCTCTGCCAGCAATTAGGAAACTGATGGTAAAACTTTAGTTGTTGCGGCAGGTTAGTGATTTGAAAAATCGTGCTCATGCACATTGTTCAAGAAAATGTTGGATCATTTATAGTCAATCTTAGGAGTTGGGCATTCCAAAAACGACATTACACCGTATTTTGCATAAGATTTGATGTGGACGACGTTTATTTTCAATAAGACGGCGCTACGTTCCACACAAGTAACGATACCACCTGACCTGACCGTGTGATTCCTAGAAGAGGCGATCGCGATTCGCCATCGAGATCTTGTGATTTTGTAATGTCCCCATAATCGATTCAAGAATTCGAAGATGGAATTCGTGAAGTTATCGAGGGCATACAGACGTACATTGATGTGCGAGTTGTGATGACGGAAAATTTCATAAAAATAATATGATAATATCCTGCAAGCGTAGGCGTGACGGCCATTTGCCTGATATTGTTTTCCATTATTAATGGAATGCATATCAAAAAATAAAAACCTCTTATTGGAAGACCCTATATTTTCGTTTGTATTTCGGGTTGTTGCAAATTCTTGTTTTTCGTTTGTTCCTTTTTGATCTTGATTGTAATTAATAATACAAAAATTATCTTTCAAACAATTTATAATTTTAATGACTTTTTATGCTTTTTCATTATCCGATTACTATAAATCTTCAAAGTTTTCTGTGCCGTGCAGGAATAGTTTTTTATTTAGATATAAAAGTAGGAAACTAGTAGCAGATTAAAGCTTTTAAATTTGTCTGAACAGCTTAGAGCTGTAATCAAAATCACATTTTCCAAATTGAATTTAAATGATTTTTAAAGAGCACACAAATGAACATAATTCCCAAAACACAGAAAATGGCAGTTCAAAATGTTTATACTATTTTTAAACTTATTGAGCCCGGCACTTCGGTGATAATATAATATTATTATATTATGACGACCTCAACCAAGTTTTTTCTCTGCGTGAAAGAGTATTTAGAAAAGGCTTTAAGAAAATATGAAAAGCTCATTAAAAAATTAAACCTTTAGAAAACAAAAATTTCAAGAACACTCTACAACAGATTTCTTTTTATAAATTTGAAGCAAATGAGTTTTTAATTTACTGTTTATATTTTGGATCTAGTTTTTTTAATTTTGTAAAAGATTTAAAAGTAACTTCGTTCGCTTGGTATGACCTTTTTGGGTTACATAAAAAAAAACTAATACCAGGGCCAGCACATTTTTAAATTATTTAGGAGTTTTAGAAAATAAATAAATAGAAATCATTTAACGTGATGAAAAATTTTAGTACATTCCTCCAAATAAAATTTGAAGCACAAAAATGTACTAAAATAAACTTTAACTAATGTACACGTATTTACTAACCCAGCAAACATAAAGGCAAGGCGAAAATATTTAAAAGTTAATGCTTTTATAGATTAATAATAAATAGAATTTCATACACACTGCAAACCTAGACAGAACTTCAAGTTTTAAACTAGAGTTGAATTGAAAAAATTAAAAGGAACTAAGCTGAATATAAAAAAAAATAAAAAAAAATTTAACTTTCAAAGTTTGAGAAAAGAAAATATTGGAGTTTAGTTTAGCTATGCCATTAAAGAGATTAAACGAAGTAATTTCATTAAATAAGTTTTAATGAATAATTTATTCAACAGTTAAATAGTAAACACCAAAGAAAAGAAAAGAACAAAGTTTAAGAATGACTTGGCGTTCAATATCAACTTATCGATAAGAAAACCTGAAAGATCAGGATTATAACAATAGTATTCCACAATTCTACTTGAGAAACTGCTTGAATACAAATCTTTTTAAAATCGTTGTCAAACACTTATGTTTGCTGGGTTTTCAAAAGCAACTACAACATTGTACTCTGCAAAAGTAGACAATTATCTTCAAACACGACAATTTATAAGTTAAAAGAAAAAAAATCTGCAAAGCACTAAAAACACATAATCAATTAAATCTTAAATTTTTAAGTCTTCTAAGAAATTTTCCTAACTGCATTTATAATTGCAGCCACACACAGAAATGAATACATATTTAAAAGAAATCATATTGTTAAAAATATTTTTTTGCATAATTAAAATACATTTATTTCCATTTTATTTAATTTTTTTGCCACAATTTGGTCAGATAATGGCAAGACAAACCGACCAAATATTTGCAATAATTTCCCATTTTCAGTATTAGTGTATGTGTGTGTTTGTGTGTATTTATTTTTATATTTAATCTTCTTTAATATGATCATAACCAAATGGGGGGCCGCTTAAGATCTCAAAAAAACCAAGAATATCAAATAGCACAAAAAGTTATTTTACTTTAACAAATGTTAAGCTAGATGTAAAAAAATTTCTGATGTCCACCTCGTTGCTTGTCAATATATAAAAGAAAAGAAATTTTTAGTTTTTTTTAGAGATGCTTTTGTTATGGCATGGTAACAACAGAGAACACATCTACCAAAGGTAGACAACAACATTAACAAAATTGAAGGTACGGTGTTGAAAAACATGATTGTAAAAAACATTTCTTGTTGTGGTATTAAATTTATACCGTTTCCAGTGTAATTTTTTAAGAATTCTGAAATAATGATTTTAAGAAAACATATTTATCGAGAAGTTACACTTATCGATAGGCTTTGGAATAAAATAGTCTTTAGAAAATGAAAGTTATCAAAATTGAAGCTAGGCGCACCAATTTTAGGCTATCGACTCACGTCGAATTTTCTTTACATCAACGAGTCCATCTCGCCACTAGCCATTGCTTTACTTTCCCATCAATGGGCACCCAGTAAACCTATCCTAGCATTTGCTTAAGGGTGTTTTGGATGCAATGCACAATATATTATTGCCTGTGGCTCTCCGTTTAATTTAATATTGGCCAGCGCTGTACGAGTATATTAACATATAACAGAAAGTAAAATCTATTGATAATTTTTTTTATATACAATTCAAATTGTTGAATAAATTTCTACAGAAAATTTAAGTTGTTGTTAAATTGTCAGCAGAAATTTAAATCTATTATATAGGAAATAAAAGATTTTTGTGTTTATGGATTTTTTTAAAGGAAATAAATAATTGAAATTGTTTTTTTAATTACGTTTACCATAATTTTAATTAACGAAAATTCTGTCAAAAAAAATTCCGACTACTCATAAACTTTCCGTAATTAATAGCACGTCTATTGATACATTTCCCAGAGAATATATAGTATGAAGTTATCCATTCATATTTTACAAAGAATCAAAGTAACCTATACAACTTCGCAAGTTCCTGTAAAAGAGAGATGTCAAATACCGGCCGAGGCTAATTTGTGAAAGTCAATGTAATATTCTTAGTCTAGTCCTTAATTGGAATCTAATCTATAAGAAATTAGTATTCATTAATACATTTTTTTTTATTAAAGAATTGATTTAAACGAGATATATAAATTGTAAATGGTGTAGCCTTGTTTCCATTGTGGCACATACTAAATCCAAAGTTGGCACATACTTAATCGTGCAATTACCAATACTTTTATCTATTGTTTTTTCTGTTGCAGTTGTCTGCTATCAAACTTCTAATGCTACCTACACAATAATAAAATGAAAAAGAGACCAGCCAGCCAAAAGCTGCTAGAAAATATTGTGAGGAATGTTATTTGGTTGTAAGGCACCAGTTTGTATAACAAACTCGGGTTTTTGGCGTCTTTAGTGCTTTCTTAACACAACCTAAAGTCAAGAAAACAACATGTGCTCCAGTTTTTATGCTATTTGAGGATTTGCGTTTGTTGCAGTTCCCAAAAGACCGCTTTGTACCTTGCAACCCAACTCACTGAGGTACAAGAATGAGTGTAAGCTATGTTTCAGTCATGTTTAGTTTTTGTTTATTACAAGCGGTAACTGGACTGCTTTTAAAAGATATTTATATTTTTTGTTTATTTTATTTTTGCACAGCAGTCGTGGCGTTTGTATTTTTGTTGCGTTGCATTTGTTGAATTTAATTACTGAAACGAAATGGAGAAAAACGTAAGTCCAAATCTTACATGGTCCCGTCTTTTTCCATAAAAAAAATAAATACATACTGACAAAAACCCATTTAGAATAAAACAACAATGTGTGTGGGTTCACAAGACTTTTTATTGTTGTTTGTCTACTTTAAAGTTGCATAAATTGTAGATTAAAATGTGATCAATGCTGGATGTCGGTTGGTTGGTTGGTTGGTTTTCTTAAGTTTTGTTTTTTATTTTATTTGATACATAGTTGGCATTTTTCATTTAGGTCCCTTGTTTCTGTTTCGTTTAGATACACAAATATTTTTCTATTTTTTTTGAACACAACAACAGGTGGGTCCTTATTTGTAAAAATTATGACCGGTTAAATAAATATTGTTTGTTAGGTGTTTAAATTGAAGTTTAAAGTAAAAAATGAAAAAGCACACGAACAGCCAATAATCGAAGGTTATAAGAGTTGAAAGGCCTTGCAATTATTTGTTTGGAAATGTGAGCAGTGTTGGGCTTGCAGCATAAGTGCTTTGATAGTTTGACCACTAAATAGAAACGAATTCAGTTCACAAGAAATAATTTAACTTTCAATTTAAGAGGGAATAACAAAATAAATAAGAAAAAAATAAAAAACTAAAACAATTATGTACGTTGAGAATAAAGCAACGAAATCTTGTTAAAAATCTGAATGAAAAACATTAACGTTTAAGCACATGTTTATGTATACATACAGGCATAGAAATATGTACGTATGTGTGTATGCTAATATTTAAAGAGATCAATGTCATTTACTAAATAATTCACTCCACTTGAGCATTATATAAATTGATCGAGTTGAAAAAATACTGGTATAGAACTCATTTAAAATTTTACTTAAATATAATTTTTAAAAATTTTGTTCTTACGAGTATTTTCAGCAGGTACTTCAAGTGGCCGAAAAGGTTTCTGATTGAAATAAATGTTAAACAAAAATTTTTTCAGCACAAAATTATTTCATACAATTATTAAGAAACTTAACTTACACTAAAGTTTTTGAATAACATTTAAATTATCGATATCTTTTTTGTAGACATTTATCGCAGTTGATGGTTAAAAAGGAAAGATTAAGTTATTGAGAACTTCTCCAATTTAAAAATAAGAACTAGAAGGTAAAGTTGTGAATAGATTTTCATTAGAATATTTTAATATTAATGTTATTGTTATTAAATTATCTAAATTTGTTTAAACCTTAACTAGCCTGAGTGCTTTTGTCACAGAACGGAATAGTAGTGTCCAGTGGACGCATTCAATACATAAAACGCATTTAGAGGGAAATAGATAAATCAAGATAGTGTTGATTAAAAAAATATTTTATTAGTATTATTTACTTAAGTATTCCGTTTATTTAACTTTACTTGCTTCTTTTTTTGTGCAGATAATACAAATATGAAACGTTTTCAGTGAGTGTTCCGAGCAGTCATTTAGATTGCATCTTCAACAACACTGTTTTGAAGTTTCGGATATTTTCGAAGAACAATTGGCGAACTTGATGCAGCTTCAAAATATGAACTGCACATCGAGCTCAGTAATTGTGTCCGATATGTGTATAACAAAGGAAAATATTATAGAATCGTAGCATTCAAAATTGATTTTAAGATGCAGTCAGACTTCGTACTTAAATATTCGCAGTTTAATATTTCTCCATAAAGTTATCTATTTGCGAGAACCTGGTTATATTTTCGGAAAGCTATGCTTCTTCAGATTTAGTCGCATTTTTAATCTGACTGTATCTAATTATAACTATTTATTGTCTCCAGATTGCTCTTTATTAGTTCTGTGGAATTATGGAATTATCAAACCGATCCCAGTGGCAACTAAGAAACTTTTTTACAACTAATTTTGTGTGAATTACTTTGGATATTTTAATGTATTTATTTGTTTAGTTTAACATTAAAGTCTCTTAAAATTAGTATTATTGTTTATTTATATTTGTTTCAGGTGCTCTAAGAGACTTTGAGTCTTATCTGTACCAATAATGGGTTTAAATAAATAAATAACTAAATTATGTCAACGGTTCTTTCTTTTAACAGATTTTCCGATTATTGAGCTGCTCATTCTAAAGTAGCAGGATCAAATAATCTGACCACATCTTAGATAGTTACTAACTGATAATTCAACAGCCTATTCGTGAGTATCCGAAGCGTTACCGATTCGATTGCTGTTTTAAGCAAAAACATATTTCCTTGCATATTCTTTGTCGTTGGTTCCAAGGGAAACATACACATGTACGTATGTAACGTTTTTCATACAATTGCAATTACCTTGTCTTGGTCATAGGAAATACATTTTCGGAAATTTACCTTTTTTACTCCACTGCCTGACTCAGACCGTAAATAGGTTAATGGGAATAATACTAATAAAACTTGAGGAACTGTTGATTGCAATGGAAACTTAGCAGCCTCCTCCGGTTATAACACATACCAAATCAATGACTACAGAGGAAAAAGCAACGGTTTGCGAGTGGTTCTCAACTAGCAATTTTCGGCGAAACTATTTTCGGTGAAGAAGTAATAATATCCGAATACCTCTGTGCCGCTTATGGCTACCTATCAATCATTCGGATGATGATTGCAATGAAATCTGAATATGTATTTTGATAGAGTGGCACGATGACACAGCACACACGCCTTCCTAAAGCTGGTCCAATTTGATTTATTCACTGTTCTTAAATATGATCACATCAATTGAAATAGTTCTTATTCCTTAAAGAGGACTGAAAAAACACGCTTGAACATCACTAAAATTATATATTGAATTCTGTACATAATTAAAATGATTGATAAATCTTTTCCCTAAACTACAAAATAAAAGTTATTTTTCGTAGAGAAATAAAAAAAAAATTACAACATTAAATCAAATTTTTCATAAGTTAATCATTCAATTTAATTTTCCGCTATAAAATAATTGATTTATCATAAACACATTTGCTTACAAATCAAAAAAAAAATCCTGTAAACTTTATCTTTTTTCTACCGCAATTTATATTTTACAATATCAGCATAAGTATGATGTGTAATACATGCCGATTCTAAACGCTTATCATACAGAATTTTATACAAAATTAATTTTTCGATTTTTTTTTAATGATTTGTCTAAAATTATGGCACAAGAAACATGCTTTAGTGGCACCATAACCAAATATATATTAGCGAGTATCATTAAAAATAGCCCTATAAAGTATAAAACGCCATATTAAGCCAATACACATGGAAGCTGGGACGGACAAATGGACGGGCGTTGAAATAAATAGACAGACGAACAGACAAAAAAAAAACAACTAGTTGGATGCAAACGAATACTTTATATTAAATTTTTTATTTGTGTTCTTTTTTTGCAAAACCATTTAGTTGAGTAACCATGTTAGTAGCCACTGGTGATCCGGTTTGAAATATTTTTTGGATAATACCGCAATTGGTAACGCTAATCAACAGCTTATGGTTTCAGATACAAAATATTGTGGTTTTCCTTTTTTACTTTTTGTTTTTAGTTTAATATTTGTTGCCTTAATATTGCTTTTTTTAACTTTTAAGACACAAAAAGTGTTCAAATGCAATCATACCTATAAGCTTTAAATATAAATAATATAAATAATATCTCTACTTACAACCACACTAATCAAAATGAGTGGCACTTAAAAGAATTAACTTAAAAATGTAAAAACTTGTGAAAACATATATATTTACTTATAATACCTTATTTAATACTTCTTTAGAAGAAAGAATCAATTCTATGAGTTCTCTGCCTTAACTAAACACACATTTTTTTTCTTTTTTTCAAGTTGTTGTTAATTTGGGTTGTGTGTACTTGTTGCTGTATTGTAGCACAGCACGTTTGATCTAGATTCTAGACAAATTGATCTAAAACAACAATAATAGTTTGAAATAGACAAACATTTTTAAAAACCAAAGGAATAATAAAAACAAAAAAATAAATAATAACAAAATAAAAAATCATACTACCATCAATGGTTGGCGTTTGCTGCTCGCTTGTTCGTTTGCTGGTTGTTTTAGTTTGTTCAACATGCAGAAAAGTTGTTGGCAATTTAAATTGACTGCGTGCGGTTTTGTTGTGTCTAAATATTTAGTTGTTGTTATGCTGGTGTCTCTTAGCTTTGTTGTTTGATTAAAAACTTTAAGAGATTTACATTATTGTTGCATGCATTTTTCTTTGGCTTAAATGAAACTACTACTACTAAAATCGTAGAAAAAAAATGCCAATTGTAGTCTTTGCCATAATGCATTATAATTAGCTACAATTTATATACCAAAAACAACGTAAAAATTTATAGCAAACCATTACGAATTCTTAATTTTATAAATTATGGTCATTGATTTTAATGTTTTACATTTTACTTAAAATCTATCAATGAATGAATGAACAAATGGTTTGAGATTTGCAGAAGTTAAAATCATGTTTTAACACACTTTTAAATTATTTTGTACTTTATATTTTAGTGTGTCTAGCAAATACATATTGTCACGATCACTTGACATAATGTTTGATTTTAGTGTTGTAACAGTTAAAAACTAACACATGATTCACTAAAAATACGTCTTCCAATAAAGTTCATAAGAACTGCAATCGAAAACTTGTATGTGTATAAAAAATTAAGAAAAATAAAAGCGGGTAATAAAGAATTCAATAGCCGACTTTTTTGAAAAACCGGTTTTCGAATGATTCGAAATATATTTTTTAAAACCCGGTTTAGAATACGGTTTTGTGCAAAAAAAACCGGATAACCGGTTTTTATCAAAACTACCCAGCGAAAGCTCGGTAATGACTTTCATTAAGAACGATATACTTTTCAACGTAAACTAAATCATAATGTTTGTCATACATTAGAAAAACGTTTGAAACCATCGCGAAACAAAGTGGATTGATTTTAAATTGGGTGCGTGTTTGTAAAAACAAATTTTTCGGCGAGTAAGTGAAACACTCGATGTGCCAGTGAGTAACATACCTGACATCAAACACAATAATAGCTTAAAATACTTAATACACCAAGAAGCCAACTGAAATCCAAGAACTCGCGACTAATAAAACAATTTAAATTTTTTTATTAATTATTGGGTTATCGGTATTGTAGCAAAATCACAGGTGAAGAAAATAATTAATAAAATGGCTGTACAGCATAGCACATTTAATGCGCCTACTTGACATAAGAGGCGCTGCAACACTAATCTAAAAACTGACACAGTTGTAAAAATTAAGCTTTCTCACTTAAAAAAAATATTATTTTATATAATAAAAGTTATAAAGAAAAATTTAAAGTTCGTTTTTTATAATGAATTCAGGCAAACTGAGTATTAAGTTATTAACAGCATTTAGTTTCTTTGATTTTTTTTGCATTTCATGTCATCTTTAATAGGACTTAAAGCTTCTCTTAAGTTTCTTAAAATGTGTTTTAATTGTGTGCTTTACTTTAAGATACGATTAAAGTACTTTAAGCATGTTGTAGCATTGTACCTAGGTTTGATATTGATCTCTAATTCTTCTTTCATGTAGCTTTCGATACAAGCAATTTTAAGAATATTATTCTCAAATGTATTTACAAATTTTCTTTGTACAATCAAATGCACTTTTGTATAGTCTTAAATTTGTAAAGTCTTAAATATATATTGAAAATTTTCATACTAACTACTTGACAACTTTGAGAAGCGTACACGAGATTCCTTATGACCGATATAATCGCAGCAATCTTATTTATTCATTTAATTTTATTTTTATAAAATATTAGATTTTTCAATTGTAGCTTAAAAACGGTTTGACAGGGTAACTTAATCCAGAGAATTCTTAGTGAAGCTTCAAGAAAACTAACTTGTAGTTTACTTAAAGCTTACTTTCTATTTTTACATATATTTAGATGAATTTGTACGCTCAGAAGATCCTTCCTTAGAGCATTGTTTTGGTTGCCCTGCTCAAAAGTAACTACTTGACATTTTCATAAATTTATATATGTACATACATATTTTTAAAATATATAAAAATTTCTGGAGGCTACCTTTTGTTTTCCTTAAAAAGTGATTTTATAGATGCCGCTGCTATGCAAAAAAAAAACAAAATCCAAACGAGTGACAATTATGGCAATTTAAAAACTGCATGTCACACTTAAGGCCATCATTAAGATACGGAAAGAGAGAAAGAGAGACAGAGAGGTACCCGTACATGAATCTGTAAAATCACGACGAAAATTGAGTGTTTAAGTTAAAGTCAGTCCCATTAAGAAAAAAAGATGACACCAGCCCCAAACTTTAACCCACAAAAATGCAACAACTACAGAAAGCACAAAAAGCTAAGCCAGTTAGTCGGCACCTGAACTTTAAGTTTTCCAATATAAATGTATATATTTTTTTAATACTGCAGTTGTCCTCTACACCAATGCTGGTGACTGACTAACTATCAATAGTGTTTAATGACACCGTAATGAGCAGCAGCAGCAACAACAGCAACAGCAACTGCAGTAAAATATTTCTGTTTAAGATTTAGTGAATGGTAAAATTGTTGTTTTCGTAATGGTGGCAAGTAGTCGTAGTTTTAAGTTTAAGGCTTAAAGCATGACACGATTTTAGACATGAGTTTATAAAAAGATTAAATGAATAATAGTTAATTTTTTTTCAAAGTTTTTGTTTATCTTTTGGTTTCTATTTTTACAATAATTGGCATTATTAAGGTGGCGGACAGAAAACAGAAAAGTGTTTAAACATTCTGTTGGTAACACTGCAAGTCTAACTCGTGTTTGAAATTTAAAAAAAGGTTTAAAATACAAATAGAATTTGTTTGTGTATTTGCACACACATATTTATACAGATGCATGTACATATGTATTTAGTTTATGTATAAAACCGTAATTTATAAACATGATATATTGATTGAAAAGTTTAATTGAATTTAGCGCATTCATTTCATGCTTTTTACAATTTTGGTGGGAAAATATTTGTAGCTTTTTTTGAAAGTTTTTTGTTATTTGTTTGTTTATTTTTCAGCAACATTGTATTTAATTGATTACTTCACAAATGTCAGATAAAGTCATCTGTAAACGGAGCAAAATTCTTTTGGATGAACATACTTTTCTTCTACTTGAGATGCTAACAGCGACATTTCCTTTTTAATCCTTAATTTCCCGTTTGGTTTATTTTGCAAGTCTATCTTTAAATGTATCACTTAATTTTTTTATATATAGAAATGTCTAGCTCTCTTTCTTTTGTTCTCAATGTGTGTTTCCAAATATGTGGATTTTCTTGTCACGTCTATTCTGAGTGTCACGTAAAGTACTATTCAGGTGTCAAACTCGGCTTAAAAGAAGATATTCTACTGTACTTTTTTGGCTTAAATGTCAACTGTATATTTTATTGCTTTTGCGCCAAAGTCAAACAGATGTTGGTTTGATTCTTTTATCAAAGAGTCTTAAGATGAAATGGTGAAGTTATAAGGAAGAGAAATGAAAAGAAATAGGCATAAGAAAATATTTGACAGTTTTTATTCTTATGCAAGAGTTATTGCTTGTAAATAGCAGAATGGATATGTATGTGTGTGTATGCATGAATATAAAAATGCATGTGTAGTAATAAAATAAAAGGCCACTAAATTATTTTTTTTTGTCAACATCGTTTTTTTGCATATTTTAATTAATATGCAAAAAACTTGATTTAAAAAAAATATTTATATACTCGTATATATAAATATGTATGTGTTTTACTAGCAATTGAACTAGTAAAAGAACTCTGTTAGAAACTACAAATTTATTTAGTATTTAGAAATAAGACACATTTTTTATAGCTTTTATTAGTTATTTAAAATAAATTATAGAGAAGCCAAAACTAATTTTTCGCTACAAAAAGGTTTTTTGGAAATCTTATATTTTTTTGGACTTCTAACGACACCTCGAAAAACATTTTTTATTGTCATATAATCAGCTTTTTATTGGCTAAATTGCTATAGAAAAGCTGTAATAAAAAAATAAAGAAAGCTTAGCTTAAAAAGATGACTTATGGGCCGGAAAGGGGTCGGAAGATCCGCTCATAGTTAGAGAAGACAGCTAGCAAATGAAATAAGAAAGTGACAATTTTGAAAAATATTTGGATAATACTTTTATCCTCCAATTAAGATTTAAACAGTTACTTTAAAAAGTATAATATTTTATAAAAAAAACTGTACAACATTTTCTCTCATCAAGAGAGTTTAAGCCGCTTTTTACTAAAGAACATGTCCGTTTCTGTTAAGTGCACAAAGATAACAAACTTATGACAATGTTTTTTTTTCAATGCATACTTTTTATAAATAAAATCTTTATAATAAGTCCAGCTAGCTTCGTGCATATAACGAAACGCACCTTTAGCGTAAAAGCAATTGCTTTTAATAAGCAAATTTTTTTATAGAGGAACACTAAAAACACGATAAAAATCCATATCACAGAAAACGAAAAATAAAAGTATATCTTCAGAACTATTACACTCTTAATTTTAAAATTAGAATCAATGAAACTTTTTTCTATTCATACTTTTAGAAGAGACAAATATACATTTATAGCTATAATTAAAAGCTTAAGAAGAGCACGTCCAGTTAAAACAAGTTTAGAGAGAATCCTTAATTAAGGTAATGATATTTTTATAGTGCATAAGCACAGAATTAAAACCATTGAGATCGGAATGTAACATACCGGATGAAATTCATAAAGAGCTTGCAGCTTATTACTAAGAAGCTTGAGTAAAGCATTTTTTTATGTAAATTTAGATATTTTTACCCAAAAGTTAACAACAACTAATTTTAAAAATTTGTTTAACACTTAAAACAATTATTGGTTTTATTTTACATGCTCATACGTGTAAAACATTTAAAAGCTTATTGCATGCAACTGCTACTGCTGGTAACAATTCCAAATGAAGTACACAATAAAGGTTACAGTCTGGGTTAGATTTTTTTCTTACACCGTTTTCCACTATTGACAACAAACACGATAAATCCTTTAAACACAACATACACCCATAAAAAAGGACAAAAAATATGGCAAACCCCAGTGAATATAAAATGACATGAATGAAAGGACAAACTAAAAAAAATACCATAAAGAAAAATAATATATTAAACAAATAAAATTTATTACTTTGTCGCTTTATGCGAAAGCAGACATTAAACAAAAAAACTAAACAACAACTAAATTGTACATTAGTTTTCAAACAATAATGCCAAAAAGTAGCATGTGTGTGTACGTAAGCATTTGAATCGGTAACAACGAAATAGAGAAAAAAAGACATTTCTATGGAAGCTTTATGACGTGGCAGCGGAAAAATGTGTACACTAAAGAAAACTACAACAATTTATTGATTTAAACTTGAAACTGAGATGAATAATAAAAGGAAATGCAACTGTGTAGTATAGATTTTGTTGCAATATTTTGGCAATAAAACGTAAAACAGCTTCAAGATATTTTGATCTGCACTGCCCATTTTTTTGAACGCCTACGGTACCAATTACAGAATATGACTTCCCTTTTGTTTTTTTTAAAGGCATCTTTTAAGTTTGTTACACTTTGATTACCTATTAGAGTATTATGTTTCTTAAGATCTTAAACCTTTTGCAAATTTTAATTGTTTTTAGTCAAAAGTGTGGCAAAGATGTTGCAGTCGCCTAAACTACTTTAGCTGAATAATAATTTTGGATTTATAGGATAATTTTAATAGCCATTCCCACGATGTCGAACATTGTAACGTGCCCCCAATATAATCCCATCAATCTAGAATCAAAATATAATCAAAGTGCTTTCTCACCTTTCGTAAATATATTTTTGTGCAGTTTTCACAATCCAGACGACCGATATGAGTACAAAAAGTTAATGAAAAGAACTCACTCATTTGACTGTGTGGATATTGGAAACTGCACCTTAGAACTTTTGATTTCAACAGAGGGCATACAGAGGAAAATGGTATTATATGTACACAGAGAGAACACCGACGTACTAAATTCAAGTATTTTCTACTTATTTTGAGTACGAATAGTCCTCAAAATTTTGAGTACAAATAACAATAAAATGTACTTTAATCAACCCGCAAACGGGACTACTTTAGATAACCAATCCTAGAGTTTCTTAAGATGAGTAACAAATTCTTTAATCACGTGAAAAATCTCGAATCAACTAAAAAATTCCTAAATTAGATTAAGCATTTAAATCCGTCCGTACTGAAATCATTCATTCTGTACTTGATTTTAGTAAATCTGGTATTAACGTACTTTTAACACCGCTTTGGAATGATTTAAGTATGGATGTATTAATTTTTCTTTTGAGTGTACATCTTTGTTATTTTAAGAACTAAGAATGATAGTCGTAAAATCATAAAATTTCATGATTTTATAAAATTAACTTGGGGCTACAATATATTTTTTTAAATATTTTTAAATTAATGCTTTCAAGGATATTGAAGGATGTATTTAAGAAAAAAAATTTTTCACCTTTTTAGGCATTGGAACTGCCATTGATAAAAAATGTTATATACATATTGATATGAAATTTGTTTATTTTTAATAAACTTTCTTAAAATATGAAAAATATTAAAAAAAATCAAAAGATGCATTTTTACTAATTTTTATCTATATGTAGATTAATGAGTATGTGGTGATTTTTCTAAAAAAAAATTGGATTTTTTCCAAACCCGATTAAATACGTTTTGTAATTTTTCCCTGGAATTTATTTTTGTTGTCATAAGAGAACTTTCTTATTCAAGAGCTTAAAAGATATAAAAACCTCTCTCTTTTCACATATCACACCTAGTCCCTCTCTGCACCCATCCGTGGATAGTTCACCACAATTCCCAGCTTTTGCTTTTCAGCCTGGAAAAACCCTTAAATCTTGATTACAAAAATAGTATTCATATTTACACTTTAGAATTTCAGAAATTTTTTATTTAATATTATTAAAATTTGGCAACACTACGACTAACGCACTAAGTAGTCTTTTTCTGCTTTCAGGTATAAAAAAAGCAAAAACAGAAAAATATTCGAAATTTCTTTTCTCAAAAAACTCCCTGACCACAAATATGAAAACTACCCGATTTGGGGATAAATCCCTTTAACTGAGAACGCAGTATCCCTTGGTAAGAACAACAACAAAGACTTGTCTTCTGAATGCGCTTTGGCTTATGTAGCAACAATTGTAAATGCTACTTTTTACTGTTTTTATTTAAACAATGTTTGACCACAAGTGAATTTGTTTGTTGCTGCAAAAAACACAGAAAATGCTGCAAGAATTTTTTGTTTTGGAAAAGAAAATTTTTTTTTAAATAAACCCTGAGATTTATGCTTTTACATTGCTTTATGGCAAATTAATCCAGGAAGTGAATTCGTTAAAGCCACATAGAATAAAGCGGAAAAAATGAAAAGAAATTAAGAAAAAAAAAAAACGCAAGAATTGAAATACAAATGCATAATGTTGGTTAAGCTGCTAGAGCTTTACTGGCATTCAATTGACTTGATTTGATGGCTCAAAGATACAGATGCCAAAGAAATAAACCATTGTGTTTGTCTGTTTTTCTGCAGTATCTATTAAATTTGTATCTTTTTTCAATAAAGATTTCTAAAGCATTTTACATTTTCCACCTGAAGGATGTATAATTTTGTTAGCAACTGTATTTTTCTTTATAGTGGGTTCAAAATAAGACATTTTTCCTAAGAAATAGTTTTCCTGTTTCAACAACGATGGTTTGATTTGGTAGTTCGTTTGGTTTTTTGCTTTACATCTATTATATGTATATGATCATGACTTTGACTTACCGATGCGACAATTGTCAAATAGTAACGTTGTATTTTCTCGTAATCCAGTGTTTTAGCAACAGTAACCTGTGAAAAAAAAATTTAAAGAAACCAAAAAGAAATAATGTTAAAAGAAATCGTAAAAAAGATATATTGCTTTTAACGAAAATTGAGAAAATCAAATTAAAATAAAAATAAAATAAAATTGTAAGTAAATAGTCATGATGATATCTTTAACTTATGGTGTAGTTTGCTTAGCAGACCGGCTGACAGGCATACGAGTGTAATGCTGTATAACAGGAGCTGCTGTATGTTTTGCAGTTCTTTTATATTTGCAGCTTTGAGCTGTTTGTGTAACCGTCGTTCGTTGCTGCAACGAACACTTCAATCATCAATCATTTAAGGAATTTATTGTCAAAAGCGTCAAAACATAAACCGCACAATTTGATTGATGTATTAGCTTATCAAATATAGAAAAATCTTTTGAAAACAAAAACACTTTAAAATAGAGAACACAAACACAAACTGACAAAATGTCGTCTGTGTCAAAAGCAAGATCAGCAGGAGTTGGAGGCTGAACTGAATTTAACAAATATTCGATAAAAATACACCAACGCGAATAATTTATTGGGAGGTTTTATAAGAGTGTGTTTGATTTTTGGGGCTATAATTTTTTTGATTTTTTAAATTCGCAATCAGTTTTGATAACACAGACCGCAGTAAATATGTGACGTGGAAGTTAAGTTTCAATTTAAAATATTAAAGTCAATTGAAAGCGAAATTCACTTAATATTTTAAGATGATGGCGATCAAATTATATCGGTTATTAAATTTTAAAGAAAATTATGTTTTTTTTTAAACTTTTCTTTTTGAAATGAAATTTATATGGCTTGAGTTCAAATCTGAGTTTTACCCATATCTTCTTAATCTAAGGAATTATTTATGGATAAATTCATTATTTTATTAAGAGAGTACTTTTTATTTGAAACAATTTATTCATCAGACTAGCAGAACGGATCAGTATCGCTACATCATCTCATCAGCGTTCTTTTGTTCGATTTTACCACTTTTGACGGTGGATACTAGTGACTAGGAATATCAACTATTTAACCGTATTATTTATTATATTTCTTTCTGCTCAGTGATTTCATAGTTTGATAAGAAGATTTGCAAACCTCTACGATAAATTTGGCTATTTCAGGTAGATGTCAATAGCACTGTCCGAACGTACATATTGCACTTGAGTTAGCTGACATACATACATACATACAACCAAAATTAGCCACTGTATTAATGAAGCTGCCCTTTCAGTTTTCATTTCGTGATCCGTACTTAAAATTTTTTCATGACTGCGTTCTTCATAAAATTTTTTTTGCAATTTTTTTTATACGAAATTGTCAATATTGGTGCCCCATAAACGACTACAATCCGAATTATTTTATAAAATTATTTTTATATCTCTATTAGCAAAAAAGGAATAAATATAATACACTGATGAAATCATATTCTTAATTCTTTGATATTTTTATCTAACTTTTTCGAGATGAATAAATATGAGGGACTTGAAATACACATACCAAAATTTCATCTTTCTAGTACTTTTTAAATGTTAATAAAATTTTGTTATCAAAAAGGAGTATGGGAAAACTTCTGAATCAAAGGTTGGTTATATTTTAACAGGTGTTTTTGATATGGTAAGTTTTTAACAAAGATATATATTTTTACCATTAGTTTTTGTGACTCGAACCGTTTTAATCAATTATTTGAGAATTCTTTTAATTAGTTTTCAGTTCTCTAGCTTTGCATAGAAAAAAATTTTTATCTGAAATTCTTCAATAAACTTCCATAAATTTTTCAATTGCTTCAGTAAACATTTCTGTTTGAGCTTTTTCTCTATGTAGAGATTATTTTTTTTTCAGTAAAAAAATTTTTTAATTTGTAAATTCTTTAACTAGTTTTGGCAAAAAATCTAATAAATTATTTTTCTTGATTCATTGATTGTTTGATTTCGCTTTATATACATTAACAAATTTATTGCTTTTTTCCATAGTTTGAATTTAAAAAATCTTTTATTGGTATTCAGTAAAATTTGTTGTTAATTTTTCTGTGTATCTGAAGTGCACAGTTTTTATTTCTTATTATCTTAATGATCAACCTTTTTTATTTGTAAAACACATTTTACAATTCTAAAGGCTCTTTACTTTCCAATGTACATAATTGTGGAATACAAAAAAAAATGTTACCTCTTTAACGTTCTATACAATTTCATCTCTTAATTTCCATTTGAATGATGGCCCAGCCGTTTATATATTAAGAGTAGAAAAATAATCTATTTATGGCTAAATGGAATGTTGTTAACACTTTATTAGTTTGAAGGTAATGATTTGAAGTTGTTTTCTCAACCAGAAAGATTTCATTTAATAGATTACCTGGTGTTAATAATAAAATGAAGTTCTTGTTTTTTTTTGAATACTCTAAAGCCTTATCTGACAGATGTTAATGTGCTGTAGCAAAGCAACATTGTGGTTATTTCTTCTGTACCCATTCAATAAATATAATTGAAATTGATTGATTTGTTTTTTTTGTTTTTTGCCATAAAAGCAATCTGCAGCAATAAAGATACGCATCACAATGAAATATATCAAAGATTTTACGGAGATACACGTAAGTGATGGCAGCTACTTAACAATTCATAATATTAAGTTCTACATACCGCAAACAATCAACTATGCAACGTAACAACAACAACAAGTGTTGTTGTCTGATCTATTTTTATGGCAAATTGATTTTGATTAATTTTCATCTAGCAAATATTCATACTATCAGCTTTTTCTCGTTCGGTCTTTCTACCCTTTTCAGTGGAATAACCATTTATAACAGGTTTTAAAAGTTTGCAATTACAGTTTTTTAAAAATGATTTTGTCCCTTTTTTAACTTTACTAACAGCCTGCCCATCAACATTAGTATGGCTAATGTTTGTTGAATACAAAAATAAAAGCATTGTCGTAGAATGACCAGGAAAGGAGAGGAAAGTATACCTTCTCACTGTAAAATTCGAATTTAAATTTGTATAATCCCACGAGCTAGATTGCGTTTGGCGGCTTCCCCAAACACCTGGTAGTTCAAATTGGGCTACTCAAAATTTTAACAGAGCAGCAAAACCGACAATAAAGTAAATGACACAAAGAATGCTAACAAATTGTGCAGCCGCATAGAATATGAATATTTTTCATTCTGCTTGATGTGCACAGTCAAAAATTATTATCTTAAATAATTGAAATATTTTTAACAGATATCTCCATCGGGTTGACTTGACGTACCCTGACAGAACGTACCGTGGTATGAAAGAGGGAGATGAATAGTTAAACATTTTGAGAAATTTTCTGGTTTTGAGATTATTTTTTAAAACAAAAAATTGTCTTTACATCCACCAAGAAAAATTTCTAGCTATGCCACTGATTAGCTATGGCACGAGTAAAGTAAATACTTTGCAGGCAAAACAGCCAGACAATCAGTGGCATTGTTAAGTTGGCTCAAATATAATGTAAATAAAATCATGTGAACTTCAACATAAAACTTAAATACGAGTATGAAATTGTCTATCTAAAGCATCATTATTATCATAATCGCCACCAACCATTTGCTAGTTCATCATCATGATTATTGACTGTATCAGAGTATCTCTCAAATGAGCTTCATGTGTGTATTTGGATGTTTACTCACCTGGCCTTGATGGGGAAATGATATGGCAAACGTGCCATAACCATCAGCAATTGTCATCTTTTCATCTTCTGTGGTATTTGTAGAGCCCTCAACAATAAAGTACTCGACCAGGCCATTAACACCGGCATCCTTATCCAATGCCTGAATATTGCGAAATATTGTCGTACCCACTGGTGTGCTCTGGAAAAAAATAAGCAAAAGATGCAAGTTAGAGCTATAAAACAAAACTAAGTTAAAATACTTATCTAAAGAAAATAATATTAAATCAAGTGCAGAATGAAAAAACAAACATACTACACGCAGTCATAAAATGTTAAGGTAAATTACTAAAGTCACCATAATAATAATAATGGTCACACAATGTGGCATTGCAACTTAATACTGCAACTAAAGAAAAGACATATAACCTCATAGCAAGTGTTACTGTAAAAGTTTTATGGACATGCTACAAAAATTCTTCAAATAAATAAAATTGTTTCCCTAGCAAAGATTAAGTTTGCTGAGTAAGATCACATACACTTAGATCAGGTGTTAAGAGTGAAAAATCTAGCTGACTTTATAAGCAAAAAGTCAAAGCAAAGTCAAAGGGCAAAAAAGAAGCTAAAATTTTCTAAATCTAAGCTCGTGTTACAAGCGCAATAAAGAACCAAATGAACTCCCCCAAAATTGTATTCAAAGTTCCACACAAGTGAAAAAGCTTTTGAAACATACACGTACAATACTGTCTTTTAAATAATTTTCCAACAATTTTCTTTACAAAATCATCAAGCATGTTTGTGTAATAGAGTACAAAAAATAAAAATAAATATAAAAATCCTTGACAACAACAAGGAAAAAAGTTGATTTTAATAAAAATTCTATGTACAGCATTTACCATAAATTAATTTGTTGCTGCAGTTGGAAGGAACGCAGCTGCTAAGAGTCGTAAATAAAAAACAATGGTTACCGAGAAGGGCTTCTTACGTATTTTGGTACTTTGTGGACTGTAGTGGGATATGAAAATAATGATCATTTTACTGTGAGAAAAGGAAGGTTTTAATTAAGAAAATGTTGATACTTGAAAAATTTATTTTTTGTTTTATTTTTTTTTTGCCATAAGAAACTTATGTACTCTATCTAATAAAGAGCTCTTAAGTACAAAATAATTTTTTTATGTATAATGATTCGTACAAAAAAAACGCCAAGTGTGTGTGTAAAGTTTAATAAGAATCGTTTAAGTAACATTAGTGGAAAATAAATATTTATTGCGTTTTGTTGTATTGTCACTAGAAATAAATGTGTGTACAAAGTTTTATAAGAATCGGTTTACTAGAAGCTATTGAAGAAGTATAGTAGCTTTGCGTGGGCGTGGCACGGAAACACAAAGTTATTGTGTATGCAAAGTCTCATGGGAGTCCGTTAAAATAGAAGCTATTGAGAAGTAATACGTATTCACTATATAAATGGTGGAAGGAAGATACAGACGAATTCTACTTTTTTTGAAGTCAATTACAAAATACATACAGATCATTTGCTGTAATATCGTCATAACTCCAAAAAACTCGTGATGCTTAAAGCTTTTAATTTACACTCAAGTCAATGGAAAATTAAAATCATATTCTTCTCCCAAGAGGTGAGTATACAATATATTTGTATGATTTTTGTTTTCTACAAAACTTTAATTACGATATGATGATTATATTTGTATTATTAACTTAAAACCCAAATTTTTTCATAAATGACGATGTTGCTACAATTCAGCGATATGTGTAAAATAATAATGTAAAACTAATATATTTTACTGTTAAGTAAATAAAACTATTACAACATCTGTTTGTTGAAAACATTTATATAAATAGGCAAAGACAAATTTTCAGATCCCTTTTTCTCTTCTGTTTGCCGACCGCTTTTCTTCATTTTTTAACCAAATGGTAGACATTAATGAGCTTAATTGACCTGACTATATATTATTTAAATTAGTTCAGTGTTAAAGGAATAAAGAGCTCCTAAAGTTGACACCACTACAAACGCTAAAAATACGCACGTACATTCACTTATGTTAGTATTGGTGCGAGTAAAAACATAAGCAAAGCAATGAGAGTGTTTAAGAGTACCTAAATACGATCCTAATACGATTTTTTCACTTCAAATGAATGAAGTTGAAAAGGAAAAAAAAAGATCAGAATTGAAAGAGATGAGAATTAAAAATGGATACACAGGCTCATTACGTATGGATGTTTTAGCTTCAAGCAAAAACTTTACAAAAGAAATGTGATTGTTCGTATGCAATTTTATGTTGTTTATTGTTTTTCCATGGGGATGGGAATAGGAAATTAGGTAGTTTTTTCTCTTTAAATGAATGCAACGTTGAAACTCGCTGTCGAATTTCGACCACTAGGCAAACTCTAGTATATTTAAATGGTGAAAAGTTCTAATGGCTTCTACAAAATGGCACGGATTAAGGGGATGCGGTAAAAGTATTTTCCTACATCCTCTAAAATGGTTCGAATTGTCACTACTTTCGAGGTGTTCCTAAACGTAAATGCATTAAACTTGTGCAAATTGTTGGCTAACTATTGTATATATATATATATTTAATTTATTTTGTAATGCAATAGAAATACAAAACAAATTTATTTGACTATTTTCTTATTATAGTGTCTGTAAAATTACGTAACGAAAAAAGGTTATATTAATAAAATACGCTTCTTTGTTAAAAACAACCTTTTAATTTAGCTCGAAAAAGCTTTACAAATCTTTACTTGTTGAAGCGAACTTCTGTATTAACACAATATTCCTCTTTAGTTTATATCACAGATTTTTTCTAAGTGTGCTTACTTTATTTTTTCCCAGCTAAATTCTATATTTATTAGCTAAGAACTTGTCTCTGAGCTTATTTCTTCAAGGTATTTTATGTACAACAGTTTTTTACTAGACTGTCTATACATATAAAGAATGTGCCTTTTTTTCAAAATTTTATAAAGGGAACACAATCATTGAGTTTGAGTATCGAATGAAGAATTTTCGTTAAGCAACTGCACATTGTGTTCTGTAACATCTATTGCTTTACAGCCCGTAAAACCAAAAAAAAAACTGCAAGAGCAGCAGTTAAGTTTTTGTACCTTTACTACTGGTTTTATTTAATTTCGCTGTAATATTAATCAGTTTTGAAAATGTTAAATTCTTATAGTTCACTCATTTTCAGTTTATTGTAATGACAATGGACTATTCGATGGCTGTTTGTTGTCATAAATGGTTATTGTGTTAATCATTGGTCCATTCGCTTTCTCGTCTGTCCACGTGTAACCATTTATGGACAGAAAGTGTAGAAATAAATTGTGGTCTCTTTTTTTTGCTTGGCTGTTAGAGGAAATAGTAAAAGAAGGTACTCCGTACTATAAGTAAAATTAAGTTTCATTTACAAATTGTAATGACTTTTTGTTGTTGTTTTTGCTGTAAAATGTATATGTAATTTAAAATTACTCTTTCGCAATAGTGTGTGATGAACGATAAGTATGAGATTTTGTATTGAAAGAATTTGTAAAATTTATATGAGGATTTTTGACTAGAGATAGTAAGAACTTGAGGTCCATTTAAGGTTTGAAATAGAAGAGCAGTGTCATTTAAAAATTTTATCAATATTATCAAATTTATCAATATGAGAAGACCATATGAAATATTTAAGAGTTATCAGAAATTTAATAGAAAAATTTTTAAGTGAAAAAAAGGTGTTAGAGTGGCTTTTCTTATAATAAAAAAAATTCGGTGGGAAAGCTGTTTAAAGATGCTGCATGATGAATCAAGTTTACTCTCGTTATATGTCGTTATGTAATTTTTTAATTTTTTTTCTTCAAATTTTTTTTTTGGTTTTTCTTAAATTATTTTATTTATTGAAAAAGCCAATACAAAGTTTTTGTATAGAATAAACTTTTTAAAATAAGCTCTTGGTAGGAAAATTTTAGATTCAGCATTAAACTTTTTTTAGCAATGCAATGAACGTTTACATTTTTTTCATTTAGAAACACAAGCTGCAAAACTTTCTGCCGTGACTGCAGAAGCACCCAGGATCTAGACAGGCATGGAAGCACCTCTGATTTGATATTATATTTGGAAGGGAAAATACTTATTATTGCCCGCTCGGTCTGTGATAAGCTTAAAGAAAATATAAAGTTTCTGGGACAAAAAAAGTTGTTTGATAAAAATTAATCGCATTTATATGATGATTTTACGACAATTATTTGAAAATTATCACATGTAAGTACAAGTTTTAAAACTTTCTTTACATGCAGCTCAACTTGAAAGAGCTTTTTGAAGAGAGTAATTTTGAATTTTGAAGAAGTAAGAAAGAGTATCAGCCCAGTTGGGTCCAAAGTAATTATGATCCCTTTGTGTTTTTTGGGAAGCAACTTTCAAGACATTGCACTGATTCTTCAGCTGTTTAGATCCTAATACGTGCACTCTACTTGTAACTAAGTAATTAAGTGCATGTGATAATGGGTATATATATATGTATTTCGTACTTGTTTAAATACTTTCTGATTTTATGTTAAAAGTACATGAAAAATAATTTTTAGCTCGTTCGGTTTATTAACGAAAAGTAGACCAAACAATGCGAATAATTCGAGTCGATTTCTCGCAAAAATGTTAAATAATACAAAATTTATATGTATGTAACCAAAACGAGAAAATTGTGATATTTTTATAGAAAATGCAATAATTAGCAAATAAGTTTCTTATAAGTTGCGTAAGCATTTTTTTTTGAAAAATTAAAAAAAATAAAAATGGGTAAGAATCATGGCAGAAGAAAAACAATTCTTTCAAAAACCAACCGACTCCAAAATAAATGGATAGACTGGCCCAAAGACGGCCATTTAATTCGAAATAAAAAAAAATAAAAACGGGACTCATCTAGAAGCGCAAAAGTTTTTAAACTTTTACAAAAATATTCAGCAACGTTTTAAAAATTCCACGCTGGACGATGTTCTTTTTGAAACGGTCGATCTACTCTTATGATGGGGATATATTTTATAAATGCGCTTATGAAATTAAAAAAACATGTTTAAAGGTAATTTTTGCTACAACCTTTTTCATTAAATGTTGATAACGAGAAATTCTTTCATTTTACAATAACTACATTTTTTGCTCAACTAAAAATTAAATCAAATAATTTCTTCTAGCAAAGTTACGCTTTAAATTTATGCCAGAACGATAAAGAAGCATTAGCTCAGCCATCGAATTTCAGCCTTTAAAAACAAAAACTGAAAAAAATACAAAAAACTTCTGCGGTCTGTATTTTTAAAATGGCCACACAAATGTATAAAATCGCACTCAATATTTTACCAGCGACACGTAAAAAGTCACATTGGATAACTATAATAATACCGACCAACAAAAAAAAGTTGCAGACAAAAACAAACCAACAACCACAAAATATATTAAAAAAAACAAAATAAAAGAATATCAATAATACTTTACAATTGACTTTCCGGGTAAGTCAATGCTGACAGAACAAGAAACACAAAAAATATTAAAAACAAAGACTTAAACACTAAAAATATTTAAAGATAAACAAACGAGTCTTAAAATGCTAAAAATAAAAAAAAATCACAAGCAAAATATATAAAAAATGAACAGCAACAAAAATTTGTCTTTTTCAAATATAATCCTTTACAGGGGGGATTTTCTTTAAAAGCCACACATAAATTGTTTTCAGAAATGGTTAAAGTATTAAAATGAAGACGATACAACACAAGATAGACAAAATCAAATGGACAAAGAGACAGACAAGATACCAGTTAAATACACATTTGTTGCATGGTCATACAAATATGTGTGTATGTATGTATGTTTGTTTTTTATTTCTATTTATATAATATATTTTTTCGTTTAGTTTGGTTTGTTTGTGTATTGCGACATAGTTATGCATGCAATTTAAATATTTGCTATATTTTAGCCTGATCTTTACAGAGTTTTCATAAATTATTCATATTACAGAAAGACAGGCAGATACACAGACGTGCAAAAAAGCGAATTAAATACAAATAGTTGCAAAAAAGAACGGCAGCTGAAAGACAATATGCAAAAATAAACACTTATAGAAAAGAGACAATAAAGCAAACTCTTTAGCATTTTTCAGCGTAACTTCTTGCCACCAAACTGAGCAAAAAAAAACTTTTTAAAATCCAGCAAAAACGTAAGAGAAATATTGATAGCAATAAAGAAACAAACTATACGTTTTTAAGAATATTTACAGCAGAAAACATTAAACAAATTTCTATTCTTGGACATCTAATTGCAGATAACTGTTTTTATTATATTTCATATTTTCGTTAATATTTTGATCCAAAGTCCTCGCTACGCTTCAATGTTCGTACCGCCCATTGTTTTACATTTTCTTTTACTGTTTGAATATTCATTTTTAGTGTGTGGGTGATGATGTCATCTCTTGCACCTTCTAATGACAGCAAATTTTTATTTATTTAATTCTCACATGATAGAAATATTAAGAGGCCACTATTCTCTAGACAATAAATTAAATTTATAAAGTTATTTATTTCTTCTAAGTTATAAAAAATGCTTTACAAGCATTTCATTTGAATCGTGCTATAAACAAAAGACTTAAGCTACGAACTTGTTTCGTTGTCATTTGCTTTTTTTCCATATTGGTGACAAATGTCAAGAACAAGTTACTTTGAAATCTATCCAAAAATGTGATTTATAACGGCAAAGTATGCAATTGATCCCAAAAGATTTATGGGTATTGGGTAGGGGTCCAAAAATATATTTGTTATCAAAAATCGTTATGCTTGGATAACACAAAAAATATTTCTCAAAAAAATCTTGTTGAAAACTGTGAAGGATATTAAAATATAACTTTTCGAAAATGCATTATTGTCTTAATTTTTGGCATAGTGGGATATGCAAATAATTCGGTAAGGTGACATTTAGGATAAAAACTATTACGTATTTTTTATTGGAATTTGTTTTAAAAAGGCAGTTTAACTTAACTTGGTTCATAATTTCAGAGTTTTACTTCTAGTTCAAGTATAGTGACTTGTTTTTTAAGTTGCAGGATGGTGTAAAAGATGTTTTTTCATGCTTTGATAAACGACATGACATCATATTAAAAATTAATTAAAATGAAATATTAAAAGATGTCACAAACGAATATTAAAAAATTATTTAGTATTTTCGAATACGATTTCTTAGTTTAAAAATGCAACATTTGGTTTTTGAAGATAAAATGTAGCATTGAAACAACAATAAAAGCACTTAAAATTGTTCTGCAACTTTGATGTTGCTTAAACTTTTCGTATGTTTCAATGAAGGTTTAATATAATATCTTTAGTTGTTCTAAAAAACATTTTGCTAAGTGTTCCCTGATGATGTGTAGAGGAATTATCTATACTTTTCAGTAATCAATTTTAATTTGGTTTTATTATAACAATTAATATTTTGCTGAATATGTAAATAAGTGCGATTATAAATTTAATATCTAAATTTTAGCAATTAGTATAAAATGCACTAAAAATCGTTTTTGTTTTCAATATAAAGCAGGCAGTAAATTTCTGTTATGTAAAGTTATTATTATTATTGTTTTGAAAAATGTTATCCATTTTGTAAGCCTTCAAAATATGAAAAACAATTTTATATAATTAAAAAAATCCTATTTGAAAGAAATATTTGATAAATAGCTAATTTTACGCACTAGATTTATAAGTATGTGCCACGAGACATATGAGAGCTTACAAGTCTGCGCCAATAGACCGTAAAAAATTAAACACTTCCAAGTCAAGATTTTAAGCGTTTTTTTTCAAATTAGTTCAATTTATTGCCAGTTGCGGTAATCACATGCGTGAAACAATTAAGCCATAGATTCATCTTTAAAATAATAACAATTTAATGTTTTCTGTAGTTTATTTCAACTTAAAGACAATCAGATATCATATAGAAGCAAAGTTTTACTACATCATGTGCAACAACGTTTCGAATATCAAACAAGCTTAAAACCTAGAATTTGAAATACCTGACATGTTACTTATATACCCACCCAATAACAATCAAAGTCCCAAGAGAATAAAGGTGAACACCCCATTGTTTGAAATCCCAAAAAGAAAATGAAAAGCAAAAAAAAATTTTCATTCTTTTTCAGCAAATCTTTCACATTGTGCATTTTCAAGGAAGAAGGTTATAAACAAAACTTAGCTAAAAAAAATGTTTTGCTAAAAAAATCTAACATACATATATTAAAACCTTTATAATAGATTATAACACGACGCGTGCGCTCATGCGCAAAAACATGCCACATAAAATTTGCAACAGCCTCCAAAAGTGATATATGCAAACTTTGAGAGAAAGAAAAAAAAAGAAATAAATAAAAGAAACAAAAAAAATGTTTCCAGGCTGAAAGGTAAGAATTTTTTTCCGACGAAATTGCCATACAAAACAGTCAATATTTAAACACGTGCATTTAATTTTATTTTTTGTTAAATTTTTTCTAATGCCTGAAAAAGAGTTGGGCATTAAGAGGTGGTAAAGATGTTTGTTTCGCAAAAGCAAAGTTCAAAGTTCAATTCAATTTACCTGGAAAAGAAATGAATTTATCGGTTTTGTATTGTAAATAAAATACAGAAAAAAACTGGGAAACAATTTTTTGGAAAATATATAGTAATTGGTTTTTAGCGATGAACTTTTTGTTTGCCTATTGAGAGTAGTTCATCGCGACTGGTGCATCTTTTATAGAGAATTATTTTTTGTTGTTGTTCTCGTTTGTATTAAAAATTCCATTTAAAACATGTTTATATCATGACTAGGGCAGTTTAAAGTGTGGGAGAATTCATGGTAATTGCCAGGAAAAAAAAGATTTATATGTGAAGTATTAAGAGAACCAAATAAACAAAAAATTGAGTGGGTGCCAGTCATATTACAACTACGAGTATGAAAAGGAAAAATTCTTTTCAAATTACAGCTGATAGTGATTTATGTTGAAAAACGCTTTGAAGTTGATACTGTTCTTATACTTTTCATAAAAAATCTAAAGTGGTAGCGGTAATAAAATTAATTTTTTTAACACAAAACAAAAGACTTAAGCAACGAACCTTTAAAGTTTACTTGTTAATTTTAATTTCGTGAGTTAGTTCTTTTAATCAATCATATGAATGATCGTCAAATAAAACGTAAAACGTTGTAACTAGTCTATTTTCGATTTTACAGGAGCGGGAAGAAGCTTAATAAAATATTTAATTAAGCAACCTGAAAAAAAGTTTCTTCAAAATTTGCATAAAACTATATTTTGACATATTATTATAGTTTGTAGGAACGTGCACATTCACGTGGTACACAATATTCAATAAAAAATCTATTTTAAAATGTTTGTTAATTACATGGTTTTACGCTTCATACGACGATATGTATGCTTGAACGTTTAATCCTTTTTGATTTAGTGTTTAATTACATGTTAGACGTTTTCAAAGAGTTCAACCAAATAATTATCAATTTGACAAATTAATCAAGCTTCACCCATTTTTTCAGTTTTGTTTCATAAAAAAAATGACAGTTCTGTATTTTTCACTACATTGTAAATTTTTATTATATTTAAGGTTGTAAATCTTAATCTGGTTGGTTTAAATGGAAATTTTTTGTTGGAAATACATAAGCTGCTATAATTTTTCATTTATTAAATCTCTATAAAATTAAGTAGTTATTTTTGTTTTTGTCATAAATTGTTTTAAATAAATTTTGTCTAACATGTTCACTTTTTGATTTAAACATTTTGAATTACAGGTTTTTTTCTATTACTAGTAGGGGTTCCTGTAATACTTTTTTGTGTTTTCCGGGGGAGCGGGAAATAAAAAAATTCCCTGATGTTAAAGAAGTAATAAAATATAAAGAAATGATTATGTTGTCAAATATTTGTTTATGAAAACAGTTTGCTTTAAAAAATATGCATATGTATGTGTAGTCTGTATATATTTGTGCACAAGAATATTTAAAAAAAATCAAAGTAATTAAAATTAATTTCCTTTGGTATATTATGAGTTTCTTACAAAAAAATATACTTCCATTATTTATGAAACCCGATTTCATTCATAAGACTGCAGCAGATGGCCTCGTAGTCTGTATAGCTTTCCATCACTTTGTTAATGATTTCTGTTTCTGTATCATGGAAGGAATAACCGATATTATACTTAAGGCTGTGAATTATGTCTGGATTATTCTCCAAGCAAAAGTGTCAAGGAGCCATCCTGCTGAATCCATAGATTATCCGAGTTCATATATTCCATTCCAAGCCATAAAAATCCGGTATTCATATCTCTGTAGCGCTCGCCGTTCAGAAAAATGTCGTTTCTATTATCTCAATGTTACTCAAGCGCGAAGAGATTTATTTTGATCCGCGGAATTATGATACTGACTGATAGACAATATTCCGCACAGAAAAAAACGATCAGAGTCAAAATAACATATGAATATAAAGATACTTGTATTTGGACCAGATATTGAAATATTCACATTTACATATTATTTAAAAACATATTGTTCATTTACTCCAACGTCATCATTACTAAAAAATAGTTTTGCAGAAAACAAATTTTAAGTTTTCAGTTTACACACAACTTCATGAAAAAAGAACATAATAATCTTCCTTCAAGAGGTGGAGTTTTTTGTATGTGTAGTCTTTTTGCACAATATAAACTACAAATTACGATTATTTCTGCATTGTTAATTCAAATATTTATTTTTTTAAGTAATGACAATGTTGCAGCAAATGACTGATATGTTTGTAGGTAATTTGATCGAATTATTATGGAAACTTATTTCATTGTGAACAATACTAATTAAAAAAAAGAATTTTTGGGTACAAAAATCATTACTTTGTTATGTAAGTAAATTGATTTTTAATCCCGCGAACTCTCGCATTAAAATTTCCGTGAAAGCGGGAAACGAAAATAAGCGAAAAACCCTAATAATACGTTATTTTTATGTCAGATTTTTTTAAATAAATTTGTTCTCTGATTTTTCAAATCTTGTTTGTTTTGTCCATGAAGTTATTATTACTTTTTTTATTTTGTAAATATTTGAATTGAACAATCTTAATTAAAAAATTGCCAGCAATTTACTCGTTGAACAAATACATGTAATTTGCTTTGTCATATCAAAAAATATAATGAATATTTTGTTAATTATATTGCAACAAATTACTTAATTACATTACAGAATGAAAAAATATATGTATGCGTAGATATTATTACATACAAATATGTATGTTTGGAGGTATTAGAAACTGATAAACCAATGAAGTCCCAGTTGGCCACGTCTTGAAGACATCAGCTGGGATGATTTTTGCTCGGTGACAATCAAGGGTCAACTTAAGCAAAGTTTCGCGAAAATGGTGTAGCACCACAAAAGAGACAATGTCGCTTATTGTATTGTTGTAGTTGCCGCAATTTAATTAATACTAACAAAAAATATTTTAGTCGTTAACGATTGCTTGTTAAATAATATCTTTAAAGAAATCGAGAGTACCTAAATTCTTTATTGTAGCTCTCAGCTGGTTGGTTATATCTTATTTTATATACAAAAAGTAAGGGTACCCCTTTATTAAGTTGTCGAACATGACATTGTCTTCGACGATTAAAATACAGCTTGTTGTCCATCGATTAGGTTTTCCAATCGATTATTTAAATCAAATCGGTGATCATGATACTCTGACTGACAGTGACAATGTTTTAAGTTTTCTCTTGGAGGAACCGGCAAATTTGTTAAGACATTTTTAAAATATTTCTTAGTCATGTGTTTTTAGTGCTGACTTTTAACCAGTTTATTCATTTAATTAATGTTCTTGGTCAATTTATTAGACTTATATTATACAATGCTTAAAATGATATGATTAATATACATATGTGCTCGATGAGAAATGATTTTCGGTCTCTTTGGAACTTTTCAGTTCTCCGCTATCGGGCTACTGATTGTGATATTTAAGTAATTGCAACAGGTAATTTTTAATTATACCTGAACATTTAATTAGTTCTTTTGTCAACTTAAATTACAATGGAGAGTAAAAATAAAATTCTCTATAAAAGTATTTGCACGTTAATTTATAAAATATTTTATAGGAGCCAGCATTAATTTGACAAAATTTGTAAATGTTGTGCCATTTCTCCAAGTCAAAATATGCAAAATTCATTATATGCAATTTATTTCCAGTTTCTAGTTTTTAAGTAAATTAACTTTAGTTTTTTAATATTTAGTTTTTGTAATTTTTTGTATGATTTAGTATAAAGACAAAAATGTTTGCAAGCATTTAGTTTGTCTGGTTGAAAATATCTAGTGAAACTGTGCATTTAATTCGTAGAAAAACTATTATGTCAACTCATATTGAGTGATTGCCCATTAAATAAGCTTGCGAAAATTTCGATTTAAAAAGCGATAAATTATTAAATGTATTACATTAGATTCAATGTCGACAGCGACTGGCAAGCGGCTGTGAATGCGTGTCAATGACATTAGATATCTACTATATCCGCAGATTGAAAATAAAAAGCACTTAAATGTTACATTATCGGAAGTAATTTCTAACAGACGAGAGCAGTTTTATATATTTGTGGGTCTAAGTTGTAGGATTAGCAGAGTACATGGTTTTTTCACTTTAAGAAATTTCCATATGCCACCAAATTTAAAATTGTCGATATAAAACATTTTTTAGACTTCACTGATCAAACAATTTTTAAGTAAGTAATCTTTTTATAGCATTTTAATTGTTAAGCTTTTGTTAATAGAAGAGAAACTAAGGTTTATGTCTATATAACTGTAAAAAATTTACCGTTGACTTGTTCTCAGTGGAAATAAAATCAAAAACTTTTAATTTTTTCCGGTTTTCTAAACTTTAGCGGATTTTTTCGGCCCTACTTCGTTAGAAACCTTATTTCCATTTGCATTTATTTTAAAAGCGTACTGAATAGAAATTAAAAGCAGCACTTTTTAATAATAATTGATTAGAAAATATCAAAGAAAACACTTATTTAAACTATATTTTAATTAGGAATGCATCGATGTGCTTCTTTGGCGATACGATTCTCCAAAAAGCAAAAAAAAGTATCGACCTTACCGATACTGATGCGCGAATTGAACTTGAATTCAAAGTAGAACTAAGCAGACACAAGTGAAGTACTTGTTTTTTATTATTATACAAAATTACAATGTTGCTTTTCTCAACTGACAACTACTCGTAATTTGAAATACAAGTTTTCTTATGAGCTTTGTCACATTCCTTACGCCTCCGTCAACGCAAAGTAATAAAGTTGGGCAACTTTTAAAGTACGTTCAGTACTTAATATTAATTAAGTAGTATTAAATAAAAATTACAATTAAAAGAAACTCCAGAATATTCTCGATTTCCATTGAAAATGTGTACTTTGATAATGATCAAGGTGATTTAATGTCCGTCAACAAAGTACTTATTGTGTCAACCTCCTCCGCCGATACTTTCATGTCAATTGAAAAAAGCAACATCTAACGTACGACGGATTATATGTGGCTCGACCTTAAGATACTGTTAGTATTTAAAATTGATTTTAATTATGTATGTGCGATTTCACATGTCTATAAAGCTCTACATTATACAACTTTCGTCATTGCAATTTTTACTTCGTCGGCGAGAGGGGAAAATAATTAAAGGATTGCTTATATCTAAGTATTCTTGAACTGTGTTTTGTTCCCTTTTTGTTCGTACAACCAACCACAAATATATTTATCAATAATAAATATCTGCAATAAAAATTTCATAGTGTAAACGCAAATGCAACTTTAGAGATGAAAGGAGAAAAATTGCGTTAACAAAAGATGCATAATGTAAACTGGAACTCAGTTTCAACAAGACCTGCAGTGAAAATGATCTCTCTTCTTCTGTGTAATTTTCTTTAAGTTTGGATATAAAATGTCATTGCATCAGTGAAAAAGCGGATCTGTCTCTAGATATATTAGGGGATTTTAGGTATCTCTCTTGATGTCTTCTTTAGCAGAACCGCAGCTAATGTTGGAGAGGGTCTCATCTTCCTCGGATTCTCTCATAATAAAAGCAAGTACACATAAAGTTAAATCAAAGGCACTAGAGGAAGTCGTTTTTACACGAATGTAAAATTAATGGAATATTTCATTATTCTGTTTTGATTTTCTGCTCTGCTTTTTCACGTGATTTAGCTCTTAGTTATTGTTATCTAGAGAAATAGTCATTGAAAATAGTTTTGGAGTTTCAAGAACTGAATTACTAAACTTTATATATATTTAAAAAGTGTCATTGTATTGTCAATAAAATAAAAAAAATATCGCTGATAACGGCAAACCTCAAGTATCGCCAATATCGGTATCGGTATCGTTAGTAGCTGAATCCCCAATTTCAATGTTAAATTAATTATACACAAACTTTTCACTGCAATTCGAAGATGCAAACAACACTAATGGTAATTATACTTTTATAGATTCATTTAAGCTTTATGAGAAATTATTAAATTTGGAAATCCGTTCACGACCCACCTTTTTTGTTACAAACAATTTTAAAATTACTCTAAATTGTTAGATTAAGAAAAATAGCTTCCATCACATTTCTATTCTCTCCTTGCTGTGCATAAGATAAATGATAGTTAAAACATGTCATTCACTTTAGTCATTCGAAACATCATAAAAAATGCACTTAACTCTTCACTAACGGTAAGTTTTGAAGTTCAACAACTATCAATAGCAAAAAGAAAAGTTTTACAAGAAACAAAAAAATCAAAATTGCAATCAACAGTAAAATTACACTTGTTAGCATGATGTTTAAAGTTTATAGTTAATGGAAATGTTGTTGCATGGCTAATGTTTTTGCTGTTGTTTGGTTTAAATGTTGTTGCCACAGCTACTGCCGCTTTTAGCTACATTTTTACCAAGTTCTTTATGGTCTACTGTGAACATGCTGTTTAACATCAATGACTGACGTCCACAGTCAATTAAAGATAAATTACATCCTTTAAAACGGCATAAAGTTCTGGTTTTGTTTTTAGTTTTTGTAGCTTTTTGTTAAAACGTTACAATACATTTGATTAAAATACAGCAACCAGAGAAATGTTCAAATAAAATGGAAATGTGTTTTTAAATGCGTTTTCTGTTGCGCTAATCTAAGCACTTTGACTTTGAAATTAGGGCGATTGACTAAAGGCTGCTTGCAACAGTAAGATGACATACAGTTTAGTAAAAACTGAAAAGGACATGAAACGACAAAAACAAATAATTAAATTTTAAAGAATCTTATTATTTTATTACTCTTAGTTTTCGCAGATATGTTACCTAAAGTTTCAGGCGTATACAAGGAGGAGTTGTTTTATAACTTTTACAAAAAAAATAATTATGTACTATTTAATTCTTTTATTTGCTCACTGTGGCCATTCGCTTAAATTATATTCTCAATTCTCAATTTTGCTGTTGCAAGTTAACACAGGATACCGCTTGTTACTTATGTTCTGTTTTGCTAAGAACGTCTTTTTTTAATTGTCGCGGACTAGTTGTTTTATCACATTTTCTTTTTTATTCAAAAAGAAATCAACTAAAACAAACATCGCCTAAGGGTGCTGAATAAGCTCAGAGGTCTGTCTCTGCGTATTAAAACAAAACTAAAAAAAAATAAAACTTATCAAATGCCATAAACATGACATTAATTGTTGCAGAAGTGTTTCGTTTGCACATGCAATAGCAATTGATGATTTTATAAGGAATTATGTTGGCAGTTAATTGGTGAAAGGTTCTGAAAATGGTATTTTCTCACACAGTTGTCATACAGGCAGGCCAGTAGGCATTTTTTTAGGTATTTTTTCTAGTTTTTTTCTCGCTGGTTAGTAATGGAGGAGCTTAATTACAAATTTTATTGTCTTATCATTGGAATTGCTACGAAATTACTGATTGAAATTCTTTACTTTTTACTGCATTATGAGAAAATAGTTTGTTAATATTGTGGAATTTTTTTTAAGAAGAGAGTAATCTATGCAAACGGAAGTAAATAAGAAATATTTTAATTATGTATTTAAGTACATTAACAGCTGCTTAAATCTGTTTATACAAGTACATAATTTTTAAGAATACATTACTTGCTTTTAAGATTAACACACTTGACTATTTTCAGCTAAATGCAATATATTAAATAATAATTTTGAACAGATGAAAAATATTACCATTTAAAATAGTGTAATTAAGAATTCATTTCACATGGTGCTACTCTCAGTTCAGTAACCTTGGCGGTAATCTTGTTTTTTTTGTATATTTTTCGTGGCTTTTCTTGCAGCGTCATTATTTTTAAAACTTATTTCTTAGACACGAAAGCAGTCAATTAGCTTGGAAATATATAGAAAACTTTTTTATTTTTTCCACTATACTAAGATTTCGGAAGACCCTTAAAATAGGCTTTTGTGGCAGTGTTGTTATTAAACTGGAACTTCCTTCTATCAAGAGATTTCTTTAAAAAAAATACTGGGAACCAATTATTTGGATGGAAACTTAATTCGAACTTTAACTCACGTAATTTTCATTACTTTCTAAATAAAAACTAAACAAAGTTCACCTTAGTATAAACTACTTTAGATTCTAGAAAAAATGTTTTTTTTTACACTAAATTGGAAAAATTTGTCTTGGTTTTTTATTTTATCCACTAAAGATAAATAATATTTTTCATTAGTTGTTTTATTTCTTGTGTATAGTGGTAAGATAATTTTTCAATTATGTATTAGTGAAGAAGCGGCATGAGCATCGAACCGAAAAAGTTCTAAGTCAGTGGGAATTTTTCGTGAAGTCATTCAAAACTCTTTTTTAAACTTTGTCCATGACTTTCAAAGTAACTGATTTAACTGAACGTGCTTAACGAGGTCCATGATTTGAGTTGTTGTGACATGTTCAAAATCATTTACTAAGTTGTATATAGATTATCTTCAATTTTGTTAAGGTTATTGCGTTTAAATACGAACGGCTTTCTGCATAAAACTAATTTTGTTTGGAAATTAGTTTTTAAACTGAAAATATTTTCTATGAATGTGTTGGAAGTCTTTAATGAGCGAATGAAATTGGCAAAAGTAGGCTCAAGTAATGGATTTAAAAAAAAGCTGAATGTTGGGTTGTCCTAAAAATTTTACCGGTCATCTTTTAAAACTTGTGATTTCTAAGAAACTAATTTATTTTATTTGAAGTGATTATTTTTCAAACTAATTGGTTGTTAGTGGTTTTTAATCCACAGTGATTATTTATTTATTTATTTTAGTTAGTGCTTCTTATGCGACTTTCCAAGGATTTACTGACTTCGCTTCGTATTTTTTACTACGTATTGATTTTTACAAAGAATTTTTCTTAACTTTAGAGCTGCATAAAAAATTACTATTCTGGTATGAGTACGTATCTAAATATCGAACGGAATGTTTTAAGCAATTGACATGGTTTTTTGCAATATTTATTGCCCTCTTTATTGAAGATTTGATTATAAAGATTTTTTTAAATAGTGAGTTTATTAGGAATTATTGTATCATCACGTACGAGGCAAACTTTGAATTGCAGTTTTTTAATAAAAAGAAAATGAAATGTTAATTTTTTTTACAAAATTAAATGCCATTAGTTTAATGTATTTACATTTATTAAAAAAAATCAAAATTTATTTTTGTATTTAAAAACAGATCTTTGCAAAGAAGATAAGTAAGATTTTTTTTTAATTTTGTAAAACTATATACTTCTAGTATATTTGTATTCGTTTTTTTTTAGTTTTATCGTAAAATTTTGCATGAATTATTTTCAGTGCAGAAAAATCAACACAATAATTTAGATATTTTTCCTAATGAAAAAATAATGAAATAAACTTGTTGGAAATACCCTTTAATTTAAAACTTTCTTTTACGTTCAATATATTTTGTAAAATCGGTCGTGTGTAACTTATTTCTTGTAGGTACTTCCAATGTGTACCTATTACGGCTCACAAAAGACACGCCCGTAAGAGGTGGATATCTGAGTATAAACGTTAAAGCTGCTTTGTCGCCCTTGGTGCAGCTTTTAGTTGACAAACTAAACTTTTTTTAACGTGTAGATTTCAGCCCAAACTTGACATATATTGTGTAGATTTCAGCCCAAACTTGACAAATATTGTGTAGATTTCAGCCCAAACTGGACAAATATTTGACACAACAGTATCAACCACTGAACTGTCTTATATTTTAGGCAGATAATTCTTAATTTAATCAAGTGCACACTTCAAATCAAAGACAATATAATATTCTTTTATTAGATTTTATTTTGTACGTATTATGTAAACTTGGATAGACATTTCCCAAGAATAGTAGCTACGGCAAAATATTTCTCCAGTCTACTCACATTTTTAATATTACTTCTGTATGCAATTAAATTCAGAAGTCGTCTTAATTTTTTTTATTACAAAATTTTGGTATAAAATTTTTTTTTTCGCATTCTACATAAACAATGTGGAAGCCTGTGGCTCACAGTTTTTGGATTCTAGGTGTTTTACTTGCTTGTCTTTGCATATTCGCTTTTTTAATTTTGCCAATAATTAAAAGAGTTACATACATATGTAAAAACACACACACACACTCATATATATTATTATAGTTATAAATATTGCAATCAATTCCATTCTATTCAACTTAATAAGCAAGTAGTTTTTATCACTTTAAGACTTAAGAGAATGTCTGGTTATTTCGTTTGTTTTTCTTTCTGTCTGACATTTATTTATGCTTAAAGACGACACAAATTTTCATTAGAACTACTAGCATGTCAATTGTTGCATGCTCTTTTAGAAGCAATAATTTTTCGTCTAATTCCACAATTCTTTAAAGCAGCAATTTTATGGCCTCCAGCTGTTTGTTTGGTAAAATGATATGATTTCATTGCTAAATAATAAATAGTATCCTTAATGCAACATGACATCATTTGAAGCCGTTAAAGACATTTTGTTTTGTTTGAGTTTTTTTTTGGATTCTTGTGCCGAAACTATACTTTTTAGTTTATGTATGTTAATGGCAAACAACTTTCGAAACTACTTTTAGAGTTTGAAAGAGTGCATCAAAAGAGATAAATAATATTAATTTTTTTAACTTCTTACGGCAGAAAATTTAGTTAAAAATTCAATTATTGTTTCTTTTGAATATAGAAAAATATTTAATTTAGAATTGAAAAATGAAAAATATATAACTCTGAATTCGAATGTTGTTCTATATGTCTTGAGCTTTTAAGGAAATGGTCTCCACCATTTCTTGTAAATAATTTCCTTTGCGATTTCAGTTTAATTATAAAATATAATTTTAAGGGATGCATCCGACACCACTATATCTCCGATACTTAGAAATATAACCATTAGGGTGGGTTAATTTAGCAACCGATATTCTGCCATCGCCTTCCCGATAGCTTTTGGCATGAGGGAAAAAGAGGAACGACATATCTTTTATTTTTTTTATTTTTAAGGGTTTTTAGTAGGTAATAAACCTTTCCAAGTTGAAATTTATTTTTGAATTTTTATTGAATTGCTTTTGATGAAATTGAATTATTTATTATTAATAATTAGAATTATTTATTAATGAAAATTACAGTTTGCTATTATTTGCCGATAGGAAAAAATGTGTAAAAAACCTTAAAAATAAAATTTGAAAAAAAGTAAAAAAAATTTATATTTGGGAGCCTCGAAAATGTTTTTTTTTTGATATGGCGTAGTGAATTTTTTTTCCTCATGCCAAAAGCTATCGAAAAATCGATGGTACAATATTGATAAATTTTTGTCCTTACAAATCGGTCAATCCTAATAACCATATATGTATGTGTTTTGTGTGTGTAATAAACAGTAAGAGTTAGTTGTTTTTTACTTGGTGTTCTTTGGAAAGTAATTCACCCATCGTATTGTTTATCCATAATACAGAGTGTTTCAATAAGACGTTTCATTTTTAAAAGTCCGCCGTTTTAACAGTTGTCATAACTCAAACAGTAATGACTTGACAGATGACCAGGAAAACCTACGCCATTAATAAAAATGGAACAAGAAATTGAAATTATTAAAATCAAAAAAACATCTTGTCGGCCAGCAATTGTGAACAAATTTGAGAAGTTGGGAGGGAGTTGTTAGTGATGTGAAGAATCGAACTCGTTCACTTCGCTCAACAAAAACTGCGAATATTGTTGTTGTAGCCCATAGAAAAACTCTGGTTCGTCCATTTCTCGTCGATCTTAAGGACTTAAATGTTAAGGCTTTTAAATTCCCCTTAACACAAAAACTCACGCCTACCGATCATCAACAACTGATCCGAAATTACATCGAAACATCGTCTTGAGTGATGAGGCCCACTTTGACATCGGAGCCTTCATTGGCAAGATGGACTGTCGCATTTGGGGCTCAGAAAAGCCAAGAATTATTGTTGGTGCGGTTATTGGTTTGGCAGGGCCATTAAATCTTTTTCGAAAATGTTAGCCACAACTTTTACGGTGAATGAATTGCGCTATCGAGGGATGACTAATGATTTTGTATGGCCGATATTGAAAGATAAGAATGTGGATGTTACCGTGCGATTTTTTGAAAAAGCGGCCACCGAGATCTTGAGATTTAACGCATTTATACTTTTTTCGTTGGGACTATATTGGCTGTAACTCCTATTCCAATGGCCCACAATCGATTAAAGACCACAAAATTCTTAAAGTAATCGAGTACATACTGCAGCGAAAGTGCTAATTGGTGATGGAAAATTTCCTGAAAAGAATACGGTCCTGAAGCGCAGCCGTAACCGTGGCAAAAAATCACGAATATTTCATTTACAAAAAAGCGTTTTATTGGGTTACTTAAGTTTGATGTAACTCCACATTCCGAAGCAATTGAAGACACGGTCTCTCCGGCAAGCTGTACAATTATTAAAGATTCCGGGGAATATAAACTGTAATTCTTAAAGAATAAGTTTAGAGATACAGATTCGCTTAGTATCTAGTACAATGACATTTTATAGCCAAACTTAAAAAAATGGGGCAGCAGCGTATAGTTCTGATATAAGTGCTGTGACATGTGAGAATATGAGAGAATATTTTCCACTATAAGTTTCATTTCGAAATCGCCTTTATTTTAACTTGCTTCGACTGCTTGCCCATAGGTAAAGTTCACTTTGACAAAGCCTTTTAAATTTTCTTTTAATCTTTGTTTCATTTCTACACACGCAAAGTTTACTTTGACACATTTTGTGTAGTTTTGTTGGATGAACATGAAAACCAAACACACGCATGGAAGAAAAAAATACAAGTAAGTGTAAACAAGCAACTTTGCGAGTACATCAAAGTCCGTACTCACCCTCCGTTCTTCTTTCCCTTCTCGCCAAGAAACTCAAGACTTTGCAAAATAAGCATTACCTCTGGCAAAGGAGTCTTACATTTTAAATAAAATTTTTGTTTATAGGTATTGATTCGCAGCTCAAATAATAATCAAAAATAGTCAAATTTTTGTGTTTTATTTATTTTAACTTCAATTTAAATTCACTAAGCGTATCAGTATCTCTAATATTTTTGTTTTAGTATCGTTATCGGTATTGTATTAGTCAAAAGTCGTATCTACGCATCCCTTTTAATTTTCTTTAAAAACTTAAATTATTTTTACTATTTATTCACATTTAATTTAACAGGCAACTTTTCAGTTGAAATTTTCCTTATTTGTTTAAGAAATGTGTATTTTATATTTCTTTGTGTGAAATTTGTTTTAATTAAAACATAAATAACTGAACGTGTGTCAAACTTTTCACAACTTTTTTTAAAATACAAAGCCTGAACTTTTTTCTAATTAAATCTTGATAAAATTCTCACACATTGTGTTTTAAACAAGAAACATAAAAAAGAACAAATGTCCTTCGTGCTCAAATAATAGAAGTTCTAATGCAATTCTTAGGCTGACATAAAAATTTTATGGTATTAAACACAAACGTCATTCTTATACGATCTGCTAATTATAAGTAGTTTTAATACTCTATAATCGTCATACTACTAGACTTAAGTGATATTTCTTTTTTCAGGCATTTTATTTTATTTCATTTAGTTTAACAAATAAATACTTATTTGTTTTATTTTATTCTTAAGCAATTGACTAAATAAAGCATTTTTTTAATTGGCTGTAAAACAGAGTTAAAATATTTTTACTTTATTTCTTTTTTTGTTATTTTTCTTTTTCTTTTTTAAGTTAAAATTCCAGGAATTTTCTTTAGCAAACACAACAGCAGGGATTATTTTTTGTTTGTTTTACTTCTAGTTTAAAAGCTGTTTCGACTCCTCAAGTCTCTGGAGGTTGTTGTTTTCTTTTGCGATGTCTTTCTTACAAGATTTTGTGGCATTTGCTACAAGAAGAGCAAGTGCTGTGCATTGGAACATGCTGTTTGGAGAGATGTTTAAAATAAGTGAATAACTAATTTCTACAACTTGTTTCCTTGGTTCTTGATTCTTCTAATAATTTACAGAAAGATTTTTATACGTCTTATTTGTTATTTGCTTTTGATTTGTTTTGTTAAAAGTCTTTCAACTCGCGTCTTTATTTATTAAGAATTTTCTAAGTAATATTTAGTCATAAGATGCCAATTAATTTACAATCGTTTGAAAAGAAGCCACAGCACCGGAGTAACATTTTTGGTCATTACACAGAAATTGATTTTTAATTTAACACATAATTACCCATATTTGGGTAAAATGGTTAAAGCTGGTTTCTCTCTTGGCAAGTTGGCATTTGACAGAGTGGTTGGCTGGACTGACCGTTAAAGCAAATGAATCAAGTAATTAACGATTTAAATAAAATCCAGTATTTTTTCAATGCGTTTTGTGTACCAAAATTTATCATTTCGTTTGGTTAAACAAAGTTTGTGGCTTAAGTATTATTCTTCGCTTTACACTTTTAAAACTAGATTTTTCTTAATGATGCTTATGTAAAAATGTTTAAGGAATTTTTGCTATTTTAATAGTGAGCTCTAAACTGTGTAATAAAAGTTTTATTTTTTTAAAGGATTTTCTGTAAAGGACTAATCATTGACCTTATATAGAGCTAAATACTTTGTTAAGATTTTGTATAACTTTTGCCCAAGATCATTTATAAAAATTATTGACCATTTTAGGATTTTATTAAAGTGGCTGAAAGTTTCTCGTTAAAATTGGTTTAGCTGCTAAGCAATTTTCTAAATGAAATTAATGAAAAAAAATTATGAAATTTTATAAAAAGAAAAATCAAGCTTTTAAATCAATTCATTAATTTTTAAGTAAATTATTTTAAAACGTAGACGACAAAAAGAAAAGATACAAAAATGTGTTTAAAAAATTATCACTGTCTTTAAAGGCAGATAAATACTTTAAGAGTCATTGTGAAGCTTTTGCGAAAATTGGAAGTATATTGGAAAATTTTATCTCCTTTTGAATCGGCTTGAAAAGCTAAAATACTTTTCAAATTTATAATTAATGAAGAATTACAAAAATACCACCATTATATTAAAACCATTTAAAATTCTTTAAACAAATATTAATTATAAATGAATAAAGATAAACTACAAATCAATTAACAACAAAATAACTTTATTATAAATCACTATAATAACAATGAATGCCAACAAACCTGACCGTCAAATCTCCTTAAAAGAATACATCTTTCAAGGCGGAGGATGTGAATGGCACAGATTGAATGAAAGATCGTATCTTTAGTGTTGTTATACTCCACTTCATCATGTCATTAAACATAAAATCAATCTGCATTTAATTACACACTTACTGCTTCCGCATTTTGTTTATATAACAAATATATTCAACTTTTTCCTTTCTCATGTATAACTCAGCTGAAAAAACATTCTACATACTTGTATATATTTTTAACTCTTGCAGAATATTTTAAAATATATTAGAAAAGTATTAGATAGTAGAGGAAAATAAGTTTTGTAAAGAAAGAAAAAAAAACATGGATGGATGCATGATACGAAGACAAACGGGTAATTAGATAGAAAAATATCAAAAGAAAAGTAGCAGCTACTTTTCACTGTAAGCAACTGACAGCTTTGAACTAGTTCTTGATAGAAATAGGTATGTTTTATTTTTTAGTTTTTTTGTTGGTAAACTTGTTTGAAAACAATTGTTTGTTTAGAACAAACAGATATTATACGAATTGAAAAATATGGTGGTCATCAATCAAATAAAATAAAACAGATAATAGACAAAGAAGGCTGAAAATAAAATGACAAATATCGATTAAAGCAAGCAAATAGAGAATATAAATGAAGATGGTTATCATTGACGTGGACAAATCATTCTGGGGTGTTTTCTTTAGCTCTCGAATGGGTTTCTTAAGTTCCTTATGGAATTTTTAAAATATTTCTGTATACTTTTTCTAGGGAAAGTCAAATATACTTTTCTCCCTTTAAAAAATGTAGCCGACTATGCCAGCAGTTGCATTTACATAAATTTTCAAACCACCATCGATCGCTTGCCATAATGAGTTCAAGTTGTTTTCAAAAAGTTTATCATACAAAATTTTATAAAGTTTTTGGTTCCCAATAGTTTAAGCAAATCCTCTTTTTGCTTGTTATTTTATTTTTTTCTATACTTAGGATCTTGTTACCTAAAATGCAACGTTTAGCTTTGAAAAATATTCTATGGTAATAATTCAGATTACAAAAATGAAGTAAATACACCATTTGTCAACGCTTGGCTTCTCGTTTTACTAAATAAAGCCCTAAATTTGTATAGTTCATCTCTTTTTTAAAGTGAAGATTATTAAATAATTTTTTCTTTACATTCTAGATTTTCATCTCAACATTACATTTATTTATGTAAAATCCCTCCCACTGTCTTGCATGCGAATTCTTTAGCGAAAAAAAACGCTGTTTTCTTGCTGCTTTATTGCATTCAAACCATAAAATATTTAAAGTATTTTTCTATTCTTAAATAAAAAACAAAAACAAAGAAACAACAACAGATAACAAAAATTATATCTATTAAAAACCATTAACATTGTTTAAAAGATATTTGAATAGAACTAAAACTTCTGAATTATAAAACCATACAATTGCTCTTACGAATAAAAACAAAACAACAATGGCAAGAATTTTGTACTTAAGGCAATTGTCTTAAGTTATTTACTTGCAAGTTGAACGCACTTTGCTCAAAATGCATTAAAGTCTTGAATAAACATTGTAAGACGGCAATGAAAACAAAAGCTAAAACAAATATTGAAACGTATACCGATCGAATAGTTTATAAAAAGAATAAACGAATAGAGTGGGTGCGATAAGATAATCGGGCTTAGAACAATTCGCTGCAATTCTGCTTAGGCGACTTCAGCTTATAAAGCTTAATACATTTTATGTTACAAAGTAAGTTTAAGGAGCCTTGTCATAGTGCAATGACTGTTTAGTCATTGTTTTGTCATACTGAAGTCATAGTGTAGTCATAGTTGTAATTGGTTCTAATAGAACTCCGTAGGGAAGCAATGATTTATCAAAGAATCGAAGCAATCCAGTGTAGGTTTCTACATTTCCTTTTCCTGTGAAGAAATTCTTTGCGGTGCGGTGGTTCCACAGGGACTTTTAGGTTTGAGATAGGGGTTTTTTGGCGTTTTAAGGACTCGCACCCCTGGCAAGTTATATACATAGTTAGGAGAGCCAGAGTCTTTTGATGGTTTTTACCTCGAATATATAGTCATAATATTGACGTAGCCAATTGTAGTTTCTGTACAGTCGACTTGTAGTCTTGAAATCTTATGATCTTGTTATAGTCTAGTCAAAGTCTAGCCATAGTCTAATCGTAGACTTCCAATAGAATTATCATAGTTTCGTCAGTCTCTAATCATTGTACAATAATAGTCTCGTTATAGTCCAGCCATAGTTTGGTTATATCCTTGTTATAGCGAAAAAATATTCTGTTCTTACTAAAGTTGAGATCTAGTTATAGTCCTGTTACATTATAGTTATAGTCTAAATGTAATTGAATCGTAGTCTGTTAATAGCCTGAATACAATATAGTAACTTTTTGCTTATGGTGTAGCATAACCATAGCACATTCGTAGCCTAACAATAGTCAAGTTAAAGTCCACTCTAAGCTTATTCACAGTCCGGTCAGAGTATTTTTATAATCGAAACAGGTAATTTAATTTTTACGAAATCGAAGTGGAGAAAACTCCACAGCTTTGACTTATTGTGCGGTGGCACAGCTGATAGTTATTTCGAATATAATGGAATCTAATTATAGTGAACACACTCCGCTGTGGCTGGCAGACAATAGGACAATTACTGATTCTAGTATTCTAGGCATATTCTATATTCATTGCCTAGTAATAGCATTTTTAATACAGTTAATAAATGAAAGTTGGCAAAAAGAACAAAAAAGAAAAATCGATAAATATATTTGAAAAAATTTATATTTAAACTTAGTTGTTTTTTAATTTAATTTCGGGCGAAAGGCTGAGATTTCATCCACATCCAACTAATCTAACAAATAATACCGCTTTCATCAAGTAACTAAATATTTGAATGCAAAATGCTTAAGATACGAATTCAAAGATTGTGGATGAAAAAAGAAAACAAAGTATGCGAAAAAAAACAAATAAACCACCCACAAATCCTTTAAGACATTTACAATGAGATCGTTATTCAACAACAAGAATAACAACGGAAAAGCACAGGCAATTGTTACATTAGAATAAGAACACATTTTAATTGTTACTTAACAGTCGGCATGTAAGTTTGTATTGTTTTTAATACAAAGTTGTGTTGTCAGTACTAAAACGCTTGCTACAATTGTGTTAAACAAATCTTTGCTTTTCTCCATTTGAATTTGAGTAAAGATAGAAAATGAAATAGAGTAAATAGGAAAATAAAAAATGTTAAACAAAAAGTTATTATTGTTAAACTTACCTCAGGCACGGTAACATCATAAGGTGTGTTCATGAAACGTGGTGCATTATCATTAACATCAGACACGCGCACTATAATCGGTATATTGCGACGTTTGTTCGAGGAACGTATTGTACAGGAAACCTGAAATAAAAAATTAAATTATAAAATACATTTTTAAAATATGCACTATTGCAGTAGTAAATAAGTAGGATGCTGCCTGCCTGGTGGCTCTTAAATATCACTCAATATAGTTGTCATTAAAAGCTATTAAGATTCTTGTTTTTTCAGTTTAACACTTACTTCCTCTTTTAAATATTTGATTTATTTTTGTTTGTTTCTTTCTCTCTTTATGTTTTTATGTTACTAAATATGAGCTAAATAATTTATGAACGCCCCTTTCTCTGTATTTATTTATTTTTTGTCGCGCTTAAAGATGGTGTTGCAGAGGAAATTGTATCTAATGAATGCTCTTACATCGACTTACAGAACAATCTTAAGATCTTTATTTTCAAGAGTATTTGATGAAGTTATCTAACTGCGATGGGATGTAAAGGTACTTTATAATAATTAGTTCAGGCTAATTTAAAAAAAGTATATACATATATATATCACATGATGAGATTATTGATAAATTAACTTTGTTCAAGGAAATACTCCCATGAAAGAAAAAAAGATATTTCATAATACTCAATTATTGCTTCCTTCAAAATATTTAATTTTTTCCAACATAATTGTGTTTTCCTTTTTAAAAAAATTTTACAGTTTTTACATTTTTGTTAAATAAAGTGCATTTAAAATTGCAAGTTTTGCTAAAGAAGTTTACACACACACACATACATTTATTTATTCTTTTGTAATTAATCTAATTGTCGGAAACTTAATATAATAAATATAATATTTGCCCCATTCACAGCCTACTATATGAGTTGTGTGTTGCCAATTTCTATATAAACTTTTCCTTTGAAACATTTATACAACATACAACTCATGTGAATGGCACAGTTGTTAAATAAAAAAATTACTTACTTGAAACACAATATGACTTAAATTTTCTTCATCTCTATCTAGCGGTTGTAGCAGTTGTAGTTTTTTGCCATTTAATAGAAATATAGGATTACCCTTAGGAAAGACTAGATCTAAGGCAATTTCCGTAAAGGGATCGCCAAATATGGGCAATTCAGGTGGATTTGTTTGCTGTCCAATGTCTAAAAAGAAAATAATATGTATTCATTAGAATTATAATTTTCAACTTAAGTTCTTATATTTTTGTATTCAATTCCTTATTTTTTTTTTGCAAAAAGCCGTAAACAGGGTCAACCTTTCACTTTAACGCTATCTGGCATTATTTAGGTTATAAGCTAATAAAAAAGAACGCTTAAACAAACTTTATTTACTTACATTTGTCTAGCTTCTGGTTTAATTTTTCTTTTTCTTTAAATAAAAACACAAATTCTACCGACAACTAAATGGAATATAGAATCTTATCATTTCACAATTGCTTTTAGTAGCATCGAGAACAGCAATTGTCTACCAGTAGTCTTTATGCCATCTTAACTAAGCGAAAACGTGTATTTAAATTTTAATGCTTTTTATAGTCTTATGCATAACAGCACTAGCAACTTCTAAGCCATTAGATTATTAACGACTATTTTTTAATATGTAAAACTTTTAAATGTTGTCTCTTGCTAAGTGTGCTGCATTCAGAAATACTTTTCTAATTCACTATAAACCGTCTCTGGCCCAATTGCTTAGAAAGATGATCTTGCAATAGTAGTCTTTTTTTATTTGAATTGATTATTTTCGAACAAATCGGTTGTTAGTAGTTTTAAATCCAAAGTGATTATTATTTATTTGGCTAATGTTCGTAACATTTTTAGTCAGAAAGAATTGGAGATGAGACAATATTCCAAAGGAACACAGGAAAATTTTAACATCAATTAATTTCAACTTAAACGGCAGAACAGAAACAACAACGTTGTTAAAATTTTCCCTTGTTCCTTTGGAATATTGTCTTATGTCCAATTCTTTCTGACTAAAAATGTTACGAACATTAGCCAAAATAATAATCACTTTGGTAGTCTTTTTTTTAATTTTTAAAATTTTGCTTGTTATTGTATATAATTTGCTTATTATTTGCAAAATGCAAAGTAAATGTCAACAAAGAATATGAGAACAAGGATTATCGCCGAGTACCGAACACAAAATTTATGTTCTCCTCCCCACCCGTAATATGCTTCAAACTAAATGTTTCCCTTCCAAATGTTTCCCTGTCTAAACGCAGTCTAACATGTACTTTTTTAATACTCTAACTTTCTGGAAATTTTAAAGCATTTTTAATAGCTCTTTGTCAATCAAATATATGTATCTTAAGAAAAAAAACTACAGTGTTAATAATGCTCAGGGAATATATATAAATATACATACGATTTACGTTACGTTAATAAGTTTTTGCAAAAACATTGAACTAAAAAGAAATAATTTTCATTTATAGATTTTAAAACTGCAAATGAAATTCAATACAGTTCTTCCTTATTAAGCAAAACAAGCAAATGAAAAACATTGTCAGTATAAAGTTTCAACTTCAAAATACATGACAATGAAAATGAGAAAAAAAGTTAAAAACAAAGTTGGACTTTAAAATAAATTCACTGTACAGCCCAATGAACTGTAAATAAAGTTTTTTTTCTTAATTCAGCAGACCTTTGAAAGATCAACCGAGCCCTACGATCTATATTAAACCAACCGTCCAATAAAGGGCGAACCACATCACACATCACACTCCAAACGCATAAACACGTACTCGTGTGAGTGTGTGCTACAAGATACTCATTCGAATATTTTAAATCTACCTTTTGTTTTTGCACCGCCTTCAAAAACGTAATGACAACTTACAACATGAAGTAACAAAATCTTTGTACACTATTTGCATAAGGATGCGCACTTTTAGTAATCAATTTACTTAAGATTGTGTATGTGTGTGAGTTAGATTACGATATTGTACATCTAATAAGATTTTATGACACTGGTCACATGCCATAATGATGGGGATTTTTCTTTTAATTTAAAGTAAAATCATATTTTAGCTTTTAAGCTGTTAAGCAAATCGTATTACTGTTATGTCGACATGATTATTTTATTGGACGCATTGTCTATCTCTACTAAGACTTAAGCACAATCGGTTGTCCAAAGGTATAAACATAAAAAAGTTAATACCCAGACAATCTTATAATATTGGATGTTTTCCCCTTTATCTGCTTATATTGTAGCCACTAGAAAATTGCGTTCGCTGTTAAAAAGATACTTGTTCTTTTTGACAAAGGAGAAGGCATTCTATATGAAATATATATAATATTACATATAATTTTTCTAAAGGAATTTTTATAAGGCTTTGCGAAAGATTTCAATAACAAAATTTTTACTAGCACTGGTCTGCAAAGAAGTTGTCCTTGAAGTAGAAATATGATGAATGGAAGAGTTTTGCGTGCTGAATAGAAATCAGTTTTCAGTTTTTGTCTATCGTGTACAGATTTTACTCCCCAAATAAGGCTGTCACGATATTATATTTCATCTTAACTCGAGCACGATTTGTCCGGTTTAGATAACGTAGAATATGCACAATAAAATGATCTGCTATCATTTCTTAAAATATTTAATTTAAGTAGGATTGGTGTTCTAGTGTCAATTGACCTCTCGAAGGCCTTTGATTAAGTCAAGCACTCATTGCTTGTTTCTAAACTTAACAGGAAATATCGGGTTTCCTTATCTGCTAGTCGCTTAGTATGGACCTACCTTTGCGATCGGAGACAATTTGTTACCATTAACGGTTCTACGTCTGAATTGAAACAGGTTATTTCAGGTGTACCTCAAGGGTCTTTGCTAGGGCCCGTCTTGTTTGCACTGTTTCTAAATGACCTATTTGATACACTTTCTTTTTGTAAACCATTTGCTTTTGCAGATGATATACAATTGTTTTCGTCAGTCGAGTTCCAATTTGCAGATTCTTTTCAGGCCACCATTAATTATGACTTGGCTATTCTAAATAATTGGATGTCTCTAAATATGCTGCGGGTTAACGCGGATAAAACTAAGGCTATTGTTTTTAATTCAAACAGATTTGATGGAATTGTCCTTGATTTAAAAATTTGTAATCTATCTACTGAATTCGTGAATCATTTGAAATGTTTAGGTATTATTATCTATGACAGATGATCATTTGAACCCAATATTAACAACGTTTGGTCTCAGATTTGTTTCCACATACGCAGGGAATCTGTTCTTTCCTCTTTATGCCAGGAAAACTATTGGGCATACTATTTCTTAATTAAATTACTGCATTCAAACTGTCTCTGGATGCAATATTAGTAATAGGATGAAGATGAAGACCATAGTGCGTAAGGTTGTTGGATATGTATATGGTCTTAGATTGAGAGCTCATGTCAATAATTACCTTGAAGATTTTGTTAATATGTCGTTTGATAGCTACCACAAATTTAGATTACTCATATACCATATAATATCAAATATTATTAAGTTTCAAAGGCCGCGGAACGTTGTATTATTAGTCTCATTTACTAGATCTATTACAAATCCCCAAATTTGTATTCCGCGTATTTATAACTCATTTGTAGTCCGATCAGCGCACCTCTGGAATGTCCTTCCTAGAAATGAGGTATTTTGCAATGTCTCTGATATCATATAAACGGAAACTTATGGATTTCTTTTCCAGTATTAGTAACTAATTATTATGGGCTGAAATTTTTCTATTATTTAGTTTTCTTTTTCGTCCTATTTTGTGGTGTTGTGGCTTACTGGTGATGAGAGCTTCGGATTTGATTTATTTGTAAATATAGACTTTTTTATTTTTTATATATGGACATTCGCTGTTATAGTTGTAATACTAATTTTATTGGCCAAGAGGCTAAATGTATTATAAATGGATTAATAAATAAAATAGTTAAAAAAAAATATTTTTTTGGAGTTATTCAGATAATAGTGGGGAAAAAATTTGTTTTTGATGAAATATAATATTTTTTATTGAGGGTTATTAGCTTGGTCCTTGCGCATTTTACTGTTGCTAATGCAAATCACCAGGGAACCAATTTTAATGCATTAAAAAAATTCCACAGAGTAAGCAAAATATCTGTGAGGAAAAACAGCACGATGCTAAATAAAATTAATTGTAATTATTAAAAAAATTGCAATAAAAAATCTATTATTAATTCAAAACATTTACAACAGCAGTCTACCGACTGCACAACCAGACAACTACTTAAATATTTAGGAAACGGCAGTTACATCGCTACATCATCTATTTGTTCTACAAATACATCTATTATTCTTATAAAATAAAATCATATATTATATGAAATGTAAAAAGATATCAATTGATTTGTTCAAAATATCTGTATTGCTATTCCCATTATAAAACGTTAATTTTATGATATTTTACTGCTAAATAAAACCAAATGTCTTCAGGGTGTCATTTATTTTACATTTCTTATTGTATTGGCAGCACTAGCCTGCTCATTGTTGCCAACTAAAATAGCAATTATCCTAATTGCGCCACAGCCACACTGGTGGTCGTGTAGCCATGAAGGCGGGATGTCTAGAAAACAATAATTTTCTTACATAAACAGGTATTCTATTTTTGACCAGTTGTAGTCGGTAGCCTGCCGCCTTGAATGTGTTTAATGCATAAAATATTTGTTGTTGTGAAAAATTCATTAAAAAAGTTAAGAAAACTAAAATGAAGAAAATTTTTATAATTTATCAAAATGTTCGGTGTACTTTAAATAAAATAAGTTCTAATGAATCGTGAATGATATATTGTTTTCAATTAAGTGACGGTACTTCGTTGATAGAAATTACGATTTCCACACAAAGCAGCACATGCACAAATATGCAAGAGTGTTGCTTTCGAATGAAGATTTGCAAGTGATAGACAACTACAAACGGATTTCATTTAAGCGCATTAAAACTTCTATATTCTACAGATTTATTTTTATTGAAAACCCCAACACATTTTTTCGAAGACCAGTGTAATCAATTTTTCTTTTCTCTTTCCACACGGAAATACTAAAAATGTAACTGTGATAATTTAAAAAAATAAACAACAGTATTCTTAAATACAGAAGAGTAATAATGCATTCTCTGCAAAAATTATAGTGTGTACATGACACAGCATTTTCCTAGAGGAACTTTCCCATTTTCATATTAGAAGAGCAAAAAAGAAATAAAGAATAAAAACAAACATACATATTTGCTGCGCTATTATTGGCGACTATTAATGGTAATTATTTTAAATTAGCATTTCAGCTTTTCTGTTCGATCGAAAAACACTCGAAAAATATGTTGGTAATGGAAATGTAGACACTTGAAAGAATGAGCAGTAAGAGAATGTAGTTTTTCGTCTTTATTTCTCGTACTTAACAAATATTATTTAAATGATATTTCGAAAGAGACATTTTTTAGTTGTTACTTTAACCAATATCAGCTTTTCAATAATGCATTTCAAAAAAGGGTAGGGGCTCAAAGAAGGGTATATGTATAGGCGGCGTTCCGAAAGTGTACACCTGTGATGAATTATAGCGGGATTTGAAAGTTTGATAAAGGGAATCTTGATATCCTTACGTTTAAGGTACATGCCGTGCTTAGCACTTATGTAAAACACCAGGAAAATTATGATTGTGCAACATTTTAGTCCTCTTAATCTTTGCTGTATGGGCCTTATTTGTGCCTTCCTTAATAAAAGGAAACAACTCCTCTTAAACAAGGGATGATTTGTTTCTAGCTTTAAAATTTAATTTTAAACTTTCGTGTATTCATATTAAAATTTTATAGGAAATTTGAACGCGCAATCCTTCTTTTTAAGGCATTTTCTACCCAAAACAAGATCGACATATTAAAGAGATAAAGAGTAAAAATGTACCCAAAAATTTCTGTTTTATAGTTCTAGTTTTAGTCTTAAAAGACATTTCTTGAAAAGCTCTTTATTAATAAAAATAATTTTATAAATTTTTTAAAAACAATTTTATAAAGTTAGATTTGAAAAGTTTTTTTTTTCAAAAAACCTATTTTTAAAATTTAAAAGTTTTGAAAGTTCTTTTCTATTGCAACTTTTTGAAGGGTGTTATTTTCAAAAGCGAGCTCTTTTAAACTGTATTTTTTAAGCAATTAATTTTTTTGATACATATTTTTTTTTTAAAAAACACTCTTTAAAATGTACATTTTTAATTTTGCTTAAAAAAATTTTAAGCATGTAACTTTTAAAATTGTACTTGCTTAACTACTTTCTTAAAACGTTTTTTATAAAGTACTTTCTTAAAAGGGACTTTTTAAATGAATTTCTTAAAAGTCCCTTTCTAAAATGTACTTAAAAGGAATTTCTTTAAGGATACCTTTTTCAAAGGAAGTTTTTGTGAAAGGAAGTTTTCTTAGAAAGAACTTTTTTAAACGGTAATATTTCAAAAGCAATTTCATTGAGAGGTGCTTTTCTTAGAAGTAAAAAAAGTAATTTAAAAAATTATATTTTGTTTAAAACGTAATTTTTTAAAAATGAATTTTTCACACGAAGCATCTTTTTATTTTTATTTACTCCTTTTGGATATATTTTTTAGATATAATTTTTTAAAAGTAAATGAAAGAATGGTCTTATAAAATATTATTTCTTTAAATAATTTTTTAATATGTAGTTTTTTTCAAAAATTATTTAAGAAATTTAATTAAATAATATATTCAAGCTATAGGTCCAGAAAATAAATATATCCCTGAAGAAGCTTTCCATTGAGAAAGCGAAATATCGAATTAAATAAATCATTTATATTTACTTTCTGGACCTAAAGCTTGAATAAATTATTTAATAAAATTTAATAAAAAGGTCGAATAAATCAGAATTATATTTAAGCAATTTAAAATACTATAAAAATTTTTTCAATTTACTTTTTTAAGAAGATACTTAAAAAACCTTAGCTAAAATATATTTTTTTAAACGTACTTGTTTGAAAGGTATTTATAAAAAAATGCGATTTTATAGGCACTTTTTGAAAGATTCTCATTTGAAAGATATCTTTTTTCTAAAAATTATTTATCTTTGCACACGAATAAAATCTGAAGGTACTTAAGGCAAGAACAGAGAAAAATCGGAAAACTTACTACATATTTATCGTAATGAGGGTTTTTACATAGTCGAAATTTAATTACTTGATGATTCTTTATAGCAATACAGTGTGCATTTTACTTTGCTAGTGAAGGTTTTAATTTCCGGTAGGTATGCTGTGTATTACGAGTACAAATAACAAATTCAATGCAAACAACAGTTAAACCAACATTTTCTTCAAAATCATTAAAATGATGATGATGATGATGAGAGCACAGCTGCAAAGTCAACTCTGTCTTAATTCAAAGAAAATACTACGTTGTGCAACGCAACAGCAATCAAGCTTTGAATAAAGCATTCGTGGTGAAGTGTTGAATGTTGCATGATTTACATAGTACATGTGTGTAACATATAAAACATAAAACTTTATTTCATTATAAGCTGCGTTTTAGACCACGTTAAGGTGGAGAAATCAAGTAAAAGAAATGCGGTCGTTTTGTATTATTTTCATGTTTCCCGCATATTTACTACACATATGTTGTTTCTGTATGTTGCTGTTGCATATTTCATATGTGCATCGACATATATTTTAATTGAACTGATAACTCATATACATACATACTCATATACATACATACTCATATACATACATACTCGTACACCTAGCATTTCAGTTTCGAATATTATTTTTGCACTATTGCATTGTTCACAAGTGTGGCATTGTGCGCCTTGGGCGTTTATTAGTTTTATTATTGAGCAAGCATTTTAAAGATAGAATTATACTTATTGTTGTTTTGTATTCTACTAGAGTAATTCTATTGTGGTTATTTATGTTGTTTCCTTTTATAAAATAGTCTATCCCGTCTCCGACGCTATGATCAAGTATTATACGTCAAGTTTTCCTGCTTTTAATTCTAAATAAAATAATTTATTACTTCATCATTGTAACAATAATTGGATTTGTAGTTGTTGTAGGTTGTCTAAAGGAAAAATAAATATATTTAAAAACGAATTACATCCTTTTTGCGCTTGAAAAATATACAGCTTTGTAGATAAGATTCATGCTTTTAGTCAATATTAGATGTTTTGAGTATTTCCAATTGACAGTTAACGCCAACTTTCAAAAATACATTTTACACAAACTTTTATAGCTTTTGCATATGAGGGTTTGTGATGAAAATTTGGCTACAACTACACGTATGATTCAAAGCTTGGTCTCACATTATTCACTAATATCCAATATTTATTATCTAATATTTTTTATTAAATTACATATCAAAAAGTATGCTAAGTAATTATTAAAAGCATTCTATTCTAAAAAGTAATTTTTTATTAATTAAACTTCTTACATATTTTTTTTTTTAATATTCGGAGGATACGCATCCAGGATGTCAGATAAATTGTAATGAATATACTATTAAATTTTTAATAATATTTATATTTCAAACTAATCTAACAACCCAAAAAATATTATTAAATATTGTGTGTACTTTTAAGATATTTTTAAATTATGCTTTGTACCCTTTTGTCAACTTAATTGCTAAAAATATGATTTCTTATAAGTTATTATCAAGTGCGACAATAAGAAATCAACATTAAAAAATAATTATGTTTAACACACAAAGTGTTTGTATGAGTACTAAAGTCATTAGTTCAGATTTCAACATTGAAAAAAATATATAAAACCCTTCTTTACTTTATTGTACTTAAATCCCTTTAATAAAGTTAATGAAGAGTGTAAAAACGAACGGGCTGGATGTCTGGGTTTATAATCAAGCTGAAACTCATCAAACAAAACAATGTTGTAAGTCTTAAGATTTTGTTGATTTTTAATACTTTTAAACAATAAGAAAAAAAAATAAAGAAAATATTTTTTTCTTTATTCCTTGAGGAAACACATGAAAAGAACTCAACACAATTAAGGTGTTAAAACCTTGAATGCAAACTCACTTGAATAATAAAAAAGGTAGTTAGTTGAGTGTCGTCATTAAAGGTTTCTTTCTTTAGATTCATCGTGTATCTTAAACATTTTTGTTATACGATCTCGGTAGCCACTACTGGCCTGGTATCCTGGCATGTGGAAAAAATTCAAGACAAATCAACTGACTTGATCACTTCTCACTTTTAAAGCCAAAGTGTTTGTAATCTTCTTTGGTTTTTGTGCCAGATTTTGTTTTAAAACTTGTTTTGATGTTTTGAAATTTTATGTTTTTACTATGTCTGCTGTTGCTATTGCACTTGCCATAATAAATCAATGTAAAACATTGGTGCTTATGAATGCCTCATGGATTTTTTTTTTCAGTGGCCAAAGTCCGCAGAGTTATAAATCTTGGAGTTTTGGTTTGATGTTTTTGTTTATTACGATCTGAAATTCGTTCATTTTATTTGAAGTTTTTGTATAGAAACTCATAAATAATGGATTAAATTATTGGTTGTAATAAAGTGCCACAGTAAATGATGTTTGTTAGTTTGTTTGGTTTTGGCAAATAGCCATAGACAAAGTGTGTTAATTAGATGACGATTTTGTTGCTGCAGTTTTTATTTAAGTTATCCTGTAGTATGGAATAAAACATAGTCTTCGTAATATATGCTATTTTATTAGAATATCATTTCGGGTTGCATCCTTTTCTTAAATCTAAGTCTTGATAATAATTTGAAATTAAAAACATAATTTAATAAAATTAGTTTGTTTTATTTTTTTAACTGAATTAATTGCTAAATCACGTCAGATTTATTGTATGTTTCCACTAAACATCTACTCATACTTCACACAGCCATTACATACAGAATTTCGTTTTTCGGTACACACATAAAATTTCGAGAAGAAATTACTTCAGTTATCAGTAGTTCGGTTTGAAGTACCGTCTGAAGTACAATCAAACAAGTGTCCTCTATAAATTTTCCTTCAGATTTATCAAGTCAAGCAATTCCTTTTAATGTAAACCTAAGACATTTCAACTAATTACATACAAAAATATATTAATTATTAAATACGATGGCACCCGTCAGAACTCCATGAGCGCGTTGTCACAGCTGGTTGAATACTAATTTTTCTTTTCTGAAAAACATTTAACATTTCTTTTAATTTTTTGTCAAAAAATTGTTATCCAAAGTTTTTTTTAAGACAAAAACTTTGCATTGTAAGTGATGATACAATAATTCTTAATAAACTCGCTATTTAAAAAAATCATTATATTGCAAATTTTCAATTAAAAAATAAAAAATATTGCACTTTATTTTAGAAAAGAAAACGCCATAAGAATTCTAACAACAAAAGTCAAAAATATTTAAAACAAATGGAAATGGCTTGATATTAGCAGCCAATAGCTCTTGAAAAGGCTGGAGAATAATAGTATAAGGAATAATTAATCACCACAAATGCGAATTTCGTATTAACCGGAATTGATTTAACGTCAGAAGTGAATAACTGAAATGTTCATATTCTAATTTGGTAAATAAATAGTTGATATTCTTAGTCACTAGTATCCACCATCACAAAGTGGTAAAATCGAACAAAGAACGCTAATGAGATGGCTAAGCGAAATTGAAATCAATACTGATCCGTTTTGGTAAACTGGTAAATAAATTATTCCGAAAGTTACATTCTTAATAGAATAAACTTATAAAAAATTTCTTAAATTAAAAGAAATTGTTAAACTCCAATTTGAGCTGAAGCCAAACAATTCCTTTCAATGTAAACATAAAACCAGTTCAATATAAATAATTCAAATTAAATAATTGATATTCCTAGTCGCAAGTGCAAAAATCGATTAAAGAGTACTGATAAGATGGTGTAACGACCTGGAACTCAGTACTGATCCGTTCTGCTAGTCTTATTATTAAAAATCTTTCAATAAAATTTATTTACAAAAATTTCTTAATGAAAAAGAAATTGTTAAAGTCAAATTTGAGCATGAGCCGAACAATATCTTTAACTTTAGTTTGATTTATGATTTCTCCTCCTATAAGTGTGAATCTGCATCAGATGTATGAAATGCTCCATTAATATTTTGAGTGCAATCATTTTCAAATAATAAATATCAACAAGAGTTTCTTTGTATGATGATAAAATACCCAATAAAATTCAAACGTTCTTTATTATTTTAAAAAGCCCCTTCAAATAAATCAGCCTTTATAACTAATTACTAACTTTTAAAGGATCTTTTCAAAAATTGTCTAAAACAATTCAAAACAATGTTGTTGAAACAACTTTGTCTACATAATAACAACCCATAAACCTTCCCATATGAATATGAAAATAATTTTCCCACTTTAAAGTAGAAAATTGAGTAAAACATAAATTTAATTACTCGTGTTACAATGTTAGTGGACAAATTTCAAAATTACTTTAAACATTTATAATAGTTTACAGGGAAATTACCACGTAATACAAGTACCGTGTATGTGCCTAGAAATAAGGATAGTTTTTGTTTCTTAACTTAAGGCCAAAATTCAACATAAAAATTTTAATGATTATAAGGAAAACAAGATTCTTACATGGAGAGAAAATAAAAAACAAAAAAAAATAAAAAACAAAAAAGCAAAGAAATAATAAAAAAATAGCAAAAGTGTTCTAACAACTTTCTGTTGCTACTAAGAACAAATTAAATTTAATCGAATTTAACTTTCTTCAGTGGCCAAGCGAAAGTTTTGTAATATTGGAAAATATTAAACGATTTGTCTAAATTCTACTAAATTGAGCAAAATATTTCTTTCACTGTAAAGGTGTAAGTAAGTCGTATTTTCTTTTTCAAACAAGCTTAAATTTGAACTTGAATTTATGATTTTAACGAAAGTCTAATAATAGAGTCTAAGAGAAGAACATAGGAGAGCACCACCAGCAGCCACAGCCTTCTCAACTAGTAAAAGTGTAATAGAAGAATATAATAATAGAGATGGTGCTGCTGATGTGTGCACTGATGAGGTTGATGACTATGACGATGAAGCTGATGGGTTGGATGAAGAAGATACAAATAGGTAAAAATAAAAGCAACTGATTTCTTTAAGAAAAACTGCCTCAAGTCAAATTATTATTACTTACAGCTCTAACTGACAAATACTTGCATGTTCGAGTACAGATCTCAATTCAGAAAATGTAAGCACTATTAAAAGGAATGAAGATGGACAAAATTACATGTGTAGGTAGTCGTACAGTGTACTAGATAAGTCTATAAACTTGTAGTTTTGATTTGCTTGTATAAAATGCATGTAGTTATTTTATAGATTCAGTGTATTTAGCACTGTGGTGCGGTAATAGTAGCGTGTTTGTAGAAAATTAAGTTCAAAGATTCAAGTTTACATCATTACCAGCTAAATAAAAACAAATTATATTTATATAGAAAACATTTATATAAAAAACGGAACGGATATAAGCTGATGAGTCGTCACATTTAAATTCAATAAAAATTCAATGGAAACTAAAAAAATACATTAAATTGAAAGAGGCCGCCTTTATATAAGATTCTGTAATTTGCGTGAGAACGGAGCATTTAAATTAATAGTAGAAAAGAAATGGGAATTGTTTAAGCCATGTTACCTTAGATATTTTTAAAAAATCTTAATTTAACGCCATTTTATCTCTATTACAGAGAACTTAAATAATTTTTAAAATCAGTAAAACTTGAGTTAAATTTTTCAATTTTTAACTTAATAGCTTTGGTGTACTTTTCTTGAAAAGAGTTACTGGAAGCAATTGTGGGTTAAAGCAAACAGCAGCTTTCACAAAGTAATTGCATTACTAGAACTACATGCTTCACGATGGATCAAAGGAGCTAAACCAGGCCGTTATTATTCAGGCTTCCACTGTTACCTCAACTGATTTAATAAATACGATAACAAGAGGACCTAAGCTTCTTATAGAATCAATGCGAATAAATATATATAACAAGAAGAATAGCAAAAGTTGCTTAGCTGTAGATAGAAAATCCTTTAAAAAGTACATAAATAGCTTTTAGCCAAAAGCACGAAATTTTTAAATTTTCAATTCATCTTAATTAATTAATTAAATTAATTGCCTGTTTGTCGATATCGAAAGAAAATTTTCTTTTGAATTATTACATTTGAAACAAAAACAAGTTTTAAAATTTTGTTTTTGTTTTAAATGTAATTATACGAAAGAAAATTTTGTTTCTATATCGACACAACAGCAGTTAAATTTACTTTCTTTGGCTGTTTTTTAATTGAAAACCATTTTATATAAACACTCCTAAGAGTGATAGTTAAAGAAAACAAAATTTTCTTTGCTTTTTTAAGTGTACTCGAGCAGTTTTATATTTGAAATAGTAAAAAAGATACTAAAAGTAGTTATTTCTGTAACTTAGTCGAATAAAGCTATTCATATGCAGTTGTTTTAATTTACACTTTTAAACCTTCTATTTTTCCAAGTCTATCTTTGCTTTCAAGTTTTCGTCTTAAGTCTTATGATTTTGCTCCAAACGAAAATTCAACTTAATTGTAATACTAGTAAGTTTATTTGCGTAAATTAATTGAAGACAAAGGAGCAACAATGCAACCACATATACCACTAACAATAATCTATATCTTTCAATCTGCCTTATAAATAACAAAAATGCTCTTATTTTAATACCTAAATCAGAGTTTAAGCAACACCCACCAACAGAAATAAATTCTTTCATACTTTTAAGGAAAAACATAATTTTTCTTCATCAACTCCCATTCATGTTTAAAAAAGGCTGTTCTTTTCCAGGCACACATACATACAAACAAACATTTACTACATAAAGTCACCATATCTACGCCTTAGAAAACACTTAACATGAACTGTTTCATTAATCATAGATTGGCATCGAATAGAATGAATAAAGCACAAGAAAAAAAGCAGCAAATCCTTGTTTTAATGAAAACCACTAAATACGCAGCAGCAATACGCCTCGTACTTGTGCATGTAGTGAAACGAAAACCGTTCAAGACGTGTTCGGCTTTAAGCAGATTTTTTCTTGAGTTCAGTTTAGATGATGAAATTGTTGCATCAGTTGAATATTGTATTTAAGAGTTGGTGCATTGATATGAAGAAACATATTTCAGAAGAAACCAATGTTTTAAGACAAGTTTTCTAGTTGATTAAAAGAGACAACTAAAGCTAAGAATTTTCAGTTCAGCAAAAAGAAAAGGAAGGAATTATTAATAGCAATAATAATAATGGGCTGGTACCAGCTGAAGAAGGTCTCCAAGTAAATTTAATGAAGCTCAATCCAATTAGACCACCTTTTTTCTTTTATGCAAAATGGTAGCTTCTATTCGTTAAAAATTTTATACAATATTTTTGAAAATCATTTGTTACTTTCTTAGGGCTCATGCGGAGCCATACAATACATATATTATTTAATATTTCCAATTAAAATAGACCCTAAAAGAGTGTATGGAAAAATTTAATTTTAAAATGATTTGAATTACTGAACAACTTTCAATGCAAATTATTATCGCTTGTATCATTTTTCTAAACCTACAATTCTCTCTTGAAAATTCACTGCATCTGTTTCGTAACACAGCTTGATATCTGTGCACTCAATATGGAATCTATTAATGGTATCTAAGCCCACAGTCTCTGCTGAATCACCTCGTAAGCGTTCTTGAGCCACTCCTATTGAGTGACAACAGCCCTTGGGACACCCTTCGAGACAGCGTAAGGAAACGCTTCGACTGTTTGAGTCATCTTAAACTTCTTCATTGCCGAAGAAATTCTGAAACAAACCAGGAGGTAATCTCCCTCTTCCCATAGCCATTTGCTATGTCATTGTACTTGATATAAAAAAAACTAAAACTTTTATTTAAATTCGAAAATTTTCAAACGAACTTCAAACGTTTAAAAAAGTTTAATTTTACGAAATGAGGCCCTAAGTAAAAAAGAAACTCTTTCTGCAAAAAACGAGTTAAAAGTTTTCAAATTACTTATAACTTAAAAAGAAAAATAAAAAAAATATTCTTCTCTCAAGAGGCGAGTAACCAAAACAAAACGAACGATAGGAAGAGAAATTGAGCTTTTCGAGTTATGATGTTGTTTAAGTAAATAAGCGATATTTGTGTTTATGCTGCGATCTTTTTATAGAAAAAAAATCTATAAATTAACACTTCTTTATTATGAAGCCAATTTTTTGTATTTACCTGAGCAAAAAATCCACCACTTATTTCACAAAGTCTTCTCCCCTCATAAAAGAAATCCCAAAAAAGAAACAATATATTTCCAATCCAAGTACTTGTGGTTGGTCTGTTGTTTCTCTACACTCTAAAGTGATAAACAGATATTGGGGGATACAAGAAGCTGAAAACGTGACGCCATTTAGGGAAGACGAAGAAGCTTAAGGTATAAAAACAACTTCATACATGCATAACTCATGCATTTATTCAATGTGGTAAACAAAAAACCAAAAAAAAAAAAAAAATTACCTACATTCAAATAAATATAAATTCAAAAAGAAAAATAGATATGCCAACCAACATATTGCTGATGATGCGTGTATAAAATATATTTTACTCAAGACTACGTAAAGTATGAAAGGTAAAATGAGAGAAGTCTATTATTACAACATTTCAAACTGTACTACAACAACTGTGTACTATAATAATCACATTGTAAGAAAAACTTTGCAGGCAACTTAAATGAGTATGAATGTGCAGCATGTTGCAGTTAGTATTAATTTCTTTTAGTTTCAAGGAAGATTACAATTAAAACGTTTTGACGACAAGACCACAAGGTCCGGTCATATCAAGGGCGAAAGTGTAGAGAGAGGATCTATAAACAAAATATTAGTCGTTTGTCGTTTTAATTGTAATTTACCTGTTGACTATTAAAAAAAAAACAAGAAAACCCAGCACAAGTTTAATCCTTTAAATTTATCATACAAACTTTTTTCCTGATAAAGTGCTTTTTGTGTGGTTTTAAGGGCGTGTAATTTTGCTGCAGTGATGTTGATGTTGATGTTACCAGCACTTTTGTGTATTTTGAAGATTGCATTTGTTCCTGACTCATTCTTTTTTTCCCAGTTTGCTGAACACGTAAGAATTCTACTTTTTGTTTTTTTCTTCTTTTTATTACCTCCGGAGGTTTATTGTTCATGAAAGTATTTGTTTTTTAATTTTATATAACAAAGAAAAATTATTATTTAACTATGTTTTGATTGTTTGAGTTGCATGCAGTAAAAATGAAAGAAGTGAAGTATGTGAAGCCTTACAATTATTTCTTTCCAGAATTTTAAATACTTACAAATAGTTACTGAGAGATGTTGCATGCAACAGAAATAAAAGCCAACAAATGATATGTATGGTAATTTAAAAATTTATAAAAGAAAATAAATATTTCTCTAAGGCCTTAAAGATTTTCAATAGAAATCAATTGTTTATTTTTGAAAAGAACTGGAGAAAACATGGTGCTTTAAAATGCTTTAAAGCGTTGTCTGCAAAATTACATTACTAACGCATGTCTAAACTAATTTTATTTTAGATAAAAAGAAAGACATTTAACAGTAAAATTTTTACTGTTTAAATTTTGTACTGTTATGGAGAATTCGAGGATGGTTACAGAAAGGAGACGGGCTTTTTTGGTTTGGATTTGAGATAATCTTGGTATAAAAAGGCTCATTATTATTGGATTAAAATTTGTTTACAAATAAATTTTAACAGATCGGGAAAAATCTGCCGTTATACTGGGGATCCCTCGACAACAGCTGCGAATACTCGCGATTTCTGCTGAACTTTTCATAATGATGAGGAGGAAGAACCTGTTGAGTAACTCTTCTGCTAATGTCGTGTTACAAAGCGACGTATCATGCAACTCGACTTTGCCCGCACTTGCAGACCTTGCGGAATGCAAACTTGTTCATTCGATCACGTTGGTTTAATACCGATCCTAACTAAGAATAGAGGGGACAGTTGCCTGCAACTGGTGGCCTGTGCAACCTAAATAAACTTTTTTTTTCAAATTTATATTAAAATTTTATGGGACAATTTATATGACGTTTTTTAAAGATTATATTCCGACGAAGCCTTTTGGCTTGTCTGCGGAAGTTAAAAGCTATTTAAACATTTTTTAAAATGACTATAAATTAAAACTTTCAAAGAACCTCAAATCTTTCCTGAATTGTTTAAAATGTAATCAGTATTTTTTTTTAATTTGATGTTGATGCAATTGAAATTTCAGGGATTTCTAGAGAAAACTTCCTTTCAATATACCATATACAATCTATAATCTATTACGAACAAACTTAACTGTAGCCTGTTATGTTTTCTATAGACGAGTCTAGAAAATGAAAGCATCTATGATATTATCGATTAAAGTTAGAAAATTTTAATGTAGAAAAACCTTTTGCTTAGCCCAACATGAAAATGTGTCACGATTTCCATGAAAGTGGGTTAAGCCCTTGTAATATGTTAAATTTTATAAATAATCATTTTACAAGTATATTTACTGCACTCCGTTAGCAGGTGCTAGCATCAATTGCTATTTGAAATCTTTTTTACAAACCCTCGTACTTTTTAAACCGTAAATCATTATATGTGCATCTATAATTTTAATATCCATTTCCCCCAAAAAATAACAGCCACTGAAATACAATGAACAGAAAGAAAAAGCTTAAATAAACTTATTTGTTAAGTTTTTAGCCGTAAACAGTTTGAATTTCATTTTGGACTCACATGTGTTTGAGTAACAAATAAAAATTTGTACCTCTAAAAGTTCATAAGTGTGTCTGGTGTGCTCGAATCTATTTACAGCTTCTGGCATAAATTTTGACTTTTGTGGAATTGTTAACTGCACTTCTTATTTGTTGTGCTTTTTTTCTGTTCTAAACAAAGAAGCAAACGAAGTTCTGCCTCTCTAAAAGTTTATTACTTTTACTTCCAAACACATCAGGCATGTGCCTCTTGACTGTTAAGGCCTTTACCATGGTTTCCATTTGAATCTTTTTCTGCCTGTAAAACTATGATTAGTTTATATTTGCTGTTTTGTATTTGAAAAATAGTTTTGTATAATTCATAAACTAACATGTTCAAATGCTTTGGGCTGCAAGACTGACATTTGTTGTTTTAAAACAACATGCGATCGCCTGAAATAACATTTGGTCGAAAGGAAATTGTAACAACAAGATGACTTTAAAAATTGCGTTCGTTTTCAGAATGTTGTTTTTTTCTTTTACTATTTAGGCAATTTCTTTTAATTAATGTCTTGAAGTTAAGAGGAAAGGAATGTGTTGTTTTTTCTTGCTTTATCGTGCTTTAATAACATTTTTTATCACACTTTCCAGTTTATTTTATATTAATCAGTTTTCATTAATGCTAATCAAAACGACATTTAATTTTAAGTTTCAACACAAATTGTAATTTGTAACTTCGCAAGTGAGTGTGTACTTAAGTACGTATATTTCATAAGACTAAATAACATGATTTTAGATAAAATCTAGATTTATTTTCTTGTTCTATGGATTCCATTTGCTTTAATTAAAAATGTAATTAATTTTCTTTGGAATGAAGAGCAGCCTCTTAACAAGTGTAAGAATTTATTTGAAGGTATAAATACAAACTTGATACAAAACAAAAAAGCAGCAAGAAGATATATAAAATGGGCGTAATGAAGTTGATGTCTAAGAAATAGATAAGAGTATTACAAAAGAGTTAAGACACTCATACGTGTACTTGCTTCTCATGGCTGTAGTTGTTGCCAAACATACAAAATTAATTTTTGTAATAATTGTATCTGCTCTTGGAAAAATCGCAATGTATCTTCTGTTGGTTTTAAGATTAACCAATTTAGATTTGACTAAGACCCCATCCACGACAATGCCTTATTATTATTATTACTTTTTTTCTAATAAAATTTAAATTTATTTAAATATGTGTACTTACAATCGCCCCTACTCTCCTCCACATCCAGTATTATGTTTGTTTGCCCCGTTTCCACTTCACACATTTGTGATTTACCCAAAATACCAGCGACTTTTTGACATTTCAGCAGCAAAACAAAAACTAAATATAAAGCTGATAAATATGTTATGCGATGATGGCAGGTGTGTGAGGTGCTATTTATAAAGGACATGATGGCTTTGAAACTAAAAATAAAAACGAAAAACAAAAAATAAGAAATTATAAAAATAAAAAAGTATTTTAAATTCAAAATTAAAACTTATATAAAAAAAGTTATTTAAAATAATAAAAATAGTCTTAATAAGTTGCGCAGCGAACAAGTGGAAATTAAGTTAAATAATGCCAAAACGTGCCATTATCTGACTGGCTTAAAAATATAATAACACATTTTTTCTAAGGCAATAAATATTTTCAAAGTATAACTTGACTTTTTGTAAAATATAATCAAAGATGTTTGTTTGTTTAAAAAAAATTAATAAAAAAGGCCAATTAGATAAAAACAATGCATAGCAGGTGTTAAATAAAAGCAGCACCTCAATAGAAAAAGAAAGCATGACATATTGTTTTCTTGATCTATAATATAGAATGATTAAAATCACTAAACAATTGAGCCCTTCCTATCACAGAAAGTGCTAAAACTTGGAGTAGACTTTACCGATTAGGAATCAGTGTCGGGACAAGTTTTATGCCAGTGCTTTTCGCTGTAGAGAATTAGCAATAGTGCCAACCCTACACAAGTGGATTATAGTATTCGCCGCTAGACAAGAACATTAAATTTAGATATCAGACCTATTAGAGCGCATCCCGATTATGGCAAATAAAAATACATGTTAAAGGTCCATTTGATATAAAGCGTTGTAACTACAATTAGTTCCTTTACTTTAGGAAAAAGTCACTTGATTCGATTTGTAAGTAACAATTCCCGTTCCTGTATGGACATGAAAATCCAGTTATAAATACAAATAAGTTTGTTCAATGTCACTAGTGGCAAGAGATCTGGAGCATAACCAAGTATAAAATTATTTATTAAAAAGAAGTCTAAAATTCAAAATTTAAAAGAGTTTAAAAAAGCTACTGATTAAATTTTAATATTTGGAAGGTGTTTGAAATCGAGAGCCCCGACATCTTTCTGATGCCATAGCTGCCAAGTGACCAAACCGATTTTCTAGAAACAAAAGAAAGAACACTCTCAATCTAGTCACTTTAAAAACCCTAAAAAATTAATATGAAGCACAGTTATGTATGGCAACTCGTTTTTTTGCTTGGGGCCTAAGAAGTAGCATGTCAGCCATTATCCACAAAAAAATACGCAGTTTCTGAAAGCAGTTAAAAATTTGCTTGCTTTTCAAGTCCTGTGTTTTGAAACGATTACGAGAATGCTATTGAATCGAGAAGAGAATGAGAGACAATCAAAATAATGCACACGGTTTGATTTTTTTTTTGTTCAACAATTTCATATAACCAACTTCGAAGTTTGACGATGATACAATCGGATGACAAAAAAAAGAGCTCCCAAACGGGACATGTCGAATAAAAATCTTTTCTTCTGGAAGCGTATTTCGTAGCAGGAGGTACAACAACAAACAACAACTCTCTTTTAAATGTCTGCTTCGGGCGAAATAATTTTGCCAAACAATTTTTATATTTCACAATATCTACGTCCAAACGATCACAATATCTATTACTTATATATAGCGTTGCCTTATAAACGTTGGATTTTTTATACAAAAATATCTAACAAGTTTAATACGGATCCATGCCTGCCTACGGCTACGCCTATAATATTAACTTATTATCCTTGGGATTTCTTTTCAATATTAATTTAACAAACTACTGTTTTTTTGGGTGTGTTAACAATTCTAATAATTAAATTTTTGTCCATAAAATTCGGTTTCACCTTTTCTAATAATATTTTACAAAAATATTACAAAATCTATAAATTCTCTATAATTTTATACGATAAGTACATATTAAAATAATTGCAAACCATAATATTAAACTAAATTGCCGTAATAAAAATAATAAAATCTCTGAGAGCAAAAAAAAACAAAAAAAAAATTGGTTCAATTGTAATTTCAAGTTGCACAGAACACCATTTAACCAAAACATTAAAAATATATAAAAGTTAATATTCTTTTGTTCCGTAAAGAACAGCTACAAAATAGAAAAATTTAAATAAAACTGCTAAGAAGAAGCTGTACAAGCAAAAGTTAAAAAAAATATAAATAAAATAAATAGAAGAAACATTGTAAAATATGTCCATAATATTAGCACATTTATGAAAATTGCATATTGCCATATATGACAACACTTCAATAGACAAACAAAAAACAAACAGTTACTTGCCGCACTTAGCTGCCTGCTGCATGTTCGGGAAACAGCTCAGCGTTTTAGCATTTCTATTGTTTTGAGGAAAGAAAAACAAAAAAATAAAAAATTAACCAGGCCAATACAAATCGGTGGAATGAATTGTAGAAAAACACAAACGAAAACTTAAAGCAATTCTAAAGCAATGAAACTGTATGACATTTCCATAAAAGGTCAAAGCTAAAGAAAAACAAAAAATTACAAATGGAAAATTACAATTTGGCAATGAATTTTTTAAGGCAAAGTCTATTATGCAAGCAGATGCAAATACACACAAAAGTATGTATGTATGTAAAATTTATTAAAGAGCAATTCACACACACATGTTGCATATACGATTTGCGTAGCATTCAAGGTTCTGTCAGCAAGTTGTGGAGTTTTTAGAAAATTTATTTTAAACAAGTATCTATTGTTTAATATTCCTTAAAATGAAACTAAAATAATTGTTTCTCAATTGGGAAATATTAAATGAAATTGTTAACATTTAAAGATTTGATTGGAGTTTAAATATTTGTTACAATTTCTTTTTGTGGCCTTATCGATGGTTATGATCCAAATTATATACATCAAAGTTGGACTTTCTATACAATATTTTTGTTAACTTTGTTAGCTTTGTTAGCTTTGCATGATAGATAATTAATGAAAACAATTAATTATTTTGTTATACATATATTCAGTTAACTGTTGGAACAAATATGTTGTGACTGACAAGGACCTCTCTAAAAGTTCTCTCTTAATTAAACAAAAACTGTCACAACAAATGAAAGAATATGTCTGATAAAAAAAATATGCTGTGCCACGTTTGACTTCTTCAAATCTTGCATTTCTTTGAAATTGTTAAAAACCAAACCGAAATGCTATCACCACTAATTTCGAAACAAGAATTTTCAATAACAAATATTTTGATATACAAACAAATATTGGACATTGAAACAACATAATAGCGCAATACAACATTGAGGAATGATTTTCCTTTGGTATAGCTCAATCATAAGATAAACGAAAAATTTTCGAAGTTTTGGTATATTTCCGATATTTGAACATTTTAGGAAATTTCATCATTTTCGCTTTTTACGTGTTTTTTTCTATTTTTAAACCCTTCACCGCTAAACATCGGAAAGGGGATATACAATCTACATAATCTAAATTCTATTAATGGAGAAGACAACACAGCGGTGTTCATCTGTCTGAGTAAAACCGATTTTCTACCAAATAGCTTAAATATCTTTATATTGGTCTTATCTATTAAAACTTCTCCAAAGAATTATCGGTATATATAATTGAGATATAGCAAAAAAATATTTTATCTTGTGTTTTTGAAGACCACACAGTCCTTCTTACATTCTTATATATTGAAGCAATGTGCTAAATATATTTCTGAGCAGCGTTTTGTTGAAAATCATCGTAATCGCTGCATGAGTTATTAAAAAAAATGAAAATTTTTTGTCTTCTTGAAATTTTTGTTTGTCTTCTTTATAAGTTTAGATATTTTTAGTCCATTTTAACGATTTTTCTTAGCGAATTTAAAAACGGCTTTTTTAATTAAAGTTACATTTTTATAGTTTTTACAGCTTTTAATAATATTGAATTATTTTTAAAGCCCATTTTAGAGTATTTTTATATTCTAAAAATTTATTATAAAATTTCAATTTTTTTTCGGAATCTCATTTTATTTACATACAAAAATCTGTTAAGGACTAATGTTGATTTAATCAATGTAGCCAAAGTAAAATCGTTAAAAATGCGAGCAACGAATAATAACTCGTTTTCTATTGGACAAGAATAAGTGGAATTCGTCGACATATTCTGATACCTTGGAAGTATGAGTGCGGCGGAAGATAGTGCAAAAGTAGATATAGTATCCAGAATTGGGAAGTCAAATAGCGTCTCTTCCAGTTACGAAACATATAAATGGTCGGTTTTTAAAGGTACAAATTTATCTTTTAAACCATTTAATTTGAAGAAAAAATAGATTTAAATTAAATTTAAAGGAAACTTATATCGTTCCCAGTGAATATAGAAAAAATCAACGTTTAAAAAATTCCTAAGCGTTTAACGTTTGTTCTATTTTCAAAATCACATTTTTCAAATAAACACAAAATATTTGTTTCTTAATTGCTTTGTGTTTCACATCACTCATCATCATCATCATCACCAGTATCTGGCAAAAGGAGAAAAAATAGTTTGTAATTTCTGTTTATGATTTTTTAATTTTGTTAAAAGAAAAACAAAAAAGGAAAAATTTGTGGTATTTACTGCAAATCGGAACCGCATAAACATCTATTTTCGTAACAAGCATCAGCATTTGCAACAAACGAACAATACGGATTAACCCTTTAAATGTTCTGCGACCACAAGAACGTGCAATTCATATTTAACCTTTTGTTTAAATACAACAAATGATTTACCGCAGCAGCTGAATAAATTGATGCATAAAAAAGCACAACATCACATTGAACGTTGTAAATACATTTTTACTGGATTAAAAGTAGAATTTTTCTAATTCATAAAATTTAATTGCGAAGCAGGAATAATTTTTATAAAAAAATGGAATTGTTGAAAATAACTTGGCAGAATTTACAGCTATCGCTTACAAAGAGGGTTCATTTAGAAGGAAAATTATATGAATACTCGTTTTACTAATACAGCGAAGTTTTAGATAATTTTCTCTGATATAGTTATGATTATATGTGAGAGGTGACAGATAATTGATATCAGCCCAAAGCTCGCAATGTGTTAAGTCAGAAAGAGTTGAACATGAAACTACAATGCAAGGAAGAAGGGTACAATTAACATCAATCAATTCCAAACTACGGAAGCAGACCTGAATAACCTTGTTTTGGAGGACGCAAGTAAATTTAAGTTTTTAGTTACAAAAATCTTTTGAAAAAGAAACACAATTCGAGAATTATTATAAGTCCAACATATAAAAGTGCATCCAAATTATTTGAAAAGTTTAAATTTACTATCAATAATTGTTGTTAAATTGAATTTTGCTGCCCATGAACGAATGAATCAACGAATAAAATATGATCTGGCACAAAGACGGACATAGCGACTGAATTATACCAACTTTGTATGACACTCTTAAATAATGTCTATACAGGCTGAAAAGGCCGCCAAGTATTAACTGAGCACAGAAGCTTTACAGAGAACATGTGTCATTGTTTTATTTTCTTCCATGCATAAGCGATACAAGTTTCTTCTCCGCGAAGAATTTCTTAGAGTGAAATGACCAGAAAAACCAGTAACCAGTTGAAAATGATTCCAACAACGCCTTAGTCTGTCTCATGCCAGAAGAAGAAAACCCTCTTTGCGGTAAAAATTTCACTACACCTTATAATTGAGAAGTCGGCCGGTTGACTAATTCACACTATAAATGGCCCTGGGCTCATAAGGAGAGTGCACCAGCCAAACTGGCTAATTTATCTGCTACCAATTGATTTTTTCTTTTATTTCTATTACTTTTATATACATATGTTTTAAATACAATTCATTGCAAATGTATTTAAGTAGAAAAAAAAAATTTGCATGAATGAATGACAATTTCCCAATAATTATAAAACGAAGAACATTTTTTGCTAAAAATACGAGGGCAGTTTGATAGTTCCGCGACAAAGCAATAACCTTAAATCCAACACTGATCTTGTTAAAATTTATCTATTACAATACTACTGTCGAATTCTGTGGATGTGGGTTTATTATTTTGCTTTTGCCAGCCGTTGAATGCACACAACGTCGTTAATTTTAACGAAAATGAAAAAGAGTGAATTTTGTGTGTTGATTAAAAATAAATTTGTATGTAAAAAAATATCACCGAAACCAAAGAAAGGCTTAATAAATACTATGAGTTTTATTGGTTGAAAAGTGGTTTACAGAGTTTCGTTGTGATCGTACCAGCACAAATGAGACCAAGCCTTCAAGTCGCTCAAAAAGGTCGATACAATCCATGAAATGGAATTGGGTGATGAAAGTGTATGAGCTGCCTGAGGCTACAGGCATCACAAACGACCGAGCACATCACATTTTGCATAAATATTTGCATATGAGAGGACATCCAAAAACTTCCAGCATATTCTTCAGATTTAGTACCTGGATTTCAAATTTAAAAAATGCCAGGGTGGTAAGAAATTTGAATCAAACGAAGAGGTTGTCATTGAAACAATCTCCTATTTTAAGAATGCTTAGAAATCTCATTATTTAGAGGGGATAAAAAACATAAAAATAGAAAGATGTTGAACTTAATGTATTGAGCTTAGAAGATAATATTTTGAGATATAAAACTCTTTTTTGCGTAAACAAATTTTATTTTATCCAAAAAGTCACGGAATTATCAAACTGCCTTCGTATTATATTCATATTCATATATGAATATATTGCTTGCAAAACTATATCATATGTACCAAAACGAAATAAATGAACATTTGCGCTACCGTTTTGTTAACTTGTATTAGATCTACTGGGTACGTACGTACATACATACCTACATGATTATGTACTCGTATAATTACATGATAGAACTGAAAACTATTTAATTCTGAACTTTCTTTCAAAAGCAATTATTTTGTGTGATGTGATCATTATACAAAGAGAAAAATACCTAGAAGGCACAACACGAACAAACATCCGAAGGAACTTTCAAATAACACAAGGCTTATAAATTGTTGTTTAACTCAAGTAAATTTAACAATTGGGTTAAAAAGACTTATATGGAAGCAGTAAAAGAATATAAACAACGAAAAACGGATGTTCTAGTGGCACAAGAATAAAAATACCAGTGGAAATGAAAAAAAGAAAAAAACTAAAAAAAAAATAAATAAATAAAAAACAGCCGTTTATTTCTTTGGCTCTTATTTTTTCATCTTTCAAATGCATGAAGGGCAATCATGCTTTAAACATGTCTTAAAACATAAACATCCTGATGCCAACAAAAATTACCAGCCAAACAGAAAATGAGCAAAAAACAAAAAAAAAAAAACAAATAAATGCTGGTTTGTTTGTAAAAGAAATGAGAAGAAAAAAAGAACATTCAAGTAGCCAAACACTACATTACTTTTGTAATTTCTATCTGTCTGTCTCTCTGTCTGTCTATAACACTGAATATTTTGCTTTCCTTTGCCTTGAAGCTGCGAGTAGTTTACAAAAACTGTGAATAACTGTTTTGCTAAGTTGAGCAAGTGCTTTAGTTTAGCTCTGCTACTATTTATTTGCTTTTAAGTGTCTTGGATGGTTTAGCGGACAAAGCCAGTTTATATATTTTTTCGGTGCACCTGATCTGTTTGTCGTGTCTTGGTTGTTGTTTTTATTGTAAACGTTTTTTTTCATTGTTAGCGGTTTTTTGATGGCGGTTTCAGGTAAAAGCCATTTTAAGTCTACACAGGGAATTTAGAAAATGACAGCCACTTTAAGTATTTTCTCTTTTTGTTGTACAAGAAATTATTTCTTATAAAAATAAAAAAAAAGTTATGAATTTATTGTAATTTCTTTTATGTCTTTGAAGAATGAAATAATATTTGAAAGCTTATTATTGCTGCTTAGAATATTATTTTTTTTATTTTAAAGAAAGAGCCAAAGTTAAGTGGGTGTATTTAACATTTAACATTTTAAAATTATAATTATTTGCCTTGTGTTTTGTGTTTGCATTTCAAATCTAACCCACTTGTTTAAATACATTGGTGGCAAATCATTTGCAGTTCAAAGGAAAATTGCTTGAACTTGTCATAAATTTCAAGTTAAATAGCTGGTTTTGCCAATTAACTTTTACATTAAAGTAATTTGTGTAAATTCTGTTACTTCTTTTGAAAAAGTTATGTTTAAGTTAGAAGCCAGGTTAAGTGTGGCAGCGAAGATTTTTCATTGTTAATTAAAACTATCTACATACACAAAATTGTAAAATAGGAAATTTGTAATGAAGTCAACAAATCAAAGTCATGCCAGTAAGTTCATTTTCTAAGTCTTATGTTTTAACAACTCTTTCAAGGAAAATATTTTGCTTTTTCTAAATGATAATTATTTATGTCTACCTAATCTTGATTGATACTTTTAACATGTTTCTAGAAAATATTATACGAAATGTATAATTTCCAAACCAAACAACTGGTAATTGAATTATGAAAAGCAATTCTCATCACATTACGTCGGGGCAAAATCGTTTCTGAGAAATAATATAAAATTACAGAGAACCATATTAAGATTTTATTTTCAGATCTTACATTTTCTCAAGTACGAAGTGGCATGCTTAATATCTGTTGCCATATAAAGGTGTCAAAAGATAATATTATTTAATTACACATAATATACACTCACAGAGACTGGCAAAAAATGGAATATGTACAATATATGCAATTTGCTGTACTATTGTTATAAAAATATGTTACCATTTGTGTTGTTGTTACTAACAATACTTAAATCTTACGCTTTATAACAGTAATCAGCTGGCTATTGAAGCAATAGATATGTATTTTTAAACATACCAGTTCATATACATTGTATCTTGCAGTATGCAAGTTACCAAGCGCACAAAATATTTAGTAATTGTAGCTTTAAGAACATTGGTTGAGGACTGAGAGCAGTTATTGAGCAAAGTTACACAGATCAAGAGTCAGTATTTAACAACATTATCTTTTGAAAATATGATTTTTTTATTACATCCTGTACTTCATAATAAAAATGCAAATATTACGTTCAGTGAAAATTAAATTTTTTAATAACTATTAACGGAAAAAAACACTTGACCAAATTTTGTTTAAATAATTTATTTAGAACTTTTGTTAAAAAATGCCAACAGCGCAGAAATTTAAGTGGGAAATGGAAATTGTTTATTTGTTCATGGATTCCTTGATAATGCCTATCAGAGCTTCATGCGACGTTCTTCCCAAGGTTGGGATTTTGCTAATCTCTTTTACTGAGAACTAAAAAATCTTTGACATTTAACAATAGCTAATAGCCGACCACTTGAGTGCAGCCTGTATTATCACCCACTGTTTCAACCCATTAAAAACTCAGCCAAGAAAAATATAATATCGGCTGAGTTTCAGTGATGCGGTTTTGCTGCTGTTTCGAAACAAAGTAATCAACTGTGTTGGTTACTCTGTAAAAAAAGCAGTAACAATATTAGTGATACACAATTTAGTTTGTGTATCGATAACTTTTTTTATACATTTAGGGATGTGTGACATTGTCAATGTTTGCATGGTTGCATTGCAAATGAGGTTTTGGAACTCACCCATCCTTTTATGAATCTAAAGACGAGGTTGGTTTATTTGCCATTTTTTCCCTGGATGCCTTTATGCCTTTAATGACATATGATTATAAAGTCATATCCTTCAATAATGGTCAGAGATTGAATATATGCCATCTCACCCTTAGACTTTATCACCACCTTTAAGTTAAAGATCCTGAATTTTGCCATAAATCTCTGCCTGGAACATAATGCAGGTGTCGGACAAAATTAAGGAAGATACACAATACTTTAGAATACACAATACTTAGAATACTTAAAGAATACTTTAAATCCATTACCAGCTTTAATTTTGAAGTCGTCCTATATGAACTTTATTTCGTCTCACAGAATTTCCGTTTCAGTCGTCCCTATTTGTTTTCTCTACTAAGAAGATTTGGTCAAAATTCATTCAATCAGGAGGTTACTATTAAATTTGATACAAAAATAATATTGTTCTTGTTTGTATAGCTTAAGTGTTGTGCTTAAAAAGTTAATTTCTCTTGAATCGAAATAAGTAACAGGGTCCAAGACTTGGCATTCTTCGTACGATCATGCAATAGATCTGTCTATGAGTCAAAAAAGAGATCTGGTAGATGTGCCTGTACACTACCGCGTACATATGCACATTGTAAGGCTGTTTTGTATGCACAAAATGCTCATAAAAAACTTTCTTATTCTGTTCTCAACGTTACGTTTCCATGAGAGTTTAGAGTGTAGGTGAAGGAATTGTATAGCTTTTAGTAAAAAGCACCAATTTTGTATTCATTAGATTCATTTGACATGACTCTAGTCAAAATCATTACATTTTGCTCATACTCAGACTTGGAATTGTAGTTCTGCCCTTCAGCATTTTCTCTGTCCGGTCTGTGATTATACAATTCGCTTTAATTTTATGTAAGAATATTTTCACGCTATTTCCAATAATGTAGGCAAAACACATTTGTTTCAGTCAAATGTGACCTCTATGGAAGCAAAGTTATCTGTTTGAAACTGTTTTGACATAAATCTGTCACTTAAAATTTAGTCAAGTGGTGTTTATAACTGCCTGTACAAACGAGTTGGTAGTTGTGTAAATAACTCCATTTTACATTTTGCTAAAAAAGAAATGTTAGAAAAATTGTTCCAATTATATTGACTTGTACGTCCGGTGCCCGCCCGCTGCAATCGATCATTTTCTCGTTATAATTAATAAAACATTTCAATACATACGATACCATATAAAACCAAAAAACATTATAATTAATCAACTTGAAATTAATGAACTCTCTTTTGTTTGTAAAATACAGAAAAAGCCCAGTCTCATTTCTTGTATGTATATAAAAATTGTAAGAACACACATCATTGTTTTGTTTATTTTTCAACTGGGACCTGATGCATGCATAATAATATGCATGCATAATAACTGTGCATGTATATGTATAAAATTTAAGCGCGTATATCTCCTAAAATATTGAATAGATTTTATTTGAATATGGATTATGTACATTTGCAAGTAAATGCCTTTAAAATGGTATAAGTTTTGTCAAAATTGCATAAAAGTTGCACAATGTGAGCATAGGCTGCACTATAAACAAATAACTTGGCTATAAATTATATAGTTTATAATAAATGAGCATAACACAGTTGTTAGCTTACAAATTGTGGGCCTAAATATTTTTTTAAAACACGACTCAAACTAGTTACTTATATGGAAAATAAACAGAAAAATTTAAATGCTATAATTTTTATTTCCATACAAAATCAAACACCGAAAAAACTCTTAGAAAGTCGGGCATTCTTTTATCTTTATAATTTTTTTGAATTCGTATGGAAAACAACAAATATTTGGGTTTTTTTTGTATAAAAATTATAACTTTCTTATCATGTTGTAGGAAATCAGGTTCTATACTTTTTTGTGTTACCTCTGGTTGTTTTAATAAACCAATTTTGTTGCATAAAAATTCGAAAATCCGCATTCAAATCACATTGAAGCCATAAAAAAATAATTTTTAATTTGTTTAATAGATTCGAAGTTGTTTTTTTTTGAGATGTTTGCTTTTTTTTAAGTTCTCAAAAAACTAATTCTAACTAAAACTAAAAACTCAGCTAAAACTAATAATGAAACTTATAGGAACTCCGTACCTCGAGTACTCCGGAGTGTAAAAGTATGTTTGTTATTCATGCAAAAGCTTAAGCAGTAGTGTAAAAATATTAAATCCATTCGATGCTTACTGCACATGCTCAGCAATATTTACTTTCAGAGAGTCCAATTCTATGCAGATATTTTGGCAAATTTAAAACTAATGTCTATTTCAGTTTCTTAGCTTCTGTTTCTCAGCCATATACTATTTCCACTGGTCTCCTCCTTTAATAAGATCAAAAAGGAAAAAAAATTCAAATAAATTTCAAAGCAGGTTAATAATTTAAAATAAACGCAATCACTTAACAAAAGATGAGAAAACGTATAAAAAAAATTACATGGCAGCAGTAAAAAAAGAGAATATCCCAGATTGCATCAGAATGTAAAAGTCATTAAACTTAAACTCAACACAGGCAACACAAAATCATAATGATGATCTAAAAATGAATGGGATGCAGTAATTCTTATTTCTCATTTTGTTCGTATTTCTTATTTTTTATTTCACAAGGTAAAAAGTATAAATCTTGAAACTTAATCGAGAGCTACTTAAATGCATAACTTTAACTTTGGCTCTGCTTAAAGTGTCTAGTTTGTTAAATAGAGATGAAAAACTCTAAAAGAAAGTCAAAAGTAGTAGATATGAAGTAGAAAGCAAAAAGAAAGAAACCAAACCAACATAACAATCAGCATACTAGTTATTGGCATTATATGAATAAAAGTAAAATAAAATAAATAAATAAATAATAAATAAAAAATGCAATAAGAAACCTAAATGTAACAAGTTTATAGAACACAACATTACACAACACAACAACGCTACTTTTAAGCAGTCAAACATTCAAAGCCACAGCCTCTCATTTACTGCATCATGCCTCCCAGTCCTTGGTGAAGCAACATGTTTGAATACCAGCCAGTTTTGTTAAGAAGAAGAAAAAAAAAGAAAAAAAAACTGACTGCCATAATAAACATAACGGATCATAAATCTATAGTAGTTGTAGTAAAGTTAAGTTTACTACCAGTTCAAAGAAGTGTGCAATGAACAAACCAACCCAACCCAAACCCAATTCAATGCAAACCATTCATTGCCCAGATTTTTTTTTGCAACTATTTTCTGTTCTATGTTATTCTAATGCTTTATTTTGAAAGACGAATGAGACAAAAGGCTCGAGAGGCAGAAAGAATTTGCTGAATTCTTTCCTTTGTTCAAAACTAAACCAACCAAAAGGTTTTTTTTTGTGGACATAACGGCAACAGCACCTGGCTTATTGATATAATAATGCAGCAGCAAGCAGCAAACAGCAAGCAGCACATGCAAGTAAAGCTGATAAAATGAAATTTTACATCTTTCTGTTCTTGCACACAATGCACATAAAAACGCATTCTGCGTTGTGGCATTTTGTAGTTTGTTGCCGTAATTAGATTGTTGTCCAAAATGCTGATTTACTTTAAACAAAGAATAGAAATGCAAATGAAACAATTCTTAAGTGGATAAAATGTAAATTTGGTAGAAAAAATATTTAAGAAATACACAATTTACGATAAAGTGATGTAGACGAAGCCTAAACTATCTACTAACTAATTTCGATAAAAAGGTTCTAAAATGAAAAAAACTGTAATGCAGTGCTGCTTTCCTAATCGAGTAGAACAACTCTCCAGAAACTCTCCCCAATATATTTCAATTAGAGTATAAAACATATTTTTAATTTTCAATATAAAAGATTAATTTAATCTAAATTAATCTAATTTAAACTAAATTTCAGACGGCTAAGAATTTATTTCAAGCACATATAAGTTTTAAGATCATATTTTGGGGTGACATTTATATTTTTGGTAGATGGGACTCATCTCAGAGGTGGAAAGTTACTGATTTCCACTCATTTATTAGTAGAAAGAACGTTTCATTTGTTGAACTGTTCAAACAGCTAACTACTTCCGGTCTTTGACAAAGTGTTACCCGAGCAATGGCTTTAGGGCAACCACTTTAAAGCTAGGTAGAGTTTGAGGGCATCACAAAAGCACGTGTCCTGAGTGTCTAAGAGGCGAAAAGTAGGCGAAAGTAGGCGAAAACAGCTCAATTATGATTACATCATGAGATTAGACACGCATTCACTAGCCCTAGAGGAAGATGGTTAGCAACTAAAATATTCAATCGGTTAATTGATCAACTACTACATAATTAACTCTTCGATTAATTTAAAATTTACCATTTTCTATTAACGATTAAAACGGTTAATATGGAACAATTGACCGATTAACATTAGAACATTTATTTTTAGAATTTGAACATATTTGTTATGCTATTTATTTAATTTCACCAAATTAACCGAAGCTATTACAAGTGCTAAGAAATTGAAAAATGGAAATGAAATGGCATAATAAAACCAAAAAATAACTGAAAAACTAATTATAAAGGGTGTTTTTTTAAGCTAGATAGAACTTTAAATTGTAAAAAGTAACACAAAAAATTAAATTTTGATGAAACATTTTTTTTATTTGTTTCAGTATACTCTGACAAATCATCATGAATAGACTCACGCTTGAACAACGCTACGAAATTATCCAAATTTACTTTGAAAATCAGTCGTCGATTCGCGCAACTTATAGACTTCGTCATTTTTATGGCGTACATAATCGTCCATCTGAACAAGCCATTCGTCAAACTGTGGATAGATTTCGTACCACATACTCTCTAGAGGATGCAATAACACCAGCACGTCGAAGGAATGTGCGTACTGAAGAGAATATCGCCGCTGTAAACGAAAGTGTGGAAGAAGATCCAAATTTATCGATTCGTCGTCGGTCGCAGGAATTGGGGCTCTGTCCGTCCACTACGTGGAAAATTTTGCGCAAAGATCTCGGCCTACACCCGTATAAGATCCAGCTGATGCAGGAATTGAAGCCACGAGACCATTATATGCGTCGTCCTTTCGCCGATTGGGCTCTAGAGCAGTTGGCAACTGACCCGTTGTTTTATCGCAAAATTGTGTTCAGCGATGAGGCGCATTTTTGGCTTAACGGGTTTGTTAATAAGCAAAATTGCCGCATATGTAGTAAGAACAATCCACAAGAGATCCTACAGACTCCATTACATGCAGAAAAATGCACCGTTTGGTGCGGTTTTCACGCTGGTGGCATCATCGGACCTTATTTCTTCAAAAATGAGGCCGGAGCTCGCGTTACGGTCAATGGAGATCGTTACCGCACCATGATCAATGATTTTTTGTTTGAAAATATGGATGACATTGATCCGGAGATGTGGTTTCAACAGGATGGCGCTACGTGCCATACGGCGAACGCAACCATCGACTTATTGAAATCAAAATTTGGCGATAAGTTGATTTCGAGAAATGGACCTGTCAATTGGCCTCCAAGGTCGTGCGATTTGACACCTCTCGATTATTTCCTGTGGGGCTACGTGAAGTCACTGGTTTATGCTGATAAACCAGCAACAATTGACGCCTTGGAGGCCAGCATTGTTCGTGTTATTCGTGACATACGGCCAGCAGTGCTCGAAAAAGTGGCCCAAAATTGGACGTCCAGAATGCGCTTCGTCAAGAACAGCCGCGGTGCCCATATGCCCGAAATCATTTTCAAATGTTAATGTCACGTATTGATCTTTCGAATAAAAAAAAAATTTTGATTACAATTTAATTTTTTGTGTTATTTTTTACAATTTCAAGTTCTATCGGGCTTAAAAAACACCCTTTATATTCTACTTCATGGATTGCTTTAGATTTTTCCAACATCTGCGGTAAGTAAACCAATGTTTTCTGAATAAAGATTTATTAAAACTAAATGAAAAAAAAACGCTTTGCACCAAACTATTTTTCTAAAATATGAAACGTCTATATTATAAAAAGAAACGACTTGTTTTTTATTAATACCTTTTTATGCGTATTTCTGCTGGCTGATTAACTTTAAGAACTTTTATGCTTCTTAAGTTATTGATTTGTTTTAATAAAATCTCAAAATAATAAACAATTTATGTATTTCAAAAAGTGTTTTTTCTTCAGGGTTGATCTGGTCATGCATTTCATCGGCGCTTATGCCGAATAATCGGTAGACCTTAAACCCATATTCTTGAAAAGTTTAAAACCGCTTACATTTTCAAGAATATGGTTTTAAGATCTACTGAAGATTTGCAAACCCTCAACAAACTAAACTGTTTGAAATTAAATTGTGAGAATGTCTCGCATAATAAATTTTCTAAATATTGATGCCTTTTTATTCATTGTAATTAATTAGTTTGCGAAAATGTTTGTTAACTATTTAACCGATTATTCTAAAAGTAATCGAACATTAACCGATTAAAGCAACCAACCTTAATTAATTAATCCAGCGACTTACCACTTAAAACAGAAACCCGATTAATTAAATAACCTTATAGGAACCATGTCTTTCGAAAGCCCAGTTGACTGGCGAATCACTATTTCTTGCTGCCCTATGCTTCCGTGAAATTTAGCGGAACACATATAAAAATATATTCGCGAAACGTCGTATTTTGCAGCGGTACGAAATTTAGAGTTTTTTTTTTAAATTTAAACATTTTTATATGCCAGAGTAAGAATATGATCTGGAATAGCACACCTTTGAGCTGACAGGAATTATTAAGCGGCCAAGTCCACGAGGTAGTCTATTTAAGGCTAGAACATTTAAATAAAAAATAAGCCTCCGTATTATTTATACCACGCACAGTCGACATAAAGCCTCATTATCTCGTAAGTGCAATGAGTAAAAACTTGATAATATGTTGAATCTTCCAAACCACACACTTGTAAATGATGTTCTACATACCTTCTGTATTACTTGGAGTTAGTTAGGTAATGACTTACTTATAATCTCATAAATGTATAAGTACATATTTTTGAAAAACAAACGAGACTAATGGTAACTGCTAGAGTATCCACTCGATTAATCTTTGTTCGATTAATCGAGTAAAGTAAAATGTGGATCTAAATGAAAACAACCTCTTGTGTGAACTTAACAAAACTATACAAAGTATTACAAATTTTAAAACATCTAGCACAAACTGTGATAGCATAATACATGATTTCATTCTTTAAGATATTACAAAGAAAATATCAGAAAAACTAGATAATCTTTTTAATGCAATCCTATCGCTATCATCAATATCTAAATTTTAAAAGAATAATTTTAAAAGTTGTGATTCAAATCTGATCAACAGTACAATTTTCCATTAAACATAATTTTTGATATACTATTATTTATTAAAACTCTTAGAACTTTATACGTAGTACAAATGAATTTTATTGTGTTTTTTTTTGTCGATTAACATAATAAAAGTATCAAATCAAATCCATTGGATACAAATATTTGAAAATTTTTTGAATTATTTGAATAATTTAAAACCCCTACTCGATTAATTAATTTTAAAGTCCCAAAATTAATTAATTCCATACTCGAAAAAAAGCAGAAGTCAAGTAAATGGATACTCTAGTAGGGTCATCAAATTTAATTATTTTTTCACGGTGATACGTATCTTAGAAAATAATTAACTACTTTCTACATAAATAAATACAGGCAAAGAACATTTAAAATTGAAGACTATTTAATGTTTAGTATCTAAATTTTAGAATCAAGGTCAAAAAGCCGCTGAATATTTGATTTTGATAAAAAAACTGAAACTAAATTGACCTAAAAAGATAAAGATAATAATATTGTTAATAAAGTCTTTTAAAGTAAATAGTTATAGAAATTACTTCCATGTAAAGACATTTAGTAGTCGTTATCCGTAAGCGAGAGTGGTAATTGTATTTTCTTCCAATGACATCTTCTTTTATAATTAATTACCTTAAATACCAAAATAGAAATAGTGAAAAGTGTGCCTTTTAACTAACTAATTTGCCATAAACATTTTTGTTGTGTATTTGGCCCTGTCGGTTCTAAGACCGATAAAATTCCCTCCACTGAGCCATTATATTCTACGTAGTATATTATGGATTGGGATCTTGAGGATATTGCAACATCTTTTTTTTGAAGATCTCAGCTTTTGGTTATTTTTCAAATATTTCTATCAACATTCTTATATTGAATTTCGTAATACAATCTCCAAATCCAATTTTGTTAAATTTAAGTATAAAAATGATGGTCCTACTTGAGTTGCTACTTTCGATTGTACTAATTAATGAAGGCACTTACCTAAAAAGAAATAGACAGAGAGAAAAATTTTAAAAGTTGTTCAAGATTAAATAAAAGGTCATGAATAAGAAAGAGTAAATGGTAAAATAAAAATTAAAAATTTATCAAATCTTGTATTCAGAAGTTTCAAAATATGTTTAAGCATCGAATCAAATTTAGTTATGTTAAGCTCTTGATTGACTTTTGTGAATTGTTGTATGTTTGCACTTTGTCCGATATATTTTTTTTTTAATAGGACTTAATCTTTTATTAAAGCAAGTGTAAAATATAAATGCCAAGATGTACTTGTACGGCTTTAGTTTTTATACACTTTTAAATGCTTTTGTAAAAAATCTGTTTCAACAAAAAATAGTTAAGATTTTCGTCCAGTCTTCTACAACAACCTGCAGTTATTTTTCTATTAAGCCTAACAGTTGAGAGTTTTCTTAGCAAACCTTGTTATTTTACCTAATGACGTAGCGGCAATTGAGGTTCAACAACATGGAAAAGGTAAAAAAACAACATTCAGAAAGTGCTATGTAATATTTAAGGTAGTTGACTTTTATGAAGTTAAAAATGCAACGAAGAATATCATAATGATAAAAAATTAACGATGATGTGCTAGATTGGTTACTTCCTGTTCGGCAGAAAGAAAATTATATACCCTACACTTCTAGTGTGAAATAGTGTAGATATAAAAGCTTCTCGTTACAGTTGTAACTTCGAGCATATTAATTTGTAAGCCTTTAAAGAAGTTGATTAATTATAAGATTTATTTTTTTTTTCAATGCCCAAAAATATTTTGAAAATTTATTGTAAAATACTTTAACTGAAAATGGGGATAATGTTGAAAAAACTTTTAAATCGAAAATCTCTGATAGCACTAATTTCTTAGCCTCGAAAAATCTTTAAGAGCTCATAAAGAATTAAAAAATTTCTTTGGAAACATATTTGTTCTTATAACTTGGTGAAGGACATATAAAACTCTTCATAGTCGACTATAGTCCACTTAATTGTTGGGCTTCATTTAGCTGGAGATGTTTATTTCATTTTGTTACAACTACAACCTGTAACTTGACAGAACAATAATGAAGATAAATTTTAAAGCAGAGAGGACAACAAAATTGTCAGCATTATTTTGCTAAAAACAATATTTTCCTTTAATGTTTGAGGCAAAAAAAAGTGTGACATTATAAGCAGGTTCAGAAACCGTTTCTAACACGTAACATCTAAAATCAGTTTTAGTTAAAAAAGATTCTTTCCTGTTAACTCTCGCTAAATGGTTGGGGACCTAAAGGCATTTCGATTGTGAAAGTGTGTGTCTGTGTATGTATTGGAAAAAGGTGATCTTCTAAGGTATTTGTTACGGTAGTTTTAATAGGACTACAGCTAAGTTTACAGGTAGCGACAGACATTTTTATATTTACAGGTTTCCAACACTTAAAGGAAAAATATTTTATTTATTATTAAAAACAAAATTTCCTGTTATACAATAGTTTATAAATATTTTTTGCTTGTCTTATCTAAAGAGAACTAGTTGTTTGAGATCTGTTAACGTCGGTGTCTTGTTTTTTTTCCAATAGCAACAGCAGCTTTTTTATTTATTTAAAAAATTAATCAATATTTTTTTCATCCATATCATCTATTTAGTCCAGTCAAGCCTGCTCTTTTTAGGAATATAAACTAAAGCCCAACAATTTATCTTAAGCGAACAAGTAAAAATATTTTTCGAAATGCAAGTGTTTGTACTTCAAGATGAGAATTAAGTGTAATAAGAGTACCAAATGGAACAGTTTTGTTAAATTACAAATAATTTATTTAACAACACTTCGTTTTTCTATATATTTTTTTGCTTTTTATGCTGTTTATGGTTTTTTATCTAGAATCTCTTTTTGTGAGTGCGAATACAACAACATCTACATGTTTGTGTTAGATGAACATTTAATGTTCCATCCTGCTGCCAGTAACTAGATCTAGGCAGCATACTAATCACAGAAAATCATTCACTTTGCTATTAAAAAAAAAAAAAGAATTATATTTCAGCTGGTACACAGCCTATCGTATTTTGATAACTTAATATCTTGAAGAATTTTTCTTTTAGATTTTTAAGATTGAAATCTTTTATGTAAAGAGAGTGCAAGAAAAACAATTTAATGTACATGATGGCCATTTAATAACACGACAAGTAAATTAGCAATAACTAGTATAAATAAAGAAAAGTCTAAACATTTATACGAAAATTTTAATCTTAAAATATTTCAGCCAATCGATGAAAAATATTAAAATGAATTGTGACACAAGCTAAGAAAAATTTATCGCATTCAATATTTATATAATCTTTAGTATTAACCAAATGAGAGTACTTCTGCGGCATGTCCATGGACATTATGACAAACTGAAAAGAGCCGAAAGGTCCATGGATATTATGACACTGGACATGATAACATACCAACTTGCTACTCGAAATGTCTGCAGTAAATAATATTAAATTATTATTAAAAACAAATGCAAGTTTTCTTTATTATAGTTTTAGTCTAAAGTAATTAATATCAGGATAAAGTTCGTAATGAGACAACATTCCACGAATCAAAGAAAAACTTAAAGTTAATTAATTCCAACTTCCAAGTTCCAAGTTGAGAAAAATGTGCACTAGAATAATTAATATTATTATACCAATATGCCGTTATGAGGGAGAGTTAGAGGATTAATATGTTCTACAAAAATATTTGTCATAACGTTTTCTACCAAGTTGCTGAACACACTATACCTCAGATATATCGAAAACATAGTTTTATATACCGATATGCTGCAAGAACAGGCCAAAGCTGAGAAATTTTAGCCGCTTCTAAAATAAAATTCCGAAGTAATCTTTCAAAACGCCGAGACATGTAGACTTTTTTTATCTCCTCTACTAGAATCAATCGTCGGAACACCGTAATTTTGGAAAAGGTTTGAAATTGTTGTTCAGTGTAATTTGATGGTGAAATGTAAGCATGATACTCTTTATCATGATCAAAGTCATATTTTAATTATAAATTAAATAGAATGGTTTGTTTTATACAATGAAATAATGTTGACTGCAACCATATATTTTCTCTAAATGGAAGAAGCAACCAAAAAGCTGCAGTAACACCGCATTGTATTCGGTAAACAGAAATTTGCTGCTGCTGTCTCTGTTTGTACATTATAAACAATTAGCCGACACTTCGTCAGCATTCTTTGTGCAATTGATGGGGGCACTTCATTGCACTATTGTATTTTGGAAAATCCTTATTTGCAGAAATAGACGTTTTGGGGCATCTTTAAAAATAAACACAAACCGCGAAACCCTTTCGGCTTGTCTGCAGAAACACCCAGGGTCCTGGTAGGAATTTCCAGACTAATAGTCTAGTATCTACTAATTCTAGTCTCCGCAGACATTGTAGGCGGTAATTTTTTTGTAATTGCAGCGCCTAGAATACGTGCCGTCGCAATGTGGCTCGAAGGATCAAAAACCAGTATACAGTCGAATTTGTCAACCTTAAGTAAGCAACTAGGAAAGAAAATTTACCTTTGACACATCTAATCATCTCGACAGATTTCTTTGTGTTAGTTTTATTATAATTATAATATGATTCCAAGGCAGTTTCTTTATATTTAAATAGAAGTAACAATAACACTCCTTCGTGCTCATTATAATGATTTCCATAATTACACAAATTTCCCTCAATATGAATAACAACATAAATACATAAACATGGTAAATCAATCTCATGATTTCAAAATTAAAACCAACTCATCTTACAAATTGCTTTTATATGCAAAAGTGCAAAGCCTTTTGAAATTTTGCTATTATTAATGGAAAAATATGAAAACAAATAATAATAATAGTAAATAGCAAAATTGCACTTCATTATAATTTGACACTCTTTGAAAAATCGAACCCAGCGAAGATTTTTTGGCTGTAAACTACTAATTCCCATGAAAAGTTAACATTTTTACGGCACAAAATTTGTGAATTCTAAATAAATAAAATTTATTAATGATTCAAAATCCCACAAACTTCAAATAAAAATTAAGTTTGCCAATCCAAAAACAAAAACAAAACATAACTGCTTGCAAGAAACGGCTAACATTTGCTCATCATTTAAAATGTTATTTTATTCATTTATTACAGAAAACATTTAATATTCATGTTGGTTTGAAGCATTTTTGGGGGGTTAGAAGCAATATATTCCAACCTCTGTGACTACTACCACGACTACTCTGAATATGTACTTCTACTGCAACACTACTGCTTTTTATTTAGTGTTTTTTCCCCCTCCAAAAGGTTAAAGTTTACAACGAAAGATTGCAAGCACTTGGCAAATGCTCTTAAAAATTGAGTTGGAAAACAGGCAACTTGCTTTAACAAAACGCTTCAGTACACAAAACCATTGTAATGTCAAGTTGTTTAAATGCCACCAGGCATTATTTACAGCAAACTTTAAAAGTATTAAAAATTATAAAAATTAAAATCTAAGCAAAAAACCGGCACTTTATTTCGTTATTTATTGTTGTTTTTGTAGCGGTAGTTGCTGAATTTTGTTTGTTTGTTTTTTCGGAGCTTAAGTTGCTCAAAATCATATTATACAGGTGCAGTTCGTATTGTCAATAGTTATTTAAGCTGCAAAAAAAACCACCTTAATATTAAGATAAATATTGACATGTTATATTGAAAAATTATTAAGTTTATTGTGTTAGTTGTCTCATACTAATTATATTAAAGAAATCGGTTTTGAGATACTGAACAGATGTTTGCGACAAAATATATTTAAGATTATGTTGAACAACAAATTGTTCAATGCTTTATTTTGGGTGTTCTATAAATTATCAAGCTTTAGAACTTTTTTCCCACCAAATTAGGGCAGAATTAATTTATGACAATTTACTTGTTCATCTATAAGTTGCGGCGGCGGTAGCCTTTTTAATTGAAAGTTCCCTAATATAAAAATCCAACATTAAACCTACTATCACTTTATTAAGCGTTTGTGAATAATGCCATAAGCATTTACCCAAATTATTTTTCTAAAAGATTATTTTACAAAATCTCCATAAACTATTGAAATAATTAATAAAATTAGCTAATAGGGTTTGTACAAATGATAAAGTAATCACGCTTTATAATAAAGTTCTATTTTTTATGCATTGAGAAATCATCTTGAGGTCCGATCGCTACGGTTGGCTGTATTAGAGTATTTTTCTTGAAGTTTTATTTTTATCTAATAGTCTATAGTCTGACTTTGTTCAATGGAATCCCAACTACACAAGGAAACCGTATTTGAATAACAGATATTTTTTAAATATAAAATTAGTTAACCAAAACTATTAACCTTGTCGTTTTCGAAAATGTCAAGATCAGATTCGTCATTGTAAACCAAACGCAGTTATTGGAAGTTGTTGATCACGTCAAAAAACGTATTCAAGAGGCCTGAATTTTTTTTTATAAAATCAATAAAACCTCTAAATCGAAACGCGGGACAGGAAGAATTGAGTATTTTAAAATTTAAGCTTTATGGCCTTCTGAATTTAATGCATTCAAATTAGCTGCATTAATATCTACTGATGTCAGACGTGTGCTTTGAATGCATTCAATTATTTCATGTGACAATAGATGATCACATCTCTTTTAAAATATAAAAAATGCATGATTGTGCTGTCCATTGAATATTTTATAATATAAAAATTTATTAAATCTTTTTATAATTTTCTTTAATGCCATTTTGAACGGCTTCTACACACATTTCGCTTCGCTATTTGGAAAATGTTTGCGACATTTTAAACTGAGCCCTGTTCGCTCAATAATGATCTTAATCATTTTTGAATGCACGGCCTTATTTAAATTCATTTACTTAATTGTAGATAATACTGAACGTTTGTATTAAATTGGCAGAAACTTGATTTCAGCAGCTATTTTGTCTCACCTGTAGAAATGTTTGATGATACCAACAACAACTTTTTCTATTCTTAGTTTTAAACAATCGATTGTTAAAAAACTAAACGGGAGATTTCCCAAAAAAATTTATTAGGTTTGTCTAATGGAATTTGGTATAATTAAGAAATTTTTATTATTTTAAATTTTTAATGTAATTTTTGCATATGACAAAATTTTATAACTTGTCCTGCTAGAGATAAATTCACATATCGATGGTCATACGTTCACAGCACGTTAAAGTTTTTTTTAATACGTTTTATTTGATCATTTTATAACTACGAAGTAAAATTATTTAAAATTAATAACTAATTTCGGTTTTTTTATTTTGCGATTTATATAACATTTTCTGAAAATAATATAAAATTTAGTTATTTTTTGTCAACATATGACCATTGATATATTGTGGCAGGCAATCACCTAGTTAAGCCCTCTATCCAATGCCGTTTATCATGAAAATGCAATATTGTAATTAAATTCACTAATAGTTTTAAACGTTTTGTGTCTTTTTGAATTGTTACAAAAAAACCAAATTACCCCGATTTTAGTCAATTATCTCATTCTCTTAAGCTCATGAAATACTATGCCAGAGACTGGTCATTAAATGATGGCTGCACAAACGTTTATTACTTGCAACTTTTGCTTGCAAATTAATAATTTGTTTTTTACAGACAAATTTCTTAGCTAATTCAGGTATCGTTATTAATTTATGTAGCGTGTTAAGTTAAGGTTGAACATGCAATTTTATTTAATGACAAAAATATCTTGAGTTGTATGCTAAATTTACAAAAAGTATAAAAAAAATTAACAAAATCTTGAAGTAATAAACATTTTGATAATCATGTTTTATAAGTGTCATGTATGAAATAACAATTGTTTTTAATGCCACAATATGTTGAATATCATTTTACAAAATGTTTAAATAAAAACCTGCATGCTTATAAAATAACCACTTAAGACACCATTTTTCATGTGCAAATTTAAAATTATATTAAAACTCTTGGGCAAAAAATGCAAAGGATATTAGTATTTTTTGCTGATGTAATGAAATCAGCTTGCAAGAACAACTAGTTTTAGTGATTTTGTATTTTTATAATACATAAAATAATATAAAAAAATATAGTGAAATCACATTTTGCTTGAATATGATTTATGTTTTTACAAGTGTTTGCAATTACATATTTTTCTTTTTTGCCCTCTAGTTCTGATGCCTGCAGTTTGCACTTAATACGTGTTCTATTACTATTGAACTAATGAATGGCACACACTTCTTTCAAAATGCTTGACATGATTGTTTAATTAAAACTTTTCAAAAATACTTTTGTTGGCATTTTGCTACTTAAGAGGACTTAATGTATTTCTTATATTATTGATAGCAAAAGTGGGTTGTGAATTTTTATAGGATAGTCCGATTACTAAGAAGTATTAAGATGATATAATATAACAACACGTTAAAAAAGTTGACGTTAAGTTGATCATATTCTGAAAGAAATATTTTGTCATTGAATTATATACTTGATGCCAAATCATATTATTTTCAAACTAAGGCCTTCATGTAAACGATATTATTGTCTAATTTAATGTCAAATTCAGCTTTTTCGCAATATGCGGTACAAGCAACATTTTGTTAAAAAAAATATTTATGATTGAACTTAAAACTTTAAAGATCTATTGACAATAATTTATATAAAACAAGTTTACAAATAATAAAAGTACTTCTCCTGAATATTTAAATTTAGGCACTTGCAATGATTTTGCGAAAAGTGGTAGGTAAAATATGATCAGCCCAATTATGAATAAATATTCCCCGGAAGATTTTTTCCCTTTTCCCAAAAAGGGGCTGTTCATATAATATACGAACAATTAATATGTGAACATATATGTGAACCACCCCTCCGGGGAGTTTTTATTCATAATTGGCTGAATATGTTATTGAGTAGTGGAATTACAAAGTAAATTTCAAATATGGAGGAGGTTCTGAATTAAAGTTGACCTGTTTCTCGGGAGACTAAGTCGGTTTCATTCATCAAATTGATGTAATAATGGTTTTATATATAGAGTTATACTAGAAACCCAAATATTGCAGAATGCCTATTTAATATGCCACTTCGATGTGTGTTTTAACACGACAATGATTCGAAAGATGCAGCGAAGGTGGTAAAGGACTTCATAAGAGATAATGGAATCCAAGTGCTTGATTGGCCGGCACAATCTCCCGACTTGAATGCCCTTGAAAACACGTTTGAGATACTAAAGAGAAGCGTTGCCGAGAAACGTTTCAAGAATAGAACTGAACTATTTCAAACGTTAACATCTGAACGGGAACATATTACGCAATCTACAATTGACAACGTAGTTGAGTCTAGGCCTCGTAGATGTGCAGAAGTTATTAGAAGCAAGTGCTCTTATACAAAGTATTGATATCTTGCTTTACTTATACACACTCAACTTTGCAAAACAAAGAAACATTTTGTTATTTCTTTTTGCTTACTAATAATTTACTATATAAAATTTTGTCCATATATTATATAGTTTTTAAGATTAAGCAAAATATAATATATTGTTAAAGAAATGAATAATTTTTCAAGTTTCCATATATTTTATTGCTCTTGTTCTGCACATTATTGTATATAATAATAGAGTGTTGCTAAATTTTATTATAACGATCACTTAAAGATAAAATATGGTCCCTCATGATCATCATATATTTTTGACGCACTTATATAAATTTTGAATCTTTGTAGCAAATCGTAGCCTTGCAGAAATTGTTACCCGTCTGTGAATAAAACTCTATATTAACCGTAATGGAATTATAACACAGATATACTACATACATAGATATGACTGTGTATGTATGAGGCAAACTTCTTTGGTTGGATTTTATTCCAACTGTGATAACAAACGAATAAAGTATATTTGTTTAGTAATAGAACTAGTTTTAAATCGAGTACGTTGCTATTATTGTGATTGCTAATAATATTATATATCAATATCAATAAGACATTTGTTTGCTCAACCATAATATTGTTGCCGTAATAATGTCAAAGCCATATACTTTATTTACATGTACAGTTTTTACAAGCATATATTTCTAGTACTGTCTTCAAATTATTATTATTAGCAGGGTAATCTCATATGTGTGTCACTCTTTTTACAATTTATTGACAGTCCAAACAACTAAAATTGTGCTATAAAAGCGAAACATTAAAGCTCAACCTGCTGAATATCTTTGTGTGTGAATATTACGCATTTTGTTAACTTTTTGTCACTGTTACATCGTCCGTTATTGTATTTAAGTGTTTTACTGTATTCCATGAAAATTATGTAAAACACGCGTGCTTTGTGTCAAGCAAAAGCGTGACTTTTTTATTGGCAAATAAACTGATATATTCAGGTTTTTAGTACTAAAAACAAAAAAAAAATTATTTAAAAAATGTTAAGATTTTCAAAAAAAAAATAAAAATAAATAAATCTGCTTAAAATACAAAAGACGTGATTTGAAAGCAGGTCAAGTTGAATTGCATGAACGATGTTTGAAGTCTTTACATATTGACTAGAGACTCTCTATACATTAAGCATTGAAAGGAAAGTGTTGTTGATGACAGTTTAGTGGTTTAGTACAGGTAGACTTCGTTTAACAGGGTGTTACGTTCCAAAACCATTTTAAGAGATACAAAAAACCATTGCGAAAAGAAGGGTTACGTTCCACAACTGTATATATTAACTTAACATAACATTTAATTGCTTCAATAATCTTAACACTTAACGAAAAATTTAAAAAATATTTCACGACTGTATGTACCTAAAACGATAAAAAAAATTTCATAAAATGTATTTTTCACCACCAAATATTATTATTTTTATCTCTAAAAATATCTGTTATTTGTGTTTGATCATTTAAAAGATTTTTGTAAAGTTCTTTTTCAAGCTCTCTCTTAAATGCTTTTCGACGATCAAAAGATGGATTAAGTTTAAAAACGTACAAGCATGAAACACTGTTTATAGAAACCTTGTAAAATCAAAGATTTTTCCGTGTTGACCAAAAACGGGCCACAAAATATGAACCGGGCTACACCTAATCCGTGTTTAAGAAAGCACGTGGAAAGCGAGGTCTACCTGTACAGAGAAACGAAATAATTGTTGATTGTCAAACAATCACATTCGAGTTTCCTTCCGCTAATATTTAATAATTTGTCTTATAATTGTATTTTGCACGTTGATGGTGCTTTGGGCTGATATTTTCGTCCAGGTCAGTAATTTAACAAATATGCCCAAACAAGTTTTGTAAAGAAAATATAAAAAAGAGTTCTTTAATTCTTCGTTTTTTAAATAACAAAATTTCTCTTCAAAACCCATTTTATTTTCATAATTAAAATCTTAACGGGATGTTAAAAAATTTAGCTTCGCTGTGTAACTAACATTAAAATCAAATTGTTAATTTTCCAGTTGTGAATGCCATGAAAAATTAATTCATTGTAATTAATCATCTATAGAAATATGATATGAACTTCCAACATATATATTATAATTTATCTCTAACACACTTTAACTTACCGCATAAGACACATGCAAAAAAGATCTGCTTCTAACACATGCAGTATAAAAAAAATCCTAAATATACACATACAGTTTTTATTCTTTGAAATTATCTTAATGTGTTTTATTTGGTTACCTTTCATTAAATTTCAACACCTGTTTTCCTCGTTTTATGTATACAATTTATGTGTGCCTCAAAACACACCCAAAATTAATTTTTACTTTAAACGAAAATTGCAGTTTGATAGAATAGCTAAAAATTCTGCCCTGGGTTCTTCCACTTTGAATGTTTATTTAAATTTTTATGTTGTTCATATTTTTTTAAGTTGAAGTCTTTTTCTAACTTTTAATATAGAAATTTGTAAAAAAAATAATAATGGTTTAAATCTTATAGAACTTGCTGACTTGACCAACAAATACTATGATAAGCTAACTGTATTTATTACTCATGTGCGCCAAAAAAAAGGTTGCAATCAAATTGCATTAAGACATCATGTTATTAAATTATTTTATATTTACAAGCTTAAAATCACTTAAAAAATAATTTAACTAAGTAGTAAACGTCTAGTAGACCAATAAATTATAGTTGCAGTGAATTGAAAAACTGATATCATTTTTAAAATTAATTATTTCTTAACATCATAACACGTCTAACAAACTTTATAATGGCTAATAGAAGTGATTCGAGGCAAATGTAGGAATATATATTTTTATATTTAAAAAAATAAAATTACTTAATGGAAAAATATGTCTTAAGAAACATAAACAAATATTTTTTATTAGCTATTATTATTATTACAACTTTAATTACTGAAATTTAATGAAAGTAATCAAACAAAATCTTGGGCATTAAGTACTTAAAACGAAAGACTCAAGCAGCAAACTTTATCATTTTACGATTTTATTGTCATAGAAAATTCAAATTCAAAAGCCATTTATATTTAATAAAATTTATATTTTGCAAAATGAGCTTTTAATATAAGCCGTTAATTTTTAAAGTAAGACAAGTCCTTTAATTTGAATTCGTTATTATTTAAGTAAAAAATATAATATATTTAATATATTATTAATATTTTAGCTAAAAATAAAAGGTAAACAACGGCAAATATGTTAAAATATGTATTTCGTCAAAGGATAAATTGAATTCGATAAGAAAAGATGAGGTCCAAAAACTCGCGTTGAAGCAATAGATCACTAAATTATTCCAAGCTTTGAATGATTTTTCTAATGAAGTTTATTACAGCACACAAGTTTGGTGTGAAACACCCACTTTCTAATATTAAGCTAGCCACAGAGAATGCTTGCCGCTGTTTAATCTTCTTTTACAGAATACTTCTACGCTCAGACTAGTGAAATGACACCAATGATACCACTATAAGGAAATAGTTCCATCAACGTTTTGTCACTCTCATGTCAGGAGAAGCCAATCCTTATTGGCGATCAATACCCCTTATATGTGAAGTAATTGTTGGCCAGTGAAGTAGTTAAATATAATTTAAAAAATTGAAAAAAGTAGTTTTTCAAAAAAACCTTTAAAGGAATATTTTATCACTTTATATTGCTTTTTGGAAGAAGTGGATTTTACGAAAATACCTTTTGTAATAGAGCATATTTTTTTGTGAAATATTTTTTATTCTTTATTCCACTCAATCAAATTATTTTTTTATGCAGGGACTTTGTATTAATTTTTTTTAAAGTATTTGGTAAGTTTATTATTCGAGATATGCCGCGATGTCTAATTGCAAAAAGTTTTTATTAGCTCAGATAAATTGCAAATTTTAAAATTTTTGAAGATATATATTTTTTTAAATAAAGTAAAATAAAAAATATGTATTGTATTGATAAGAAAATACTATGAAAAAATATTATTAAAAATATGTTTAGTTTGAAGAAAACTATTCCTTGCTGAAAGGTATTATTAAACAAGTAGTTGTTATAAAAACGACCCCTTTTATAAAACGTTACTATTGATAAAAAATTTTCTTTTTTAAAAAATAAATTAAATATATAAAAATAAAAATGTTTTTTTTATAAAAAGTTAATTAAATAAAAAGACAATTTAATAAAAGGATTAGCTCGTATAAGATGCTACTTTTCTATATATAAAATTTGTGTAAGCAGCAGCAGTTCCTAAAATATGGACTGTGTTCGAGAGAAAGATCCTGCGCAAGTTTTATGGCCCTCTACGCTTTGATGATAAATTCTGAATTAGAATGAATCACGGGCTGTACAAGATTTATGCCGATGCAGATATAGTCAATTGTTTTAATATATAATGACTCCGTAGGCTTGGATACGCTTGTCGAATGGATGATGATGCTCCGGCCCGTAAAAGGTGACCCGATCTCCGTTAGAACGGCCAGGTGCAACAAAAGCTAACATAACTTGGTGTCTCCAACTAACGCTACCATGCAGAAGACAGAAATATCTTGAGTTCTCTTCTTTTCAGACTGAAACAGACTCCCGGTTGCAATAGCCATCAGATTAAAGTAAGTAAAAAAGGGAGCTCCCGTAGACTAGTAGATAGCGTGCTAGACTTTTAGTCTGCAGACAACCAAAAATGGCTTCACGGTTTAAGTTTGTTTAAAAAAAAGTAAGCAAAATGCATTCTATAATATTTACTTTTATAAAAAGCTACCTCAACTTTTTTTATATCAAATACCATGCTAAACTAAACTTTTTTCATAAATTATTAAATTTATTATTCAAAACAGGTCGCGATATCTTTCTTCGAAGGATTCAAAACGTTTTGTTTGTTGAGGGTTTTAAGCAAAGTCTATATACATAAATTTAATTGGTGCTAATGCCAAATCATCAGTAGAATTTCAACTGAAACTCTCATTGGTTTTTAAAGGATTTTTATAAGTTAAGAGGTTTGAAACTTTTCAGAAATATGGTTTAAAGACTTGCTTAAAACCCTGAACAAACAAAACTTTTTGAATTATTTTTTTTCTAAAAATATTTTTGTATAAAACCCTTTTTTTATGAACAGTAAATCTTTTTAATAGTACCTTTTTTATAATACCTTTTTTGGAAAATATAATTTAAGAAAAATGTTTTAATAAAAAGTTCCTTTTTTAAAGTATCTGTTTTATAAAAAGAATTTGTTCTACAAAAAGTACTAAATAAGTAATAAAAATATTATTTTTTATACAAGTTCCTTTTTTATAAAATATATTTAAAAAAATAAATATTTTTTTAAAGTTTTAATTCAAATATATTTTTTCTATTTCCATTTTTACAAAAAGTACTTTTCATACAAGAAGATACTTTTTATAAAAATAAATTTTTTTGTAAAATGTACATTTTTAAAAAAGGGGCGGCTTCTACAGGAAGTAAATATTTTTATAAAAATTTGTTTTTTTAATAAAAATTACCTAATTATAAAGACAAGTTTTTTTTAAATAAAAAGTAACTTTTTTTACAAAATTGTTGATTTTATAACGAAGGTTCTTTTTATTTAAAAATTAATTTCTTATTTATTTTTTATTAATAGTATTTTTACCTACAACTTTTTATAAAAAAACACTTTAAACAAAAATAAGCTTTTCGTTAAAAGTATAGTTTTTTTCTCATTTACAACCCTTGCCACTTACTTTAATAGCTTTCAAAGATTTTATCTCTTGTCACCTTTTAAGTTCATTAAAGTTAACAGCAAAATAAACTCTTTGTGAATATGTGGTGACAGGTAATTTTCGAAATAATGTCATCTCTTGCGAATTTTTGCCAGCTTCCATAGAACTTGTTGCAAAATGAATTGTTCAAAAAGAATCGTGTTGTTTAAGAAACAAATGACAAGGTTTCACATCAGCTGTTAGAGAAAAAAACTCAAGGTATGAAAATAACAAATAAAATTGTCAAAATGTTTGGTGGCGAATTTTGTGGCTGCAACAGCATGACATCCCCAAAATGATACTAAAAGCCAAAACAGACAAACGTTTAGAAAAAAATTAAACATGCAAGGAAACAAATAAATTCATAAGAATATGGTGGTGTGATATTGATGACACACTCTTAGGAGAAACTATTTAGAGGTTTTTATGTTTTTAGAGAAAATTTTCACAAAAGATGATAAAAACCCAAAGACCTGAAATTTTTGTATTTGTTTTTTTTTTTCTAGCGAACCCTATAAACAATTTTTTCAAAGAAAGTAGCAGTAAGCTATGGTGTGTGTGGTTTTATTTTTGTTTGTCAAAAACTTAAAAGAAGATTCCAAAATGCTTTTTTGTTTGTATTTGAAATAGCAAAATAACACACAAATAGATTTATGCATATTTTAGTTAAACATGTCATGTTTTGCATAAATTCAACACCAAAACGTTGTTTATTTCTTTTATTATTTTTTTTGGCCAATAGAATAAATCTGGCTAAAATAATAAACATGAAAATGTTGTTCAACAATTTGAGCTAAAAAAAAAGAAAAAAAATCAACAACTTTTAACATCGCTGACCTACTCTCTAAACAGCGACTAAAAGCAGATACGAGAGAGGTATCAAAACTTCTTGACAGCAATTAAAAAAGTCATTTTAGAAAGTGGTAAAAGTAGTTTCTTTATATTACCAATTTGAAGGCCATTGAAGACGCGGAGTCGATGCAGTAAGAGACGCTAGTGGGGGTGCATACAATTTATTCACGATGCAGCAAAACAAGGCTTTGTTATATGAAAAAAATTATAGTTACATGTTTAACGTTATAATAAACATAGTTTATAATTTTATTTTAACAGAATGTAATTAAACATGTAAATAATTGTAATTTTAATTTAATTGCATGAAAAATTAACGTTAAAAAATGATGAAGTAATAGTTTCGAATGTGTGATTATCGTAAAGGACATTTTAAAAATTAACAAACCCCCATCAGTTAATTCATGTTAACTAAATTTTTATACATATTATTAATTTATCATAAAATGCTAAGAACAATCAACAACATTTAAGTTGAATTATGAAAGAAGAAGAAAAAGTTAGACTTTATATAAAAAGAAAAATAAAAATGCTGTTAAATGTAAATTTTTTGAATACAATTTAAGAGATCAACACATTAAAAGGGAAAAAATATTTTGAACATTATATTTCATCTTTTCACCAAAAATGTTAAATATTCAAGTGACATTTCATATTAAACAAATAAAAATTCAAAAGAAAACTCAGCAAATCTGAATCCTCGTAGACTGTTGTCTGTGGATGTAGTAGTTGATTATTTCAATAATAAAATGTTCACTTGATAGTTTCGGAATTTCAAAGACTACCAATCTCAAAACTAATCACTAAATTAGGTTATTTCATATATACGCAAAAAAAGTACAAATAATATAAGTTGAAAGTTAAATGAAGATTAAATTAAAATTTTACACATCCTCCTGTATGAATTCAAACTAAAGAAATCCTGGTTTCTATTTTATAATATGCCTTAGCGAAATTTAGAGAATTCACCTTGTCACAATAAATGTTGATGTGGATTCCAAATATAATGTAATTCAATCAAAGTTAAGGTCAGAATATAAAACATTGGCCATAAAGGCCAATGCGATTGATTACAATAGTTACAATAGTCAGCTCGGAATATAATATCTGAATGTATTACGTATTCCTAGAAAATATATGCGTAACAATGCTCAATAAATAACCAGACTTAGATCCAGAAGGATCTTACCAACAAAGATGTCAAATAATTCGCAATTTACCAAAAAAAAATATATAGCACGATTCTCTATCCACAGCGGCAACGTATTTAAATCCCAAATACATACAAAGAAAGTTTTCCCACTTTTGAGTACGGTTTTAAGCGGCGAACACAATAATTAGTTCGCTTTAATATTGATCAATTGATTCAAAAATTTATTCATAAATGAAAATTAATTCAAACTTTTTTAATAATTTCTATATTAATAATTCCAATATCTGCTCGGTTAAATAAAAAAATCTATTATAAGCTGTTAGGTTTTCCCTTCAAATTAATAATCAATATCCTGTACAACAACAAGAAATCAAAAGATACAAACAACAAGAGCCTCACAAAAAATAAATCAATAACCTGAAGCTTAAAGCACAAGTTGACAAATAATAATACCCAAAATGTGAACAGATATGTCGCTATCACAGCAAGCATGTTGCGCTCAAGTCCTTAGAGATATAAAATTTTGAGGAGGTATAAATTTTGAGGATACGAAAGAGACAAGATTACATATCAGGCCAAATTATTGGTTCAAAATTTAAATGGCCTCGCTATCTTTTCACATGATACTGCTTGTTGCTCTTAGAATTAAAACATTCGAATTTCTAATAAGGCGAATGAAGATTGACGCTAACGAAACATTTTTTAAAATTAAGAGATTTCCTCTGCTAAATTTCCTTTTTCGAAATTTTTAGATCGACCTCGTAACTTCACTGCTTTTGAAAATAGTTTGTTTGAATTTAATTATGTTTATGTACGTACGTATATACATAAATACATTTATTCATTTATTATTCTTTGAAATAAAAAAATGCTTGATTCTTAAAATCTTAAAATTTAGTATGTTGAATATATTAAAAATTTTCAACTGAAATTGTCCAAGTACTTCCAATAACACGTACGCAACATCATCTTCATCTTAGCCAGCAGCTGCAGCAATAGCAAGAGCAACATCATCGTCCACATCATCATCATCATCATCGTCGTTATTTGCAACATTTGATTATCTTTACAACCAACACTGGCAACAAAGAACCTCAATCATTTTGTTGATGTTAAATATGACTTTATTCCATCTTATCGCAAGTTTGCATTTTAAATTTATACAAAAATAATAAGAAACAGCAACGTTTTTCGTTTCGAAAAATTTACTATAGTTAAGGTTAAATGTATAAACAGCAACGTTATTTTGCTAAGTGTGGATAAAAAGGTGTTTAAAAAATATGAATCTTCATAAATTTAGCACAAAATTTTCACACCTTCCTTTTAAGACATCATCATGACTGCTTGGGCAAAATAAACGTCAGTTTTTATGTTTTAACCCTTAAAAGGATTAAAGAGCCTAACGAAATGGTGCGACAGCGATATGGACTCGCAACTTACTATAATACGAGTACATTTACCCAGACAATCTTCATCGATTTGTGAAAGGTTTTATACTTTTATACTTTTTTTTATTCACTCATCTCTTGTTCCAACCTGTACAACGGCTCAAAATATATATCTTCCATTTTTATGGTATAAACTATAGTCCAGAAACTCGCCAGATAGAGACAATAGGAGTCATTGTTGATAGTTTTTCGAGTCGGCAATAACGAGCTCAACTTTTACAAATTTACTTTCTTTTAAGCTGCGTAAAACGTTCGATTGCGCATCTCAAAAGTAAAAGGCTAGTTGTCAGTGTTCTGCCCCATACACAATAAATTGTTTGGAAACTAACAATCAGTTAACCGGAGAGAAAAGAACCTAAATCGGATTTAAAAATCCAAAAGAAGCTGAAACGCTACGAAAATGAAAATGCTACGAAATAAATTAACGGGGTTGTTAGCAAAACAATGTTCTACGATTTTCGAATTTTTGCGTAGCCTCTTCTTGTAAAATTTGTCCACCAAATTTGGCAGAAGAAAATTCTCATTTACAAATATTTAATTTTTTAATTTTCTATTCAAAAACTTAACCCACGAACATGAGCTTGTTCTTAAAAGTGCATAAGAAAAGCATTTGAATATATTTAAGTATTTTTCATAAAAATTTCTGATGCGCAGATGGATGGCTTCATAAATTTGTTTTGCAAAAACTATAAAAAGTGGTCCTAGATTTTTGAAAGTTCACACCGAGAGTTGTATTGAGTAAATTAAGAAAATTAGGGAATTTCATCAAAATCTGTCTCCGCCACGCATACCGCGAAAAATTTTCCTATCCAAGCAGAAGTCTTACAATTTAGTACATATACTTTCTAGAATAAAAAAAGACGCTCGCAGAGTTTAACAAAAATTCGCCACGCCCATCGCCTATGAAATCCATACAAAACATATATACAAATTATTTTAATATATTATTTTTCATTTGACAAAAAACTTTGTTCATTCTACGAGTATATTTATCATTTCGTTGATTACATCGTCACGTTCCAACTCCTGTTTGGATGGCATACGTCTTAAGGTTGGTCTAATGAAACCATGAAGCAACAAAAAATTTCAATCTTTGTCGAAACTCTATTGTATTGCCTAGAAAACGTTAACGTATACTTCCTGTAGTTCTTACTTCTGGCTTCTTCCACTTGTTCAGCTAGGATACCAATAAGAATGATTGCTGCATCCATGATGCAATACCGGCAAGGTATACGAAAATTTAAACAATTTTATCATTTTTCCTTTCAGTCATCTTTTTTATATGTTTCTTAAAAAAATCTTATTGATTTACTTGACATTTATGCCATCTATCATTAACAGCCGTGATTCACTATCCTACATAAATGTACGATCTGCCAAATATGGCATGTTTGCTATAAAAGTATGGTAGTGTGGACTAAAAATGTTACAGTGCCACAGATTATTTTGGGAAGTCGTGCGATTGTGTAAATCTTATGAAAATTTTAGAAAATTATAGTTTTCGTGCGGTCATAAAATAACAAAGAGATGTTTGTGCTTCATTATTGTTGAATAGTGTGGCACTTAAAATGCCATTTCGAAAGATTTTCTAAAGTCGGTCAGACTTGTGTAAAATTTTCCTATGAATGAATCGTGCGATCGTGTAGGATAATGAATCAGGGCCTTAAGAAGCTTTGAAATGGCGTTTTAACATTTTTAACTTGATGTAAAGTAAATTAAAAATTTTTGGCTTTTATGAAAATGTATAATAATTTAAGTTTTCCATTGCAATTAATTATTTCTTTATATAGTTCTTCACATGAAAACGAAAACAAGTTCATTTGTATAATTACCTATAAAAATTGTAAAAACTTTAAAAATTAATATTTCAAATAGATATTCCTTTTGTTAACTTCAAAGTGCTAAAATATGCAGTTTCTTGCCCCAATTGTAAATAAATTGTGATTATATTTAATATTCATTTATTCATTTTCCTTCAATTCTTTTTGTACCTTAAATTTAATATTCGAAATGATGGACTTTCTATTGGTAAGCATGTCCTTGCACAGTTTGAAATGAAATTTACCTCTTGAGCTTAAAATAATTTTACAAATAGTTGCCAATTTATTTGTGCACTCTTAAAAACACTTTTTTGCCGTCTCTTAAGGTTTAAATCGAATGCTACAGCAAAAATTAAACATAAACTAACTGTTCAATGTTGAAACGAAAAAAAAAACTTGTAACAACTACTTATAGTTTCCTTTTTGACTTAAAGTTTGTATTCTGTATCTGTTAATTTTGTTCCTTTTGCTTTTTTGGATTTCGTCTTACTACCGCAATAGTATTTTATTCAACTGCAAAAAGGCAACTATTAAACGAAATTTTCCCATTGATGTTTTCGTACTGATTATATTTAATAGTGTGGAAGTAATTTCATGCCTGTTTTCTGCCAGACACACAGTTACACTCGCATACAAAAACCATTCAACATTTTAGTGCGACCAAAAGAAGATTTTAACCAGATTTATTTATTTGCTGATGCGATTTTCTTTTTAAATTTGCAAAAAAGAGGCATGTCAGGTTTTCTTTTGGCGATATATGGGGAAACATTTTTCTCAATGTAATGTTTTTTTATCATTAGTAAATTATGTATTTATATAAAACAAGAAAAGGAGAATGAATTACCTAAATACAATACAGCAAAGAAACTGCATGTATCAGTTCTGTTCACAAAAAAATATTATAAAGAATAGGAAAAATTTATGAAAAATGGTTTAATAAAAATCACAAAATAATGGGGCGTTCAAATCTTTAAAGTTGGTTTATATTGAATCTGTCTTTCGCGGCTTCAGAAATTCTGCATTAACATTTTTCTAAATGTCCTGTAAAAGTAAAATTAACAAAAAAGCATCTCGGATAAACTTAAATGACTTATTGAAAGTCATTAAATCAGGGGTCTAATCGTCGATTATGATAATGAGCTGATCCGACCACGCATTGCTACCGAAAAATGTTATTAGATTTTAGACACGTGATCGATTCAAATCGGAAAGTACGTGATCAAGTAGCTCATTATCGATCGAGACGATTAGACCTCTCTCAGCGCTGATTCCGTTTTCTCAAATTACACCGTGTGAAATTATTTATTTTTGCAGAAGACACAAAAACATCCATTAATCTAGAGAAAAAATATTAGCATACTTTGTTTCCTCAAATTTTGTCCATTTTAAAGGACACTATATTTAAAAAATGCTTATTTTAATTTTTTTATATTAAATTAAATAAAAAGAAGGGCTCCCTCAAATTTTATTAAACTATTTCAATTACTTTGTCTGAAAGAAAAAGAAAAACCTTCTTTTGAAAATATAGTATACTTCTATATCATTGAGAGTTTCCGTTAAAAGATATTTTAAAAATTATAAGCAAATTCTATAAAACTACCATATTTTATGATTTTATCTTTCTTAATTCAAAAGCAACTACGTGACATTAATGTAGAAAATTAACAAACATAAACTCTGAGCCAAGAGCTATATAATTGCTTAAAATTAAAGTTTATTGCAGAGTTTTTTTAACTTTAGTACATATAAATTTTTTACAAAATATTCACATAAAATCTTTGGCAGGATATGCAAGAAAATCGTTTCATGGATTTTTTAACTCTGGCGATCTTCAACTTATTTTGGGGTGAAAAATTTAATTTAGTAAGACTATTTAATCAGTTTGTCATACCTCATCTCTTTTCCATTTGCTGGATTTTTCATTTTTCAACTTTAAATATTATATTTATATTGAAATCTTATGTTGATATCAACTGAAGGGGAATAAATAGTAGAATTTCAGAAAAGAAGTTCGCATGGAGAAAAAAATGTTCACCATTTCCCCTAGAAAATTTGTATTTGAACTCTTGATTTTAATTAAAGTTACACAAATAAAAAAATACATTACAATATTAATAAAGATCTAAGAGAAATAAAATCACAAATCTTCGAGGTACTATAAAGTTTCTTTAAGGCTACAATTTTAATTTTTTCAAATATTTCTTGATGAAAACTATCAAGGAAATGAAGGAAATATTTTCATGAAATTTTACAGAATATTTGTACACTAAAAAGGATTAAAGTACGCAGTTGAACTGTGTTTTGCATTTTGTTTAATGGCAAAAATAGTTCAAACCAGATGTAATAGCTCTCAATTGAGCTTATAGAGTTCGATATAAATTGCTTAAAAATAATTGAATTATATATATTAATAATAATATAGAGATTATAAATTTTAGATCGGTTATGCCACATTTTATCAGATTGTTTATGACATTTTGTCCGACAGGTATCAATAAATGGTACCAACTTACTTGTGAATTTTTGGGAAATTTTTTTTAACAAATATTATTTTAGATTATTTGAGAAAACTTCCAATATTTTTAGAAATGGGAAAACAAACATTGAATTATGTGCTCCCATAAATCACTCCCACTTGAAAGGTATAGTTAAGGATGCCTTAAAGGAAGCTGAACGCTTGATGTAAATGAATTGATTGTAGGCGTATATCAAACGAAGATATAGTTTTGACTAAGTGACGAGTTCAAACACTTGATCTAGCTTAGCCCAAGGTCATATCACAGAGCTAGTGATTTAAATTTTGCACGAAAATTTTAATATGAAATAGATATTTCGACACAATCAGGAATAAATGGCATACGCTGTGTTTAAACCTTTCTGATTTATGATATCGCTCCTTTATTGCAACTTAATCATTTCTTAAGAAACTTTATTTTTGACAATACAGAATTATCCGTCGTATCTTTTTTTCAGTTTATGAAAACAAATTTATACAAATATCTTGTCAACTCACCTCTTGAGGGAAAAATATTTTTTTATTTTTCCATTGCGGTGTGTGTAATTTAAAAAATTTTAAACTTTAAACTCGTTTTCTGACGAACAATTTTTTTGAGTTATGACCACGTTGCAATAAAGGAGCGAAATAATTTCAAATTCAAAATCCTTGAAAATGAAAGCTCAAGTAAGCTTCAGAAAAATATTTTAAAATTGAATATTAATGCGCTATTTCAGTTTTAAAATTGAAACGCCAATCTGGTATTCAGAAAAACTATTCAAAGCAAATATTCTCCAGTTTCTGCGCTAATATAAATATATACAATTTTTAGCACGTTTTTCAAAATTTTTTCAAATAGTTCTACTTACACACATACCGTTTAAAATTATATAAATTTTATTCTAATCAAAACACTGTGGGACTTACCTAAAAAGAAAAAAAAAAGTACAAAATAAAATCAATTCGTTTTCAATATTTAAAATCACACTAAACTAATGTGCAGCAAGGTAAGCTGGCAATTTTTTGTTGCCTTTCAAACTTAAAATAATTTAAATATAAAATATCAATTTAATGTTTATAATGAAATGTCAAGCGCTTAAATTTATTTTAAAAGCAAAAAAAAACAAGCACAAAAGTTAAGATGCTTAAGCGCATAAATATTCTGGCAAAGACAAACCTCAAATTCTTGCAATAGATGGGGAAAACAACATAACAAAACATATATACAAATTATAACATAACATTTTGAAGCGAAATATATGCATACATACATACATATTTTTATTGTTGTTCATTTTATAAGCAACAATAAACAAACAAAAAAGAATGAATAAAAATAATCGCTGCTTAAATTGGGCTGAAGCTTTTGAAATGGCACAAGTGTTTTTCGACTTTAAATGTCGCTGATGCTGTTTTTTCATGTTTCTTTTGATTTTTTTCCTTCGTTAATTTAATGGCCGTTGGCGGCCACTATTATTTTGTATTTTGTATATTTATACTTTTAAAGCATCAATGGGTGTCCTTAATTTTAGAGCTGGTAAAGTCATTTAACGTTAAACATTGAAATACGTGTTTTAAAGCGTTGGGTTATTCCGTGTCTTCGAGTCTTTGAGTACTTTTTGCCGCTTTCAAGCTAAAGTTTGGTTATTGTTTTTTTGTTTTTAAAAAATTTGTTGTTCTTTTATGTTTTTCTATGAGATGCAAAGTTGACCAAGTTTTGTTAAGGCAAAATTTAAAAATAATTACCTTTTTTTCTAAATCACTTTTTAAAGACTTTTTCTTCGACATGAAGCTTAAGAATGAAACAAAGGATAAGTGAAAGTTTAAGTGAAATCATTCATAATTACTGGAAACCTACATTTCAGGTAAAAAGTGAAACTTTTTACTTAACATCGTGTACATAATATGTTCATGTATGAAATTCCCAAAAGATTGTAGTTTGTAATCTTTTCTTAAAAATATATTTAGCACTTCTTATACGGGCGAAATCAATAAATCTTTGTAGAAACAAAAAAAAACTTTTTTTGTTGATTTGTTTATTTTTACGTGTTGTCTTTTTACACTTCATACAGCTTAATTTTTCAGCGTTTTTAAGCCATCAGCAAATTAAAATTTAACAACGTTATCAAAATACGCTTGACGTTTGACGGCAATTTTTCACGAAAATATATGCTTTTTTCCAATTCGGGAACAAAAAAAAGCTACTGGGACGGATATTTCAAATAGATTGTATCTAACAAGCTAACATTCAAACCCCAACTAGTACACATATTTTTTTATTATTTGTCAAGGAGTTGATAAACAATATTCTTCACTTATGACATTTTCTTTTCGAAAAAAATTTAACGTTTATTTTACTTTTCATAAAAAAATTCATCGTAAGTGATGATAAAATAATTTCTAATGATCTCACTATTTCAAAAAATCATTACATTGCAAATTTTTTTAGAAAAGAAAACGCCAGCAATAATTTTCGTTTTTTTAGTTGAATACGAGTATAAATAATTGAATGCAAATTTTAAACACTAAACCCGTGCGAAGGATTTTCGGATCCATTACGAAACTTGACCAGGATTATCTATTCCCTACAAGCTAATTTTGTTAAAAAAATCATTCGAAAATTTTCCTCGAACTTCTGCATTTTTCCGGACGATCAAACGCTTTTGTCTGACTCCACTTCAACTGTAACATATTTGCAATTCATTTACTAAACTCTAATTACATCAATAAAAATTTTTTACATTCGATTAATCTACTAAAAAACTATATACGAGTTCATGCATGGCTGTGTTCTTACTCGTATGTGCATTTGAATTAGTTTATTTATGGTTTGCAGATAAAAATTGAAAATATATAACAAATATACATTATTTTTCTTCTTATGATTTGATAACGATTTGCTAAAGTGTTATTTTTTGTAACTATAATTTGTAACTTTTGTTTCTGCCTGCATGCAAAACGAGTGTATGGAAGGGAAAGGGGTATTTGCAACATGGCTTTTGGCTACTATAATACAATTTTACTACGTACATAAAAATAAATTTCATATAATTTACAAAATTATGTGTATCATGAAAAAAATACTAAAAAAAATAAAGAAAATATTATTAAAAAAACGCTTTAGAAACTGCAGATTAGAACTGGTTTTTGTTTAAGTTTAATAAAAACTGATCGCAAATATGCAACTGCCTTCAAATTTATCAAGACAATAAGTGCTTATTTGATCGATGGGTTTCTTTACGAAATTTGCTAATAATTCGTTTTTGTTGTTGCTGTTTTTTATTTTTTATTTCTCTGATACCACATAATTTATAACTCTTTGAAGAAAATTATGCAAAAATGCAGTTAAAATATTCTGACAAATTTACAAACAAGAAGAGTGTACACAAATTCTGTATGATTAAGAATGAAAATTCATAAATATGAACATACATATTTTTGGAAACTGATATCATACGTTAATAATCGAACAAAATGTCTGCAATTTATTAAGAATTTCTTATTAATTTGACAGTAATTGTTGCAATGTGTGCTACTCATACCGCATGGAAATGGTTAAATAAATAATACAAGTCTTATGTACACGCAGAGAAAATATATAGTTAGATATGGTTCAGACAATGATGTTTTGATTGGGGCAAACAATCTATTGTTGCTTGTTTTATATTTATATTTAAGGTTTTCATTAATATACAAAAGTAATTTTATTTGTTTACAATAAAATTAACTATCACTGAAAGCAATGAAAATATTTAGCTACTCACCATACATACACACTCATGTATATCATGTACTTTATTCATTTTGTATGATAATGTATGCAATAATTATCATTTGGTTACTATTAAAAATTGCTAAAGTTTTTCAGGCTTAGCTATAGTCGAGCATCGGTTTCTGTAAATTTCTACACTGGCTTCTCTAAAATTTGGATTATATTTAATGACATTTCATATGTATCTAACTAGTATTTTCTATGGACGACGCAATCGACCATATTGTAGAAATAAATATTAAACATTTAAATAAATACACACGATAAAATACAAATAATTAAATCTCGCTTATTACAAAGTACATAAAGAAATTGCTCTGTCTCATTTCTGTGCAAAAGCAAATTAGATAAACACACATGCACATTTTGTTTATTTTTCAACACGAAGCTGATTCATGCAAGTGTAATGAGCAGGGCAAGTTTAAATATTTCCACAAAAATTATTAAAATATGCATGCAACTATTCCAAAAAAATCTTTAAAATATGCACCCAAAAAAAACATATTTTTTTAAAGATTTATTTAAACAAATGTTTATTACAAAGTATAATCATATGTTTTTTGTCGCACAAAACGGTAAAATATATTGAAAATATACGTTCAACATCATGGTTAACGTTTGAAGGCCAACATTTCGATTAAATACTTTGTTAAATTTTTCATTAAATATAATATTCTTATTATTGTGAAGTTTTTCTTTTGCGTCTTCTATGACGGACAGACTTTCATGTAAAGGAAGTCCTTTGGTTTACAAATTGATTATACCGTGGCAAATACATTCAAAATGATCTTTAATGTATGCTGAATCTGTTTTTACCGATGAATTCTTAAATTAAGACTTTGTATTATATATTGACTCTGTCCTATCATCACAATGCTCATTTAAAACGCTGCTTATTTCTATAAAGTTGTTAACCAAGATCCCTAATATCTAGTGAGTGGTATAGGGATTTTGGGGGGATTGGTCACACTTGGGTGCATAGAATGCATTACATTGATACGAGAGGGCGCCTGGAAATTAATTAAGACTACTAGTTTATTTGGAAAAATACTAAATATTATACATGTACGTAGTTCTACCATAAGAAAAATGGTTTTGCATTTTGCAACAAGTGATTTAACATTGCAAAATATAAGCGAACAAAATCTGTATTTCTTTGCAACATATAACATGCAACATTTTCAGAGAAAAGAATTTTTATTGATCGCATTGCGGAGACCATTTATGGAGCTGCGTCAATTACCACAAGCAATTTTTGTTAAAAAGAGTTACCAACTTGCGTCATATGCAAATTTTTGCATGTTATATCAAAAAAGCTTTTCATGGGACGAATTGGAAAATTATGCAAATGCATATTTTGCATGCAAAAAGCATAAAAAACTTGCCCTTGAAATAAGTGTGCATCGATTAGTAGCAAATTTAAACGCTACTACACCGATATATATAAAATAACGATTGTGCACATCTATGTAAAGAACCCTTCAAAAACATATAAATCTTTTCAAAATCAATTCAGTATTACGGACGTAGAAGGCTTCTAAAAAACTTATTTGTCTATTAGTTATAAAGATTATACATAATATGATTTTTATATGACAAAATATTATTATTGACAGAAACAACAATATGATTCATACAAAGGACTTGGTCAAATTAATCATATTATGGATCAACTGCTTACATATAATTCCATAATGTTATGTTGAGTTGAAGCTGCGCTTTTCTGCATTTTTGAACACATTTTTTGCTTTGATCAGCTATAGAGTAAATTTGTTTAATGAAATACAAACACATTTTAAAAACATACAAAAAAGCGAAATCATTTGTCATAGCCGCGGCAACAATAGGAACTTTGTGGAGATTCGTTGTCGAAAACAGTTGAAACAAAAACTAATACTTGCTTTTACATGAGCGAAACGAAATGAATTTTTGACAGTGATTAGAGCACAAATAGTCAGCAGCAAATAGTTCTGCTGAATACAAATATTATCATCAATAGAATTGCATTGGCAATCAAATTCAACCGACCAGTTCGCATGCCACTTATCACATGAATGCACGAAACACAACCAAACACTAAAGCGGTTACATCTCCCCTCAAAGGTTATAAATTGAATACCAATAGTTAATAGCACTTTATCATTAAGTAATTCTGTTAAATAGTCCAAGAACTTACAGACCCCTCAACAAATCGATCGAAAGCAAAAGCATAAACACTTTTTAGCCTTTTCTGTACAACTCTCCAAATCAAACTATTTTATATTAACAATCTGAATTAACGATTTTAAGCCTGATTTAATAACTTTTAATTAAATCAATATGTGTTCGAAAAAACTTTTTAAAATTATTAAATTATACCATAAGATATCACTAAAATCATTAAAACTATTTATTATAAATAAGCGCTTAAGTGTTACTTAAGCTTATGATTAATAATCAATATTAAGAAGCAGATGTATTTGTTTTGTTTGTGATGAATTTTCGGTTAAATGGAATTTGTATTGAAACTTATAAGAAGTTACTTAGTTCTGCGATTTTTTCCAACTCATTTTTCTGTAATGTTTTTATGTATTCTTCATTATTGTAATTTGCATAACTTCAATTAATCAATAGCAGCTTTAAAAAACCCTAATAAATAAATATCCAAAAACAAATATGTATTAATTTACTTTTATTTATAAAATTTTTCTCAAAAATATTATTTATCTTTGTGCTTCTTCAAAACTTTATAGTTTAGTTGTTGAAATAAAAATAGAAACGCCTGTTTTTATTTCTAAACAAAACACTGTTTTAAGTCTTGGCAATAAAAAGCTTCTCAGAATATTGATTAGCTTTTTAGCAAGAACTGACGATTTAAACTTTTAATCTTTAAAATCTTCAAAATATGCAAAAGAACAGATGCTTAATCAAACGCAATTGTAAACAAAATTAGCATATTCATGTCTTCTTTTTCTAAGCAAATAATAAATTTGTTTTCTTAATTTTTAATTTGTTTATTTATATTCAAAATCCATAATGTCTGAAAATATTAGAAAGTTAAGCTGGATTTATTAGAAGCCATACATCATCATGTGTTTAAAATAAGTAAATTCTCTTAACTTCAGCTCATTTAGTTTTATTTATGTTAAAACATTTAATAGAATTAAGGTCGATTTGAGTTTTTGATGGTTTTGCCTTGCAAAAAATCAATTCCAATTAAAGTTTAAAATGTTTAAGGCTTAATAAATCATTCAAATAATTGTCATAACAATTTGAATAAACTTAAGAAGAAAACAAAAAAAAAAAAACATATTGAAATAAATGTGAACAATAATAGTGGACGTTTTTAAAGATTACAAATTGAATTTGACTGGGGTTGAGGTGACCTTAATCCATAACGTATGATTTAACAATAGATCCAATAAATTTAGACAAAATACCACCAAATTATTTCAGAACTAAACGGCGCCCACATGTGCAACAAGCTGAGAAACTAAAATTGAAATTGAATTTGAAATTTGCTCAATATCAATTTGAATATATTTTTAGACTTTGTAACCTTCAATTTGCAGCTACTGTCAGGACAGACTTTATTATTGACTTGATATCATTTTATTTTTTTTAGCTTTGAGTAATAAATCGGTTCAATTACAAATTTTGGATTTTTTTTGGTAAATAATTACTTTTATTAAAAAGCAACCACAACCAATTTTAAATTTATTCCATATCTGTATTATTTAATATAATTTACATAATCTTTGATTATTTTTGCAGCACTGGCTAAACTATTGATGTCTGTTTGTATCACCAGCATGATGTCTACACCTCCACTTTGCTTTATTTATTTTAATCGATTGCTTGGAAAATTTTACACTACAATACTTTAACAATAATGTCAATTGAATGGAAGTAACCAAAATAACCAACAAACTTTTACAATTCATTTTGCTCACTTTTTTATTTAAATGTTTTTTCTTCAATATTTTATGAAACAATTGTTCAAACACTAAATAAGTTTTGTACATGGATAATTTGAAAGGTGTGACTTAAGCTGTTTATTTTGTGAGTGCTGTGATTTCATATTGTATTGCTAATTCAAGTGATAAGAAAACTGGGCTTAATTCATTTTGTATAGAATATCTTTTTCCCATAAATTTCAATATTAAACGAGTTTAGTAATTTGAAGTGGAAAATAATAGATTTCTCAATTAATATGAAGTTTCAAAAGCGATGATTATAAATGACAAACAATGGAAAAATATAATTTAGCAAAATTTTGGGCGGAAATAATTTGTTATTAAAATACCGATTACAGTAGGAGTAACCGCAGCATAAATAGTGAGGACGAGCAGGGCAATAACTCCATTTTCTAGATAACTTTCAATGTATTTTCGAATCTTCATATTGACTTATGCGCGCAAAAAAGGAAACGTGCTTGAGTTTACAACGATCAAAGAATAATGTTTGATGATTGAATTGTATGTTTGTAGCCAAATCGTTGTATTACTATTAAAACAATAATATTATTTGAATCATATTGTCTAATTCAATATGTAATAATATTTTGTAATTGGGTGTAGATATGTGGTGCGTATGTAAGATGATTACTTATTCGCTTCATCTTTTGAATTCCCATTCCCATTCCCATTCGATAAATCGAATTCTGTACTTTTGTAGATAAACGAAAATCAGCTATAAATTTTTAATAAAATTAGTTATAAATATTTGTTTTTCAACAAAGTTTTTATGTTAAATAAAATCATGATAACATAAACATAAACTTGTTTAATTACTAGTTGTGTTATTTGATCTTTAACAAGTATTGTTCAGCATAAAAATTAAATTTATTTATGCACTAATGGGTTAGTAAAACTTTTGCTGCATTTCAAGCATGTTGAAATCAAGACATGTTAATTATAAGTTATATTCTTTCACTTTGACAACTGATCTCTACTGAATTGTTAAATTTTGTTTACAATATCGAAAAAGATTGTATGAGCTGTGAGAAAGTTTTTAATGAATAAAAATAAAATAAAATAAAAGAAAAGGGGAAAATTATTTGATTGGTGTTGGAATTAATAATTCAGGAGAAATACCAAAAATAAAATGCAGCTTTTTTTTGTTGGTTTATAAACAAGCGTACTTGAATTAGTATACTTTTGTGGCAACTGTTATTTATGTTAAGAAGAAACTGTATTTGTGTTTCATAATTCCAAAAAGAAAAAGAAAACCGAAATAATTTGTTTGATGTAATCATATACTGTTTTGTAATAATCATAAAGTTGTCGTTACTATGCTATAACTATTTATTTTTCCTTCGAATTGACTAAATGCAAAGAAAAAACATACTCTTACATGGATTACAAACGTAATCGATTGGATTACGGTTAAAATTGACATAAACTTGGTTAGATGATTCACCATCCACATCTGTAACTTAAATAGATTCCCATACTAACAAGGCAACCATAACATAGCTGAATACAGGCTTACAACAGCAAGATATTCTTATGATGAGCATTTTTCTACTACGTTCGAGAACCTTAAAACGTAACAGTCAACAGGTATAAAAACCAATACTGCAAGACACAAACAAGTCAGTCTTGTCTAAGCTACGGCTTGGTGAACTTCGTGCATTTAGTAAAAAGATCAGTTGTTTAGAAGTCATAGAACTGCTAACGTCGATAAGAAAAGACAAATTACTTGGTGTATTTTATTCTAAAGTGTAATAAAGGAAATAAAATATCTTTTCTTTAAATTTATTAATCGAGATTGCCTCGATATCTTTTTTCAAAGATATATTTTTTGAAATAAAATATCACTAAGCTAAAAAAAATTTCCGTTGAGTTTTTATTTTTGACAAATTAAAAGAACTCAAACATGTGAACATTATCGAAAAAGTCGAAACGTAACAATACCATTGAACAACTTAACAATTGTATTCGAAGTCTCATCATTTTATAAAGGGCAGAGCAAGTTTAAGCGGGCATGCAAAATCGCACAAAAAAGCGCTGCAACTTGGATAAAATTCTCATGTTTATTTTTCTATTTTCGAAGAGAAATTATCTGATGAAATTGTCAGATGATATATTTGAATACATTTAAAAGACACGTTCAACAACAGTAGACGTTACAAGAACAAATATGAATGCATTTAATTCAGATTGAGATGAAATTTCAATATACGCATCCGTATCGTTTTTTATAAAAATTAATTTCTAGCGCCGCATTTCGAATCAAAGTTTTTATTAAATATATGAGAAAAAAAGTATTGTTTGTATCCTGAATATATTTTTTCATATGTTCAACAACTTCTAACAATTACCTTCGGTGTTCACAATATATGTAGCCCTGACGAATCTTAACACTTTTGAAAAAGAAAAATTTGATTTGCAAATATCATATAAAAATATCTGCGATTCAATTACAGTTGCTTGCGAAGTTGAAATGACTGGGAGACAAACCTGAACTCACTTTAAAGTACTCTGATCAATAATAGCTCCATAACGTAAAGTCGAACTTTAAAAATGTAATTTTAAGGCAAAGTAAATTAAAAAGGTTTTTTTTTGTAAAATAATCGAAAGAATGGCAAATGCCATAGAAAATGTCATATACTATAAAAAGCTATAATGAAATATAAATATGATTATGGCAAACGTACTAATAACATGATTCTAAATTAAAAAAATTTGGTGAAATTATTAAAATGATGAAATGGCGAAATGATTAAAATCTATTATATTATGGTTCAAAATAATCATATTATTACTGTTAACAATAATAAAAATTTAATTTTCAACCAAACATATTTTGGTAATTAATTTTTTCATCGACAGCTTTTAGTTTCGTTTATTTGCACCATAAAATTAATTAATTTTTTTCTAACATCAGAAAACACAGAGAAGAAGCGATATCTAGAAGTATAATGCAGAGCTGTCAGAAATGCATACAACCAGGGGAAGGAACAAAAGTTTTTCTTTGATTAAAACGAAAGATAATTGGTTGATTATTGAGTTCTTGTTACAACTTTGATATTGTTTATACTTTTCATTTGTTTTAAACAAGGTTCAATATAATATCTCAAGTTGTTCTGAGAAATATTTGGGTAAACTTCCCTGATGATCTGCACTGGCAACAGTGAACTGGCTATACTCCTCAATAATTAATTTCAATTTGTTTTAATTAAACTATTAATATTTTACTAAATATGTAAAATATTAATTTTGGGAAAATAGTGAGATTAAAAATTTAAAGTACTAAAATTTTAGCAATTCTCGCAAAAAGCATCATCATTGATTTGTTTTATACTAATAATTTGATTACAATAATAATAGAACTTTTTATGCTAAATATTATTATATTTTTTTATAGTTATAAAACTTTACTCGCAGTCAAAATTTAAAAAAATATTTAATATTACTGAATCGAACCATGTTGTGGTTTTTATAAATTTTAGGTTAAATATAAACATGACTTTATTTTTTTTGTTCTCTAATAATAATAATATTTACTCCACAAATACATATATTTCGTTACAGAAAACAATATTTGTCTGAAATAATTTTTAAATATCAATAGACAAGGAGTTTAGCTCCAGAATATTCTCCAAAGAGATACAAAAGTAGAGCAGAGGCAATACAAACATGAGCCAAAGTTACCCATATCGGACAAAAGACCTTTTCGCACTCTGCAACTTTTGTAAATTTTAACAGATTTATATGGTCTTTCTTTTATATTTTATTATTTTCATTTATTGCACAAAGATATAAGGAAGAATTTTGGGCACATCATATTTTTGCATATTTTGCCTTTGGCAAAATTTCTCCTTAGGTTTTTTTTTTTAAATTTTCCTGAATTAATACTAGTTTTTATTTTAACTACTTTTCTAATTAAAAATCTGTTTCAAACAAATGCTTTATATGAATCTTTCGCACTTTTGTATGTACTTATCAGTTCTAACTTAACTATTGAACAAATTATATATTTATCAACAAAAATGATAAATTAATGCAAACAATCAAGTGAAATCTGAAATTAATTCTTGTAATTATCTAACTTTTTCAAACCAGCAGATAATTTTATGTGTGAGTGTGTGTGTGTGTTTTTTTGTAAATCTGACCATCATTTTTTGAAGATTGAGGATTTAATCTGACGCTTACTGGAAGAATACGTAAAATCTAGGCTATGACGCTACTGCCCACTTAATGTTAATGTCTTACACACTGGCAATGAAATATCATCTACTTTTTGTAAATCCAAAAAAAAGTTGTAGTAAATTTTATCAAACTTTTGGTTCACCCACATCTCTGGAATATGAAAAAAAGTCATCCTCATTTCCATTCTGTGTTGGTTGATTATTCCATCCTTTAAAAGCAAATACCAACCAACTAAAAACGTGATGTATAAATTGTTATCTCAATGTTTTTTTTTCCTTCTCATTTTCATTTATTTGATTGTAGTAGTTTCTAGTTGTTACTTGAAATGGCTTATCAAAGTCAAAAAATCAAAGGCAATTTCTAAACATCTTCTCTTTAAGTTAAATTTGTTTCTAGTATCGTTTATGTATGGAGACTGCAGGTAAGATCAAATGTTTATTTTGCTTTTTGTTTTATTACGAATATTTATTTTCCTTTTTAGGAGAAAATATTCCTCTCATTATGGATTCACTGCTAAACTTTCTAAAATATAAAATAAAGAGCAAAAACCCAGCCAGCGTTTGTCTACAAATTAAAAAGCAAAAAAAAAAACTGCAAAAAATTCATGTTGCAAAGACACTGCTGGTTGCGTTGTTGCTGGCTGCTGCATTTAGTATGAAACAACTAAAAGTACTTGTTCGATGTTTCATGTTCGTTTGTGGTATATAAAATCTTGTATTGTAAGTATTGTGTGGATACGAGAGATACATTCACATTGAAAGTGGGTCAGTTTAACCGACAAAATACTTTTGTTGCTGTTATTGTTAAGCTTTAAGCAATTATATGTTTCGCGTGTGTGTGTTTGTATAATAAAAAACAGCAATAGCCACAACAACGAAAGCAAATCAAGAAATAAAATTAAGAAAAAGACTGCAGCAACAATTCTGTTAATAAATAATTTTTTTTTAAATAAAAATCAACAAAATCCTGTTTTATTTCTAACAAGATTTCAGCGATTATATAGAAATACGAGTATTTTTCAACCTGGGCAGTGGTAGTTGCTTGAAATCACTTCTATTACATACTCTTTAATTTTTGCATTCGCGTTAGCATATTTTGTTTCATAAACTGTGAATATTGTAAATATGCAACAAAAATATTTGTTATTGTTTTGTTCGTTCTCTGAAATAGTTAAATCAATTAATAAAATTATAGAGAGAATTATTTTGGCTTTTTTTGTGGGTCATGATGCGGTAAATGAAGTAAAACATTTAAGAGAAAAAAAGTTATAAACAACAATGTGTTGTTAAATAATACAGCAGCAACAAATTCAGCAATTTTATTATACAAATTAGTTAGGTTTTTGTTGTTGTTAAGAATAAAGAAGTCAGCCAGCTGGTTTTCTTGCCTCGAATATGGTAAAAGTAATTGTTTTTAAAGATTATGAAAATATGGAAAATAGTTAAGCTAAAATTTCATAGAATTAAGAACAAAAGATTTAAGAAACGAACATGTTGTTTATAAACAATAACCAGAGAACAAAAGACTTAAGCAGCAAATTTGAATTTTAAGAAAAATCATCAATCAATTAAAAATATAATGTTTTAAACTTGCTTTGTTTTTAAATATAAAAAAAACTTTTGTTTGACTTTAACTCAAACAGAAGTGCTTTCGAATTTGTCTATTAAAAGAATGTATGTGAAAGAAATTTACAGATAAAAGCTTGTTTCCAGTTTGTGATAAAAAAACACTATAGATTTGTAGCGCAAAACTCGGTTCCCCTTCTCTTTTAACCTGCTAGTTCGATTAAAAATTTTACAAATGTTGGTGAAAATCAATTAGTTTGCAAAAATTGCTGTAAATGTTTAAATTCAAATATTAATATAGTTATTTGTTTTGAATTTTTTTTTATTTCTTAAAGCTTCCAACACGAAGGATGACAGTCGTGGATATCAGTAGACTGCAAATACTATCAAAACAGTACACTGTTACAGTACACAAATAGAGGCAATATTTATAACAATTCTCATAATTTTGTCATTTTAAAGTCGTTTTTAGAATTATATTATTTTTACTGAAATTTAATAAATTTGTCTTGAATAGGTTATACATATTATTAATTTAAATTTTTTATTGAAAATGATGAGAGACGCATTTAAAAACAGTAGATATGCTGCTACGTTCTGCTTAGGTAATATCAAAAATATTAAAACTTTTCTGTATAATTTAATTTATTAAAAAATTATTCTTATATATATATATGTATAATGTATATATATAATGTACATGTTAATAGAGTTCGGACTATGTAAATGCTCAGCGTATGATTTAAGTCGTTCGTATAGTTAATTATTCATTTTTAAAACTTTATTTAAATAAGAAAAGTGTAATTTTAGTGAGTTACTGTTTTAAAGTTAATGTTTGATAAAAAATAACAGATTTTTCTTGATCCTCTTAGAAATTATTTAAATTTGAATTGCAAACCAACCCAGCTCCCTCACATGAATTTCTGTCTAAATAAGGCCGTAATGATTAACTTCTTTTCAAATTTTGAAACCGTGTCTCATGGAAAAAACACATTTTGTTCCTATAGTTAAAAATCTCTATTTACAAATTGAGTGATTAAAAAAACTGCTTCAATTTATTCTTGTTTCTTTTGCTAATAGCTAACGAAACTCTGCAACAGGTAAAATAAAATTAAATAGAAATACACAATTTTTTTTTAACAACTCCTCCCCTATTGTCAACATTGTTAACTGATCAAATATGCAAATATTTCTTTGGCACTTAAAACAGTTTTCCTATGAAAAATTTTATTCTTGAATTAAACTATTTATGGGTGGGTTAGTTCCAATATTTTGTTTTATTGAACACTTTATGATTAAAAATGCCGTCATCATTTAGCTTGCAAATTTGATTATAGGATCAAGATTTAACTGTTTAATTAAAACTAAATTAAAACAAATTAGATTTAATCTCGCACGATTGAAAGTTAACTAGCTTGAACAAATATTTAGCAAACACACAGCTGTCTGCAATAAAAAATAATTTGTTGTTAGAAATAGTTTTCTAGTTTATTGTTAATAAAATTCAAACAACTATTAGGTTTTCTACGATTTTGCAACAAATTTTGTATTCTAGATTTGAACAAATACACAACAGTTTCTTATAATTTCTATGAATAATCTTACGTTATCGCAGCAGACAAGCCATGAATAGTTGAAAATTTTCAGAGAAATAAAAATAAGATTTTTAAATGACTTCGTTCAGTTGCCGCATACAATCTTGTGTTTAACATCTACATACCAATTAACCAGAGGAACATTTTCAGAACATGTGTATTCTAATTTCAAGATTTTTTTTGTGTTGTTCTAAGCAATTTAAGTAGAGGAAAAAACAACCTAACAAACATGCATAAATGTCAAATCATCTTAAAATTTCTCATAAATTATATTTCTTCTTTTGTGTTCCTACCTGAGTTATTCCCTTTGGCTTGAATATCTTTTAAATATTATAAGAAGTCAAGAAATCTTCACTGGCTTCTTATTTGTTTTCTTTTTTTATAATATTGTGAAATTTTTGCAAGAAATATAATTTTGTTTCCAAAAATTGTTTGAAATAATTTAAGCAAGAGGCTTTTGAAAAAAATAAATCTCTTTTTAATGATGTTGACATCATTAAAATAAAAAGTGGTAGGAGGCAAAATTTCTATTCTTGTTCAATTTTTCTGCCAGCTTTAAAATTAGTTCGTTGACCATTCGTAATAACAAAGTTTGCTGACAATATTTAACGAAGAGAATTTATTAAAGGGCAGTATTCAACAAGAAAGAAAAGCTCAGAAAATTTTAAAAATTTACATTATATACGAGTATGCAAACGTAGATATGCGCATTTCTGTGAAGTCATTTATTATTGACTTTAATGTTTAGAAAAATCATAAAAACGATTTTAATTGTATAACAGTAAAGTTTGAGTTTTTACGTCTTCAACATACCATCCTCATTACTTGTACTCACAAATAGAAAATAAAAAATAAGTAAGTAATAGTAGCATAAGTTTAAGTTTATTAAGATTAAATAATCATAAATATTTCCTTTTAATTGTTATTTTAAGAAAATCAATTAATTTTTTTTATAAATGAAGACATTTCTTAGAGAAAATTAAAAAGGACTTAATAAAGAAAATGTTATTAAGGAAGTAGTTTGCTTAGGAATTTTTAATAAAAAAAAATTAAAACGAAATGAGTCAATATTATGAATGAAAATCTTGTCATATACATATTGTTACTTACTGCAAGTCAGTCAGTCATATCTATTTAACATGAGTGCTTTAGGGAAAATGTTAAAGTTTTTTATTTTCTCACACCTGACTGGAGTTATAAAAAAATATCCTGTCCACAAAACGTTAAAAAACACGATTCCTATATGAATTTTTAATGCAAGAGCAAAAAGGATATAAAGAACATTTCTGCATTTTAAACTTAAAAAGTACGATTTAGATATATAGCGATATTGCATTAAAGCAGCGACATGTGCATATAAATTTTAATTTATTTGCAATGGTTCTTTAAATATGTTTTGACCCATATTTTGATAAACTCAAACGAACTGTGAAAAATATGTGGTCGGGGGTTTTTTTTATAATGAGATAGCAAATTTCATGCGTCCATTTCACAAAATTCAATAATATTTATTTAACTTTTATTTGTTTTGTAACATAATACAACATTATTAGACACACTTGTCAATCTAACAAAAAAACCTACCACAAACTGTAGCTGCCTACAATTGTTTTTAATTAAATTCAGCTCTAATAAATTTCTCCTCCTCTCTTGTTTATTATAGATTTTTAAATATATTTTGTAATTAGTTGTTTGGCATTTCATACATTAGTTTTACGATAGCAAAAACAAACAACTTCCTCTGTAAATCATCATAGTCGTCCATATGATTATGTGGGAGTTATTGCATCTTCATATCAAGTCTTTTTTATTTGTTTATTTGTAAATTATTGAAAACACCACCATCATCATCATTTCATTCATGTTACCAATTTTAATATAAATAAAATAGCTAAGTTAGCACCCACTTTGTTCACATTGTCTTAAAAATTTATGTTTTATTTTTTGCTGGTGGCTAATAAAAATTATAAATGAATAAACAAACAACTTTTTATAACACCTTCACTTAATAACTGTATTATGTATATATTTTATGTATATATTTTTTTATAAAGAAGACACTACTAATTCATTTTTAATGACACGATATGGGACGTAAGATTTTATAGAAGTTTTTTTTATAAAAAATTAAGTATTCAAACCATATCAAATTGTTGTAAAATAAATTTCCTTGGCAAGAATATTTGTACAGGTTTATAAATGATGTAATAATAGAAAGACAGAGCCATGTCTGAAAATGCCAATTATTCTATTAATGGTTTATTGTTAACAGAGAGGAAAGTATTACCATAGACAAATAAGGGGAACATATTTTTCTATCTGCTCCTGATTGAGTTGGCTTGCGGATAAAAACTGGGATGACAAGATATTTTGCAATAAACTCGAACGAAAGTTCTGCACTATTTAGCGCTGATAGACGGCATATTAAGGAATCAAAAGATTACACTTAGTGATGCAGCCAAATAGAATTAAACGGAGAAGCTAGGCTATGCAAGGCTAAAGTTGCATTCGCGTCTCTCACAAATATTGGGCACTCAAAGTAGTCGGCAGATAGAACAAACCTTTGTATATTTAGTCACAATGCTAAACCGGTGCTACTGTTCAAATTTGAAAAATAGCTTGTGTCAAAAAGTAAGCTACAAACATTTATAAATAGATGGTTGTGTGATCACCATAAAACTGGTTGTCAAACGTCAAACCCTGCAAGCACTGTAATTAAAAATCTTTTGAAATTGAGATGTGCCATCAAACAGTCGTTGATGAGGTCGTTCAAGAGAAAAATCTCAGAGAAGAAGTAAACCATTACGACACAAACCAAACATGGAATGAAACCAAGGCAATAAAGTATCTTCATCACAGGTGTAATCAAATGTTAATTCACTTTGCATCCATGATGCGGCGCTTTTCCAAATAATAATATTATAATAAAATTAATAATAATCGATAAAATTATAAAAAAAGAAACTTAAAATATGTTACAAAATTATGAACAAAATCGAAGAAAATTGAAACCTGTTTCTGCGTATTGAAAAAAATTCGAATTTGATACAAAAATTATTTGTTGACTTCACACAATAATCAAACGTGTGGAGAGAGTTGTGACTTTTTAATTGACATATTGAAGGTTGGAAATCAATACAAAAATATATAAAAACTTTAAATATTTGTAAATAAATTTTTTGTTATCCGATATGAAGCACAAAAACGTTATTAATAAAGTGTTAAATATAACAAAATATAAATACACTTTCTCTTTAAGTAGTATTACTATTCTTTACTATTTTTTTTTATTTACGCCTTCTACCTTAAAACAATAATCAAGTGTATAAATAAATGATAATGGTTTTTTCGTTTATAAATAATTCATGATTGCATGTTTTAGCAACATAAATTCTTAGACACAAATATATTTTTATTTGAATTTTTTTTAAACACCAAGTGCGCACAATATATAGACAAATCAGTCATAAATTGGATTTTTTAAAGTTAATTTTTTAAAACGTAAAATAAGTCTATTTGTTCGCCCTGACAACCAGAAGGGGTCATATTCCATATCGAATTCATTGACAATTGTTTATAATGACTATGATTTCCTTTTCAAACAAAAACCGTATATTTGTGTTTATAGTTTTTTGCCTTTTGGCAATTTATTTATATGCGAATCTGTTTATCTGTTTCTTCGTCTTCTTTTGGTGCTACAAGTTAGTTTTGTTAAAACATTTTCGGTTTCGGTAAAAGAGTTTAAGATTTTGTTTTCCTGACAAATAAAGTCATTAAATTGTAAAGTTTATGTTGGTTAATATATTTTGATTGGGGATTTGCTGTAACTAAATTGTTATTTACTATATTTATTAAGACTTTGAGGCTGATATGTTTATATGCTGGCTGTTTTTTTTTTGTTTGTTGTTAAGCATTTTATTTATTTTTTATACAAATTGTCATATTCGTTATTAGAAAATGTATAATTTTATGGTTTTTAAGACCATAATTTCCTTTTGTTTATTTGGTTTTATTGTGTAGATTAAATTATTAATAAATTATTAAATTATGAGTTGAAATAAATAGATATTGTTAACAGTTTTCGAATGTGCTTAAGAGTTCGTTGCTTAAGTCTTTTGTTTGTTTGTTTGTCTGTTTGTCTGTTTGTTATTTTTGAGTTGTAATATTTATTTGAACTAGCTTTTACTTTTCTACTCTAAATTATGTTTAAAAATAATATTTGGTTTTCCTAGTTGAATTCTTCTAAACTTTTGCGTACTTATAGTTTCGCTAAAGTTCTCTGAGCATCATTTTACATTAAAATTTTGTTGTTTCTTTGCTGAACATTAAAATTAAATACAAATTAAATTGATTTATTGAATAAAATTACATGTTTTATGTAAAAGGGAATTTTAAGTAATACTTGTAAATTGTTTTTCCACTTACGTGTTTCTTTTTTGATGATCGTTTGTTCTCTTTTTCTTTCGAAGTTGTTAAAGTTGAACTGATTTTCAGTTTTTTTTTTTTCACATGCAATGTTGCTCGCAGGTAAGTGGATAAACAGAAAAATGACTGGACAGCAGCAAACAAGAGAAAATATACTTAAAGCTGGCGTTGTGATGAGCTAATTTTCAATTATAATGCCATGTAATCAAGGACCTTGTGTTTTACGTTATTTGATATATTTTTATTTCTGTTTCGGTTTTAAGAAACTCAATAAACGTGTAAAGATGAATGATGATTAAATGTACAAAAAGTGGTCGAAAGATGAAGACAAGTTACGATAAACGACGAATTGTTTTAATATGTAGTTACCAGCATTTCCCGCAGATGCTTTAAGAATGTAACTTTTTTCCACGATGCTTTTTTTAGGACTTAAAAAACCAAATATGGGCGTAAATGTAGTGCGTGTTTACAATATAAATAATACAAGGAACTTATAGTTCATCAAACAAAAACAAAAAGGAGAACAAATAATGATGATAATGTTAACAAACTAGGAAAATAATCACCAACACACTGGCACGAAAATTTTAAAATAAAATACGAAAACCGCGTCTCGATGGCGTCTTGTCGCCGATAGTTGGTTGGTCAAACACTTTTTTGCTTAGAAATTTAAGAGAGAAAAAATCGCGCGTACATTAACAAGTTTTCATCATCATTTCCATTATTAACATATATTTTTTTCGTTTAATAATTTTTTAAACATGGTTATGCGATATTTAGAATCATTATTTATTTATTTATTATTATTTTTTTAATTTAATTTAATTTTTTTTTCACTTTATTTTCTGCTTCTTTAAGATTTTTATATATTTTTTATTTAAACTATTTTCTGCACTTTCAATTTAATTTTCAAAGATGTATGTATATAATTCTAAGGTTGTTGCAGTTATAGTCAACATTCAATTGTGATATTTTGTTGTTGCTTATTGTAGCCCATATATCTTTTGTTTGTTGCCTTAAAAGATTTTAGTTTTGCTCTTATGAAGTTTGAATTTAATTAAGTTACTGGTTGTAGTATTATTTTATGCCTGCAATGAAGTAAGAGGTAGGAAAATATATATTTTAAATTTATTGAAATTGTGTTAATAAAATATTTCTGTGTTTAATAAATTATAAAGATAAAACAACCGCGAAAATTCATGAAAAAAACTATCCTTTCAATGAAAGATTTGCCAGAGAGAAAAAACAATAAATAAATTAAAACTTGAAACAGTTCAACTAATAATGTATAAACAAAGGGTGTCCCAAAATGAATACAAGTGTTTAATATTCCACCATTTGTGCAATAAAATTTTAGTAACTCTAAAGAACAATTTGATAGCTTAGGGATTATAAAAATTAAGCGTTACAAGGCAAAACAATGTATTTTCAATTCGTCGAGAAATCTCAAAAATAATGAAAAAACTAAAAACTTTGTTTTCTATTTGATTTAAATATAGCGTTAATTTTGGGACACCCTTTATTAATTAGTAAAAATACTTGTTATCCAGTAGATGTAGCTCCTGGTAAATTTTTTATTTTATGATGAAATTTGGAGTTTTTGTAAAGAGACAGTTAAAGTTTGATTGGCATTAACTCAAGACAATTAAGCGTGATCATGATCATGATCATGAATGATCGTGAGTAGCTCTGTGAATAATTTCATATGTGCCTCCCTTATTTAAAGATGGCTTGTAACTTATTAAAATATTATTTACATATTTGTTCAGTAACAGTTATGTATTTTTTTAAGGTCAAGCACCTTGCCCCTTACTGTTATGATTTCGTAAATTTGGATAAACATAAAAAATCAATCACGTTCAGAAAATTTTCAAGTTTTGCAGAATTAATTTATGAATCAGCAACAGTATTTTATTATAACTAACTTTTTTCTGAATGATCTTGAAAAGGTGCGCATGGCCAATGGAATGTTAAAATAAAATTTCTACTTCCCAAATCAATATCAAAAGGTAAAACACACCATTTAAAATACGACTAAAAACTAAAAATGTGGATTGAAGACCAACCTCAGTCAACTCTTATTTCTGGTGCGCTTGAAGGATACTTTAAAAAATCCTTTCTTAAAATTATGTGCAGTAAAATTACCTAAGCTCAAGAAAAACCCATGAGCATTTTCTTATTAAGGCCTTAAATTTATTTTCGCGAGTTTTCTTTTGCAGGTTCAAATTATAGCTCCATATTATAATATAATAGGATACAATTAGCTTGGGTTTCATATTCACTAACCAAACTATAGCTCCACTTAACAAGTAGTGAGTATAAATAACAACAGCAATAACAATAAGTAATTTAGAAATATATACAGACCGTATGAACACAAGCACACATAGCCAACACATATACACTGTGCAACTGAAACTTTTATGCATCAGCGTGTAATTTAAGACACTACCCGGTAAGCCCTCATATTACTCAGCCTTGTACACAAACAGACTGACCGTCACTCAAAGCAACATTCTACACAGTCAACAGCAAACAATAAAATAAAAGGAGGGAGAAAACATTAAAAATGTTTAAACGTTTGAATGTCTGACGTTCTGTCTCAAAATCTAAGTTTTAATATAATGTTGCAATTTTTTAAGGCCTTAATGTTGTTTCTCGTACCTTTTTATTGTAGAAGAATTATTGTTTTTGTTTGTATATATCTTTGTTTATAAATAAATAAACTAAAAGCACTTGTGGTATTTTGTTAAATGTCTTTTGTAATTTTGTTGCAGCGTTACGGTCATAAAAGTATTTTAGTTGTCATTGTACAGGAATTTTGGTAGTGATTTGTGTGGTCGTTATAGTTTATGGTATTAAATCGCTTAATTTCTTAGATTTTTTCTTCTTGGTCATTTTTTGCAAACATTCGTAAAAAGTTATCTGTGAGCTTTGAAAGTTGATATAAAATATTTTGTTTATACATTAATATATACGAGTATATATTTTTAAAATTTATTTTAAGAAAAATAATCCACCAAGGAATTCATAAATTTATTTGCAAGAAGTGAATTGTTTATTAAAAATGAAATCTGAATTTGTCTTTAAGCATCTAAGATGTAGACGTTTGTAGAGGTTTGTAATAAATTTAAAAATTCGTAATTTTTTTGTTTTTATTATTATTGAGCAATGTTTACCAGCAGTATTTGGATATGGATGATAAAAAATTTCAATAATATAGACAATGGTGCAATAAATATTTCCACAATCTGGTATCTACCTCACAAGTGGCAAAAAGGAATACATGACCGCTGACGATGATTGGTGCGACCTATGGAAAATAGTACTATTCTGGTCTGCCGGTATAATGATTCGTCTTTGTTTTAAATGAAAACAAATTGAAAATTTAAAAAACTAATTTGAAAAATTATTAATCCCGAACTTAGTAAATTTTTTATTCGAGAGAAAAGGGGGACTTTTCACTCGGGAGGGACTAGGGTGACCGCCTTTTGCATGGGGCACTTCCAGTATAGCTAGAAAGCCAGGTAGATCCTGGTGAACAATTAACTGGAAAAATCTGAAAATGGACACTTTTGACACAGGAGGGCCCAGCTTGCCCCCTTTTTATATGGGGACTAAAAAACTTCATCAAGCAAAACTTTTTTTAAATTAATCCTGAACGTCATGTCCGATTTTAATTTGATTCAAACCAATAAATTTGCATTTAAGCCAATTGTATAAATAAATACATAAAAGCATTGAAATTATAGCAATAAATACAATTTGGCGCGATTTTGAAATGTTCAGATTAAAAAATTTGAAGAAAGTGGTATTATTTACTTAGGCGTGATGAAAATTATTACTTTCTTACTTTTTCTTAAAAAGTACAACTTCTAAATTCAGTTTTTAAAATTTATTTTGCAATCAGTCTTGCTGCGTATTTTGTCCATTTCTTCTATTTATATTATGTGATTGGTATCAACATCTGTTCAATTGGAGCTCGACATTATCATGTTCTTCTTATTTCAAAACGAAGTAAGTGTTCCGAAAATTGATTGAACACAAATATGTAAAGAAAAAACAATCATCTATTTGTCGTGGAAACCAAAAATTTAGTCCTAAAGGCCTGAAAATTGCAAATTAAAATGTTAATATCGGTTTTTAAGTAAATACATGTTTCCATAATTTCTCAATAATATCCCATTAAAAATAAATTGAGTCTCTTAACAAGCTCATAATTAGTAAATTTTATAAATTTTATGAAGCCATCAACCTTAAAAAGATGCCATTATGAAGATGATATTAATGTTAATGTAAATAATATGAATACATTGTAAAAGTGTTGACATCTATCAAGTAATCGAGATGTTATAAAAAAAACTTGTTATCAAAACTACTCAATAACAAAATTATTTGAGTAATTTGTTTGCAGATGTTTTTGTATATCAGTTTTTCAGATTTACTAATAAAAATTAAATTTCAAAGAAATAACAGAAATTTTAAAATAATACAATTTAAAAAAATAAAATGCAAACAAATCTGAGATAAAGAAAAAAAGGTGTCAAGTTTTTTTTACATTTAACCGTAAACAACAAATTGAATAAAAATCCTTAGACATAAGAAATATACAAAAAAGAAAGATTTGAATGATTTATTATACATTTATGGGAAGTCATAAGTGCAATATTTCTTAAGCATCTTCAAATTTTATTACTGTTGTTTAGGGTAATTTTTTTCGCGTTGTGTTTTTCTTCTCTTAAGTATAAAATGTTTTTTTAATTTTCATTTCATTAAGCAAACAAAGAGTAGAACGCGAACAAATATTGGCGGTGTTCTGAAAAAAGTTTACTCTCTTTTAAGATAAAATTGATCAAAGTCCATTTAACGAGTAAATTATATGGCCTAATGTCTCCTGAATATTTTTGCGATATTTGAATGACATATCGCTTGTTAATAATATTTCACATGACAATAAGATTTCAATTTCCTATTGCCTGAAGTCAATAACCAACGGTGAACGAAAGATTGCTATTAATTTATTTCTGCAAATAAAAAAAGTTAAAATAAAATATTAAAATCTTATTTCAATTAGGAATACTAGAGTTTGCCTGGTGGTCCATACATAATGAACAGGCACACCCATATTTAATTCTCATCTCTTTCAATTCTGATATTTTCAACTTCACTCATTTGAACAGAATAACTCTTATTACTCATATTAATATGTATTAACTCTTAAACAGTCTCATCGCTTTGCTTATGTTTTTCTTGAACCAATACTTACATAAATGAATGCACGTTTATATTTTTAGCATTTGTAGTGGTGTCAACTTTAGGAGCCTTTTATCATTTTAATACTGAACAGATTTAAATTATATGTAGTCAGATCACTTAAGATAAATAATGTCTACTATTTGATAAAAGAATGAAGAAAATCGGTTGGCAAAAAAAGGATAAAAAGGGATCTAAAAATTTGTCTTAACCTACTTTTATAATAGTTTTAACATTCAACTGCAGGTTTCGATCTAAGTTAACTCATAGTGAAATCAGAAATAAATGAACAGATCTCAGATATTGTACTTATTGTTGAATAAAATAAATGACAAAAGCAAGCTCGTGGAAAAACTTGACTGATATTACCTTAATACAAGGACAACTTATCTCGAATAGTCTACATTAGCGTAGAGTATACTGAATAAAGCAGTGCCATCATTTGCTTTATCAAACCCTGTATGACGGTCTCCCCAACTATCTACCAAAACCAAATTCTTAATATTCTCATAAATCAAGAAAACAAGATTGAGCATTGCGCAGGTCCATTATTTTGGTTTCTTGTTTTTGTTGTATTGTGATGTAGACATAGAATATGTTGTAAACAAAAGTACATTTGTGTATGGAAAGTTAGCCGAAATGTAAAATTTTGGTAGCCCGAGGAAGCTCTTCTTCAAATAGCTTCAAGCCCAAAACTCAAAAATTGCACTCGACTGCATTTCTTTTCTGTTCATATAAAATTTGGTTCAAATCGATACACTCATTTAGAAGTTATTTAATTATTTCCAGTTTTGCGCCAAAGATCTCTTTCACCTTTTACAACAAACACTCATTTTTATTCTATGATGACGTAGATGCGCAGTAGATTATTTTTTTATACGGCTGAGTGCGTAATCTTGTATTCTTGATTCATGGAATATTTTATTTTTAAATGAAGTCCGCAGCTAAGAAAATTATCAGCGCCTCCAAGGTCTTGAGAACTGATTTCTTTACAAAGTCCTTCATACATTCTGGCATAAAAGAATGAAATAATAAAAAAATGCCGAACTTTTCGTTGCAATCCATCTAATACTCATTCAGAAGTGAGATTTATCGAAATGTTGAAAGACCTGCCAGTACATAAAGTAAACAATTAGATTATGAATTAACTAGTCATGCGTACAGGAAGCGAAACGAGCAAATGAAAGAGGTGATTGGAACAACATTATTGAGGAAATGCAAGATGTAATATAACAATAATAGTATTTTATAACGTTGTACAAATACATTATCATAGTGTGGTGCAACAATATCTTGTTATGTCAATACATTAATCATAGTATTATAACTAACTCATCATATTACTGCTGTAACATAGTCATGTTATAAACATAATAAAACTTATAAAATTGCGATCAGCTGAAGAGATAATATTTTACCGACTTAGCTTGAGATACAATTCTCAATTTTTTTTACAAATGAAGGTGATGTAAACTAGAAAATTTAATTTTTTGATATACAAAAATGTTTTATTAAGTATGCATCGTATTATTAAAGCTGAAAATATTATGTTATGATCACAATATGTGTTGTAAAATGATCCTTAGACATATTTTGTTAACTTAACTTACTCTTAAATTCATTTGTAATTCTACTCCACGAGCTGTCGTGTTTTGTTTTATAGTTTCCAGTTATATAAAGAAATTCTTTCTTAACACATAACTTGAAAGTCATCTTAATTTTTTTCAGTAAATTTACTTTTTGCCGTATTTCTAGAAGCAGCCTTTAGCGGGAAGCCAACTGAAAAAAACCCATGCTAATAATTTTGTATTTTTTAAAAATGTCGCTAATATTTTATAGTCTATAAAAATCACCCTTTTATTCTAAGTTAAAACTTAACAAAACACAATTGCTTGAGAACTTCAGTCAGCAAAAAAGTAGAAAATAGAAAAAAAAACAAAACTAACAAAGATATTTATCTTTTCTAACCATATAAAGTAAGGTGTTGTTGTAGATGCTGTTGCTGTTTGCTGTTGCCTTTGCTGCTATTCCCCATTTATGCAACAATACAAATAAGCGGCACTTTAAATAAATAACAAAAAAAATCAAAATAAATAGACATCAATTTCAGAAAATAAAATTGAATAAAATAAAAGTATTCGCCTCGTTGTTGAAGCAACGCTTTAAAGAAAAGTTTCCACAACAAATAAGAAAATGAAAATTGTATTGAGCGTAACGCATAAAAATGCGTTTCTTCTTTTGCGATGTGGCTGTTGCTTGCTTGCCTGTCGGTTGCTGCTAATATTTTTCATTGAATACAATTGATATTTGTCTACCAATAAAAGCAAATAATACTTAAAGGCCAATATGGTCAAGAGTAGAGAGTAGAAAAGCCACAGCAACACTTGAGGCTTTATTTGTTTTTCTGTTGTTTATAAAAAAGAAGAAAACAAAAACATGCCACATTCTAAAGTTTAAAGAAAGTTGTATTCGTGGCCTTTTTACTGACAGCGGTGTGTGTAAAATGTGTGGTTGGTTTGAATAGAAAAGCAGGTCAAGAGGAAAAAAGATATAAAAGTCAATTTCTGTTTTATGGGTAAATAGTCAACGTGATTTTTTATTGTAAATAAATAAATAAATTTGTATAATGAGCATTTTAAATAAAGGAGCGACCTATAAGTAGTATACTTAAAGGTACACTAATTTTAAAAATATTAATCCAACTAAATAATTATAAGATCCACTGAAAGGCTGTAACTTGAAGTTCTTCCAGCAATTAGTGGAAATTTAGAGACAAAAAATTTTCTCCTTCGCTATATTGACGTTAAATTCATCATGTAAGCAAAGTATTGCCAGTCTCTTCGTCATTTAGCCTTGAACTTTATGTTCCTGTCATGGCTTCATGGTATTTTTTAGCTTTTTTTAATTTTAGCTAATAAGCCAAATTTATTCGTACTTAATTTTTTTATTTGCACACCTCTTTTTTATTTTTCCTTTAACTTTGCAGAGCCAAAACTGAACTCATCTTATAAAATGCTACAAAAAATTAAAATTATTTTCACGAAATTATTTCGTTGCATGTTTTAGAATTAATTGCTAAAATTACAGCGATATTGCAAATTTTATGTAATAAAATTTTGTCTTATTTGTTTTTGAGTAAATACCTGGTCTTTAACATGTTAAAATGACAGCATTTTCAGCACAAATCAAATGGATGGTGACAAAGACCCAAATGAATAATTTTTAACACTGAAACTATTCTATTCAACAGACAAACAATTTCACGTAGAATTAAATACTTCACAAACGTTCATAATCACATAGAAAACGACAAAAAATTATTATTTTAAAATGGGAATAACTTCCTGCTATATATGAGAGAAACAATTTATTATGATGAGAGTTGTTTGAAAAAGTTCAAAATTGTGGAGCTGTAAAATGTTGTTAAAATTTTAGTATTCATGTTCGAAATTTTTTGAGGTTTTTGTAGCTTTATCTGAACTTTTTAGAAGACAGTTTCATTTATTGCTGCTCCATCACTTCTTAACACTTGTAATAATTCAATAATTCACTTAGATATCAGTTGGAACTGTTGAACCAGCTATTAGTATGAAAATTGTCATAAGCTTTATGCTCGTTGCAAAGTTGCTCTTCAGAGACAAAACAGAATTCAGTTATTAATTTTACTTCATCGTGTTAATAAAATTATATTTAAATAATATGTGGACTTAGGAATTGATTTTGCCAAAATTTTGTTTATTTTTTTATTTTTTATTTTTTTGTGTAACAACTTTATTGGCCAATTTCGTATTAATTTTAGTACAATTATTTATTTTTTTCCATTTAATACAATTCTATTTCTTCATAAGAAAATAGAGACGGTAAATTTTGTTTAACTGAATTAAATTTCAAATTTCCAGGTCATAACTTTATCCCATTTAATAAGAAATAATTTCTGAAAATAAATTGAAACCTAAACGAAACATTTGTTTAACATAAATATTTTGTCAGCTTGATTTAAAATGTGAACAAATCAAATTTATTTTCAAAAATTTTGCAATCAATTCGTCAGAAGTCTCCCCAAACTTAATATTTGTGTCTTTCGAAATAAATAAAGAAAAATTTGCTTGCTTTGTCTGATTGTTTATATGTGTATATTTTTTTGTGAATTTACATGAAATATGATATTGAAAATGAGATACGTATGCAAATTGCACCTGCAGCTACTAGTTGGTAATTGCAACAATTTCATAAACAAAGACAAAGACACAGATGGATAGAAGAACTGCTGAAAAAATTGGGTGGGTTGAGACATAAAAAATAATAAAATAAAATAAAAGAAATCAGAAGAAAACTTGATGAAATGGAAATTATTGAAAATAAAAAGTCAATTTAAGCAGAAATTACATAAAAATTGCTGACTTCTTAAAAGTTAAGTAAATTCGCTTGAAGCAAAAAAAAAAAAAAAACAGCTCAATTGCGAAATATTACAAATAGGGCTGGACAGTGAAACAAAATGTAAAATAATTGGTCATAGAAGTATTATGTACGTCTAGACTACTGTTCTGATTTATTGGTTATTTGCACTATTAATAGCGATAGCAGAAATTTGGTTTAATTACGGTAACACGTATTCTGCTAAGTCTCGGCTGACGTTCTGAAAATTTTTCTAATTATCTTTTAAACTTTCATTCGTGTCTACACATTGAAATTTTTTTGTGATTTAATTAACGGTTTCTGCATGTTTACTTACCTTCATATTTTCTTGTACACAAATTTTTGATGTCGCCACCATAAAAGAAAATCTAAAATAAAGCTACTACAACTAAATTCAAGTTGACAATTACGAAGAGAATTTCAAAGAGAAGTGTTCCCCTTCCCAACATTCTTTCCCCTTTCAACAACAAACTAAGACTCTCTGAAAGAAAACTTTCATAGTGTGTGTCGAATGTTGTATTTCGTTTGGTAATAAACAAACACTTTTCTTAATTCTTTTAATAACAAGTTCGAATAGTATTTTTGAATAGGGGATGACCCCTACACATGCAATGCATTGTGCTGGAACTAGAGGAAAGGGATAGTGGTAGATATGAAAGGAGGTGAAGCTTCATTCGTTCTTTACAACTCTGCTTTTTTTCTGCACGTTTATTCGTAGAGCAGTGTTGCATGCAGCGCCTCTGGTGGCGAGGAGGACATTACGAGTTTTGAAGCTGTGTTTAGTTTTAGTAGCCCTTCTTTTATTAATTTATTTTACTTCGCCGTTGATTGTGCTACTTAGTACCAACGAAGGAGGGCGCTCTGATGTTACATTGGAATTAGTATCAGCTGAAGTTGGTAACTGTTCAGTGACCAGTGACCATGCCTTCGCCACTGAAACCTTCCGCCAACAACTGACACAAAGGCACACCAATGCACATCAGAGAAATGCGTGGTGTTTTTTTTTATTTCATGACTCTGTCTGACACTGGGTTTGAACCCAGGTCCTTCGGTTTGTAGTCAACGTGCTTACTACCTGAGCCAACGCCACCCTCGATAATCGCTTGTGGTTTCCAGACTTGTATACGAACCCTAGACCTCAGCTTTTCCTTTTTTATTTCCCTCTAAGAACGTATTTTTTGTTTAGAGCTGCATTAGAGAACCTGTATGAATTTCCAGCTTTTGTTTGTACACAATTTAAGGTTTGAAAGCTACCATAGTTTTTTAAAGCGGCGATAATAATGTAAATACTCTGAAAACTTGCTGTACCTATTACATTTCTAAAGATCTAAATATACAGAGTTATGTCCGAAATATTAATTCTTTTCTACGCCCCTTTAATTTTTAATTGAGTACTATTTCTCATAGTTGTTATTAAGAAACAACTTTACCCTTCAACATAATTATGTAGTAGAAGCCTGTGACAGACGGAAAGATGGACAGGGCAGGCATAATTGCGAAAGCAATAAGGTTCAATTTTGCTTTTTGTGTATTGAATCCTAAAAATGATACGACATTAGGAAGTGTTCAACCAAACCGCTCTGCTTTACATTATTTACATTTTATTTTATTTTTTTTTAACTACTTGAAAATTTATGTTTATTTTATTAAATCAAAGAATTATTTACTTTTTTTAAAATCACAACTTTTTGGATTTCAACACAATTATTAGCTGAGACAAAAAATAAAACGAATAAACAAATTGAAAAAATATCACTGAAATGTTTAAAGAAAACTTGTAATGAATGTAAAAAAGTGTATTTTTATTTTAATTAACACGACAAAAAAAATAATACAAATATTTGCATGTTTAAAAAAATATTAGATAAATCATTTACGATATGCTGGCTTCTGTATGTTGCATTTGGGGAAAATATTTTATTAAAACAATTCAAAACTAAAAACTATTTATTTATACGAATTATAATTTTTTCTTTCGATTCCTTTTATTTATTTTTAACTAACAGACAGTTCTGAAAATTCTTAAAAACATGTGCAACCGGCTGTAAACCATGTTGCTGCCAGACATTCGTATATCTCTTTTATTTTCGTTCAATAAATTAATAACACTTGCAAAACATTTTGTAAAAAAGTAAATTTCAAACCAGAAGATATCAAAAAACAAACAACAAAATGTATTTCGTATACCCTACTTTGTTGTGAACTAAATGAATTCGCACGTACGCCTGCGAGGCAAATTTGTTTATGCAACGTTATTAAAGGTTTTATTAAATGTTGTGTCGGTTGAGTGTGTTTAAGTTAAACAAAAAAACTAGAGGACACAGTTGCCTAAAATTCATATATACAACTCAAAATTTCTATATCTTGCATGCTATGAATTTTGTTAGTTAAATTGTTACGTTCGTAACGTTTTTAGTCAGAAAGAATTGGATATGAGAGAATATTGCAAAGGAACGAAGGAGCACAATAATTAATTTCAACTTACGCGGCTGATCAGAAACAACGTTGTTT